>OY992886.1:32011892-32051892 GCA_963921405.1 Cepaea hortensis
TTGATCAGAAGTGTCGATCGGTATACACAAATGCGGACTAACACCATACAACCCATGCGTCTCAAAGTATGGTAAGGGGCCCCGCACTTTACTAATTAAGAAGTCATTCAGGCGGGTAAAGAGCCAGGATTAATAAATTTTAGGTATTGATTAACTCCCTTAAAAGATAGCGAAAGAAGAAGCAATCCTAGGCACTAACCAAAGTGTGCCATTTACATGACGTCACAATCACCCACAGCGTGTTTTGGTTGCTTGTGATATTCTAAGAAATTTTACGTTCAGTAGTTTGCCATTGCTTTCTGAATCGTCGGTGCTCATACTCATACCATCGTGAAAATCAACGCAACGCTGTCAAACTCTCTACGCTGATTTTGAACCCAGTGCTGTATGTGCGACTGCTGTGAAACTGGCTTCATTGCCACCAGATCACAGACTCCGGTATATGTCACTGTATGTGTGCGTGTGTTTATTGTTCCATCTTGGTTGGTTTCTATGCTGGTAAGCCAGTAAAGTATCATGGGGGTGATTGTAAAACGTGGATGATGTGCCTATACCACCATCGTGGGAAATTGTAGTTTCTCTAGCAGTCTTGTCGTCTGCAAATTTGGAGTCTTCAGCAGGCTTCATTGGAGTGGAAACCATGATCGTTCCTCCCTTCGTTAGCTAGATAAGATTATATGTCCCACAGACTACTGTCTGTTCAGGATGTCCCACGGACTATTGTCTACCCAGGATGTCCCACAGACTTGTGTCTACCCAGGATGTCCCAACAAATTAGTATCTATTCAGGATGTCCCACGGACTTGTGTCTACCCAGGATGTCCCACAAATTAGTATCTACTCAGGATGTCCCACAGACTAGTGTCTACCCAGGATGTCCCACAAATGAGTATCTACCCAGGATGTCCCACAAATGAGTATCTACCCTGGATGTCCCACAAATGAGTATCTACCCAGGATGTCCCACAAATGAGTATCTACCCTGGATGTCCCACAAATGAGTATCTACCCAGGATGTCCCACAAATGAGTATCTACCCTGGATGTCCCACAAATGAGTATCTACCCAGGATGTCCCACAAATGAGTATCTACCCTGGATGTCCCACAAATGAGTATCTACCCAGGATGTCCCACAAATGAGCATCTACCCTGGATGTCCCACAAATGAGTATCTACCCAGGATGTCCCACAAATGAGTATCTACCCAGGATGTCCCACAAATGAGTATCTACCCAGGATGTCCCACAAATTAGTATCTACCCAGGATGTCCCACGTGGAGGTGAAGACAGGTCTTGATCAGTGTTCACCCTGACCCAGTCACACTAGCGCCCCTGCATCCCCAAGTCAATCTCTATACACCCTTGCCAGCGCCGTCACCTTCCATTGCCTGCCTAATAGCCTCAACCAGCTGTTCATTGTTCTGAGAGACAAACAGCAGCCGCCCTCAATATACACCGGTCTCCATTGGTGAAAAACAAAGTAATTCACTTATAGCTACATCATAGCGTAATTAAGAAACAGCAAGTTATGTTTCAATCCATAATAATATTCTCAGATAACAGTTAAAAAAAAAAAAAAATCAGTTCGTTTACATCCAGCGTCATTGCCGCGTTCAATAACTGCAGACAAACAGGCAACAGCAGACAAACAAGGAGATTGGATGTTTTCATTGTCGCTATAGAGTCAGATCAACTCTAATTAATTGTCTTTAATATTGAAAACATGATTTCGGGCTGGTTCATTGAGCAAACATTGCTCCGCTCACCGTAACAACAGCATAACAACATATTGATGCATGCATCTCCCGCTGTCTATGGGCCGCAGAGAGACGGACAGATATTCTTCCATTAGGTGTGTGTGTGTGTGTGGAGGGGAGGGGGCTGGGGGGGGGGGGTAGGTCTGCCAGTTCCTCGCTATGTCTGTGTGCCTGACTGTATGTGTGTTTGTTTATGTCTGCCTGCCTGTTTGTCTGCCTGCCTGTATCTGCCTCTGTTACTATGTCTGGCTGACTGTGTGTCTGTGTCTGTCACTTTGTCTGTCTGTATGTTTGTCTGTCTCTGTCTGCCTGTCTGTCTGTCTATATCCGCCTGTTTCTCTGTCTGGCTGACTGTGTCTGTCTCTGTCGCTTTGTCTGCCTGTCTGTTTGTCTATATCCGTTAGTTGCTGTTACGGTCTCTGTTTGGCTGCTTTCTTTACTCCTTCACATTTGCTGTCTATATAGATTATCATCTAGAGGGGGGACAGGACACAACCTTGTCGTACTCCGGATCTTATGGTGAAGGGTCTCGGTATCTTCCATTTGTTTTTATTGTGCATTCACTGTTAGTGTATGAGCTTCTACATTAGTATATTATATGTGTACTCACTCCATATCTTTTAAGGATTTATCTCTGTCACTTTGTATTCCTGTCTGTTTCTCTGTCTATTTACCTGCCTGCCTATGAATCTGTCTCTCTGCCTGCATGCCTGCCTGCTTGTCGGCCTGTGTGGCTCTCTCTCTGTTTCTCTGTCTGCCAGCCTTCCCATGTGTCTGCCTCTGTTTTCTTCTCTGCCTGCTTGTGTGTCAGTCTCTGTCTGTATACATGTCTGTCGGTGTATCTGTGTGTCCCTGCCGACCTACACAGGTCGAACGGAAACCAAAATAGACAGAAACAAATTAGCAGGTCATGATAGGCTTATATATGAGACAAGGGAGAGATGTAACAAACAATCAGATGCCACAATAGATAACAGAAAAATGGAAAGCTATGGGAAGAGACAGACAGACAGTCAAACAGACAGACGCATGGAAGATCATACAAGACATATGCACGGAAGGACAAATGGGCGGGATTACGAACGAACAGACAGAAAGGCGGACGGGAGGACGGACGGGAGGGCAGACAAATAGATTTACGGAAGGACAGAAAATCAGACTGATTAATTGACGGACGGGAAAGCATATAGACGGACAGTCGGATTGAGCGACGGACGAACAGATGGATAGAAGGACAGACACACAGAAGATGGGCGGGCGGACGCACGGGCGGACGCACTGGCGGACAGATAAACAGACAAATGGGCCGAGGGCGGTGGGTCAAATGGACGGGCGCACATATGTGCGGAAAGACATATGGACGGAATTACGAACGAACAGACAGACAGGCAGGCAGACAGAAGGGCGAATGGACGAACAGACAGGCTGACAGACGACAGACGGGCAGACAGAAGTGTATATAGGAAGACGGAGTGACGGACGGACAGATAGACATAATGAGGATTTTTTTTTTTTTTTTTTTTTTGCATATCCTTTACAGGACATCGCTGTCAACACCAGCATCTTTCAGCTGTATGTTGATTTCTTGGCAAGATTACGCTCAGTAGTCTGCCATTGCTTTCTGAGCGGCCGGCTCACATACCCCGTAAGTTACCGATGCGATTCAAACCACTGCTGATTCAAACCATCATCACGTTACCGACCAGAGTATACGAGATTACGGAGAAAAATCACAACACCTAAGCCACGAAGCCGGCAATGAGGATATAACGCGTGCAATTTTTATAAGACTGATACAACAGCCCCAAGACATGATGAATCACGGTGAATTATTACCATGGAAAAGACCGAAATATAACGACGTGATTAGATATACAAAAGACTGAATCAACACAAGCCAGAAAGTGAAAGAGTGTCACTGTCTCATGAAAACAACAGTATTCTGATGGCAATTAAAAATCGATTTACCAGTCCTTTTGTCCACGAGGTAACCAAGATGTCAGAGGCGATCATCGGCGAAACCAACACATTCACACGAGACAACTTCGAGTTTTCTTAAAGTGATTGTTAAAAGCCACGAGGCTAAAGACGAGGACGGCACTCGTCTAGGACGTCCTCATGGCAACGAGGCTGAATGGGGGGAAAAAACTAGATATTGAAAAATAGATTTGATGAGTGAAAGGGAGGAGGGCGGGAGGAGAAAGAAAATGAATGCCATTTCTTATGGTATAATGAATGTGTTACAAGTATGAAGCGGCGAAATCGCTGTTCTTAAGTAAATGGCAGAACTAAAAGTGGTGTGTTGATTATTATAAAATTATGATAAACTTGAATTTAATGCTGCGCCATTAGTGTCACATTTCGCAGACGTAGAGTTCTGTAATTTCCTATCCTACCTTTTATCAGCCGGCTATGTGACGAAAGTGTTACGAATGTAATTCGTAATCCCGCATCCTGCGTTCGAAACACAGCTGCAAGCGATTTGGCAGCAGACTGAGTTGGTTTCCATACAATGGTATGAGTGCGGGTTGTTCAAAAAGCCATGATAAACTACTGAAGTTAACCCTGTCAAGAAATCACAATCAGCCAAAAAATGCTGGGGTTGACTGTGACGAACTGTAAAGGATCTATAATTAACATAACCAGGTATGAATATAAAGGTGTTTTTAACATTCAATTACCAACATTTCAGGCCGAAGCGAGTCGGGGTTATCCGACAACTGGTAGTTTATCTCCCTCGCCACCCACTTTTTATCGTCTTCATCCGACCCCTGTTCATGTTATTCTTCACTATCGACACTACTGTCGCCATTATCATGGCTTTCATCATCATCATCATCATCATCATCATCATCATCATCATCATCATCATCATCACCATCATCATCATCATCATCATCATCACCATCATCATCATCATCATCATCATCATCATCATCACCATCATCATCATCATCATCATCATCATCACCATCATCATCACCATCATCATCATCATCATCATCATCATCATCATCATCATCATCATCATCATCGTCGTCCTCGATATCACCATCATCATCACCATCATCATCACCATCATCATCATCATCATCATCATCATCATAATCATCATCATCATCATCATCATCATCACCATCATCATCATCATCATCACCATCATCATCATCATCATCATCATCATCATCATCATCATCATCATCATCATCATCATAATCATCATCACCATCATCATCATCATCACCATCATCATCATCATCATCATCATCATCATAATCATCATCACCATCATCACCATCATCATCATCATCATCATCATCATCATAATCATCATCACCATCATCATCATCATCACCATCATCATCATCATCATCATCATCATCATCATCATCATCATCACCATCATCACCATCATCATCATCATCATCATCATCATCGTCGTCGTCCTCGATATCACCATGGCATTATCTGGGAGTTTGAGTATGTTGCCGCCTGCTTGTGTCTGTCTTTCTGTGTTGTATGTGCATTTGTGAGTTCATGTGTCTGTCTATAACTGTGGATGTATGTCTGTAGATGTCTATGTGTGTATGCCTGTCAGTGTCTGCTGATGTCTGTCTGTGTCAGTCTATGAGTGTCTGTCTGTGGGTGTTTGTTTGTGGGTATCTGTCTGCGATGACTGCCTGCTGGTGTCTTAGTGTGTCGGCTTGTCTTTGTGGGTTTCGGTGTCCGTGATGTCTATCTGAAAAACATCTGATGGCTGTAGAAATGTGGTTTCTGAGGAAAATGCAAAGAATACCATGGACAGCCAGAAAGACCAATGAACAAGTCCTTCAAGAAACAAATGAAGATCGTAAACTGATCAGAGACATTAGACGTAGACAGTCACAATTTTTTGGGCATGTTATGAGAAGAAATGATTTGGAGAACTTGGTGACAACTGGTAAGATCGAGGGGAACAGACCAAGGGGAAGACCTAGAAACAAGTATCTGGATGGCTTGGCCTTGTGGCATGGTCGAGACAAAAACACGGAACTGATCCACGACTCTGTTGATCGAGTGAGATGGCAGAACATGACCGCCCACGCTTACCGGCATGGCACATGATGGATGGATGGATGGATGTCTATGTGTCTCGGTCTGTGTATATGGATGTATGTGGGTATTTTATGTTGGTTTCTATGTCTTGAATGACTGTCGGATACGTCGAGATTGATGGCTCAACCCAAAGAGATAAAGGATGCAACATCCTTTTTCCCAATATGATCCTGCCCATTTAATTAATTTAGCTGTACTGACTCAATTGTTTGAGACCAGAAATAGAGTTTTAGAGAACCAAGGAATACCTTCAGGAAATAACTGAAAAAAAGTTGTATACCCTTTTATACCCAAAATATTCTTTAAGTGGTTCCCTGCCTCTCCTCTACCAACTAATTAATTCTATCTAGGGTAGATTAAAACAATTTGACTATGACAAGTAAAAATACAATCAATACATGACATAACCTCATTTTTTAATGATTTCTTCTTCTTTTTCTTCTTCTTCTTCTTCTTCTTCTTCTTCTTCTTCTTCTTCTTCTTCTTCTTCTTCTTCTTCTTCTTCTTCTTCTTCTTCTTCTTCTTCTTCTTCTTCTTCTTCTTCTTCTTCTTCTTCTTCTTCTTCTTCTTCTTCTGCGTTCATCCTGATTTTTTTCTTCGGATGTGACTGCGTTGTGCCTGTTCACACATCCGACTTCTGCGGGCATTTGTTGACCGGGTTAACCTTCCCGGGGGTTTCTTAGGACGTTTGAATCTCACTGTTGTGGTGTTATCCCCCATCCTAGCTAGCCCATATAGAACAGCCAAAGGCACCCTGGTCAGCACTCAAGGGAAGGCAGGGGCAGACCATGGGCATTCCCCGCAATCCAAGGAGGCTTCCATACTAGCAGAGCCATCACAGGTACCGCTCTGGTACTGGGCGGACCCAAGGAATTGTCACGTCCTGCACATGGCTGCTTAGCCTCACTTCCGTATATTGGGCCTTCCGTTCACCATAGGCTGTTCCTCCGGAAACCAGAAGAATGCAATCTGCAGTTGACATCCACACAGTGAGCTTTCGATTCAGACTTTCCACGTAATGGATTTGCTATCCAAGCAATATTCCATTTCGTGTCACTAGGACACTTTTTCCACCTTTTATGAAGCCCACACAGTGAGCTTTTGATTCGGACTTTCCACGTAATGAATTTGCTATCCAAGCAATATTCCATTTCATGCCTCTGGGACGCTTTTGTAACCGACATACCTGTGGTATGAAGTGTGGCAGTCTAAATACATCTTCATGCACCTTTAGATGTCAACCTGAATGTAGTTAAAGTAAGCTGTAGTCAACTTGAGCTTGCTGATATCTCCATAGAGCTTGTCCTCAAATGAAGCAGGTGTGGGCCAAAATATCTTTCTCTGTTCTGCATATATTGGGCATTCCTGCAGCAAATGTTTAGCTGTCATTTTACCAGTTCCACAATTACATTCACCGGTATCTCCTATCTTTAGTTTATTGAACAAGTGGTGTTTAAGCCTGTTATGTCCTGTGCGGAGTCTGAAGATTGCTACTTGTTCTCTTCGGTCGAGTTTGTAATATGCATCATCCTTCTGGTGGTCTGGATGCTCTGATTCCCATTTGGTTCTATAAGTGCTTTTTATAAACCTTTTTGCCTCATTATAGGTTATGTCTATGTCAGGCTGTGGAAATCGTCCACCCTCTTTTGCTAGTCTGTCAGCCTCTTCATTTCCAGGTATACTGCAATGTGATGGGATCCACTGTATTACAACTGTTTTGGATTTCTGGCATAGACCATGGAGTGCTGCTCTTAGGTCAGCTAGTTCTGTGCTGTTTTTGCTCTTCAGTAATGAGACAGCTGACTTTGCATCTGTGAAGATAGCTATATGCTTCTCTTTATTTTCCTCCATCAAGAGCATTTCTGCTGCAGTTTTCAAAGCCTCTACCTCCGCTTTGAAGTTACTTGAAAATTTTCCAGTTACCCCTGACTGTTTTTTTTCACTCCATTTTTTAAATTAAGGAGAATTCCTCCTCCTCCATTTTTAATTGAATCTTTGGCTGATCCATCTGTTTATGCATGGGTCCAATTGCTGCTTGGGTAATGTTTTTTTTTATGTAGCTTAGGATTATTTTTTCTTCTTTCGGTTTCTTCTTCTTCTTCGTTCATCCTGAGTTTTTTTTTCGGATGTGATTGCGTTGTGCCTGTTTACAGCAGAGCTGCGTTCTTGCGCCGTTAGGCCGACACATCCGACTTCTGCGGGCATTTGTTGACCGGGTTAACCTTCCCGGGGGTTTCTTAGGACGTTTGACTCTCACTGTTGTGGTGTTATCTCCCATCCTAGCTGGCCCATATAGAACAGCCTAAGAGATCCTGGTCAGCCCTCAAGGGAAGGCAGGGGCAGACCATGGGCATTCCCCGCCATCCAAGGAGGCTTCCATACTTGCAGAGCCAACACACAGCGCTCTGGTACTGGGCTCACCCAAGGAATCGTCACGTCCTGCACATGGCTGCTTAGCCTCACTTCCGTATATTGGGCCTTCCGTTCACCATAGGCTGTTCTACCGGAAATCAGAAGAATGCAGTGTGCAAATGACATCCACACAGTGAGCTTTCGATTCGGACTTTCCGCACAATGGATTTGCTATCCGAGCAATATTCCATTTCGTGCCACTAGGACACTTTTCCACCTTTTTTGAAAGCCCACACAGTGAGCTTTTGATTCGGACTTTCCACATAATGGATTTGCTATCCAAGCAATATTCCATTTCGTGCCACTAGGACACTTTTTCCACCTTTTTTGAAAGCCCACACAGTGAGCTTTTGGTTAGGACTTTCTACGTAATGGATCTCCTGTCCAGCAATATTCCATTTCATGCCTCTGGGAGGCTTTTGTAACCGACATACCTGTGGTATGAAGTGTGGCAGTCTGAATACTTCTTCATACACCTTTAAATGTCAACCTGTATGTAGTTAAAGTAAGCTACGGTCAACTTGAGCTTGTTGATATCTCCATAGAGCTTGTCCTCAAATGAAGCAGGTGTGGGCCAAAATATCTTTCTCTGTTCTGCATACGTTGGGCAATCCTGCAGCAAATGTTTTGCTGTCATTTTTCCAGTTCTACAATTACATTCATCGGTATCTCCTATCTTTAGTTTATTGAACAAGTGGTATTTCAGCCTGTTATGTCCTGTGCGGAGTCTGAAGATTGCTACTTGTTCTCTTCGGTCGAGTTTGTAATATGCATCATCCTTCTGATGGCCTGGATGCTCTGATTCCCATTTGGTTCTATAAGTGCTTTTTATCAACCTCTTTGCCTCATTATAGGTTATGTCTATGTCAGGCTGTGGTAGTCGTCCGCCCTCTTTTGCCAGTCTGTCAGCCTCTTCGTTTCCAGGTATACTGCAATGTGATGGGATCCACTGTATTACAACTTTTTTGGATTTCTGGCATAGTCCATGGAGTGCTGCTCTTAGGTCAGTTAGTTCTGTGCTGTTATTGCTCTTCAGTATTGAGACAGCTGACTTTGCATCTGTGAAGATAGCTATTTGCTTCTCTTTATTTTCCTCCATCAGGAGCATTTCTGCTGCAGTTTTCAAAGCCTCTACCTCCGCTTTGAAGTTACTTGAAAATTTTCCAGTTGCCATTGAATGTGTTTTTTTCGCTCCATTTTTTAAATTTAGGAGAATTCCTCCTCCTCCATTCTCTATTGAATTTTTGGCTGATCCATCTGTATATGCATGGGTCCAATTCCTGCTTGGGTAACGTTCTTTTATGTAGTTTAGGGTTATTTCTCTTCTTTCGGTTTCATGCTGAGTGTTCTTTTTCTCAATACCAGGAATGTTTTCTATCATCTCAGGCAGTTGCTGCTGTCTCCAAGCTTGGAACTTGTGTGCATTGTGTATGGGCTTGACTGTTGATATGTTAAGTATAGGATCTGCCCTAATCCTTCGTTTTGCAGTTTCTACAAAGTTGCTACGCTTCAGTCTTCCCTTTCCAAAACCATTAAATCTGTTGTACATAGGGTGGTCTGTCAATCTTCTAAATTTTTCTGCTTGTTGCTGGGCTCTGCTATCTCTTCTATCCTGCATTGGTTGTAAACAAGTGATCTTTTCTAGTTCATTAATAGGCGTTGTCTTCAGGCTTCCAGTTATGATTCGCATTCCTTGATTTTGGACTCTACTTATTTTGTTAAAGTTTGACTTAGCTGCTGTTGCCCAAGCTGCAATGCCATATTCCAGTACTGGCCTCACCCGTCCAGTATATAACTTCTTGAGAACTTTCTCATCTGCTCCCCACGTTGTACCAGCAAGCTTTTTCATGATTGCCATTCTCTGCCTTGCTTTTGTTCGATTTTTCTCAACCTGTGTCTTCCATGTCAGGCGACGATCAAAGGTGACTCCTAGATAGTTTGGATTTTCTTCATGGCGCAATATTTTTCCATTCAATACCAGCTTAGGTTGCTGAGTTTTATTTGAGAGGGAGAACACTGTGCATGTTGTTTTCTCCTCACTTATCTTCACTAGCCATGATTTTGACCAGTCCTCTAGCGCTAATAAGGCTTGCTGTATTCTGCTGTTAGCTGTACTAATATATTCTTCAGATGTCCATATGGCTAGGTCATCTGCAAAGGAGGATGTGTGTACTCTGGCTGGAAAATTTTCTGTGATGTCATTTATATATGCTAGGAATAATGTTGGTGAAAGAACTCCTCCTTGGGGGACACCTTGCTCCAGCAGCATCATTTTGCTTGTTTGTCCTTGTACTTTTGTCCTGGCAGTTCTGTTCTCAAGGTAGTGGCTGATCCATTTATACATTTTTCCACAAACATGCATGTTTTGCAGTTTTACTTTCAGTCCTTCCTTCCATACTTTATCAAATGCTTTTTCTAAATCTATCCAGACTGCTAGTGTGTGCTTTTTCTCTTGGAAGGCATCCTCTATTTCCTGAGCTATATAGGTTATTTGATCTTCAGTGGATCTGTACTTTCTGAATCCTGCTTGGTGTGGTGTTAAGAGTTTGTTTTCTTCCAGATGCCATGTTAGCCTGCCATTGATAATGCGTTCCATTAATTTTCCTACACAGCTAAGTAGACTGATAGGTCGATAGCCATTTGGTTCTTCCAGGTCTTTTCCTTTCTTTGGGACTGGTATTAGTATAGCTTCCTTCCATGCCTGTGGGACTATTCCTCTCTTCCAGCTGTTATTTAGGACTGCTAGTAGTTTCTTCTTTGCCTTGTTGCCTAGTCCTATTAGCATTTCATTTGTGATTCCATCCTTTCCTGGTGATTTCTTCTTTTTTAGGGTATTCATTGCCTGTTCCATTTCTTCCATTGTTAGATTTGCCATCATATATTCTGCTGCTGTCTCTGTATTTCTATGATGTATCTGTTTGTCTTTGATTGCTTTCTTCTGTTCGGTTGTAATATCAATGTGGTTTGCATTTGCATAGTGTTCCATTAGTGCATTTGCAGCCTTTTTTCCTGTAAGCAAGGCATTTCCTTGTTTAATTGTTATTTGTTTGTTTCTAGGTCCTTCATTGTTCATGGCTTTCACTAGTTTCCATAGTTTGTTTCCATCCCTGTCAAAATTCAGGTTTTCTGTTTTTTCCCTCCAACAATCTCTTGTTGTTTGATTTACTGTTCTTTTATATTTTGCTGAGATGGCTTTGAGAGAGATATTCGCTTCAATTGTTTGTTCTCTCTCTGCTGTCTTCCTGGCATCTTCAACTTTGTCCTCCAAACTTTGTAGTTCTTCAGTCCAGTATGGTTTGTAATTTTTCCTCGCTCCTCTAGGAATGGACTCAGTGGCTGCCTGTATTATCGCTCTGTTTAGACTTTCCACCATTTGCTTTATGTTGCCATATCGTGTATTTATGTTTTCACAATATTTGTCTGTTAGTATGGCAAATCTGTCCCAATCTGCTCGTTTGTAATTCCAGCGGGGCAAGGGCTTTTGCTCCTGTGGAACATACTCCATATTCATTACAAGCTTGATTGGTCTGTGGTCACTACCTGCTAATTGGTCCAGCACATGGCGATCGATTTTGTGGAGGATGTCTCCTGTGCAGAAAGCTAAGTCTGGAGTAGAAGTGGTAAGCCATCTTCTGGAGTAGAAGCTCGGTGTGTCATCCGCTTTGTTGAGTAGATGGAGATTTGAGTCTATTTCCCAGTCCTCCAATTCATCTCCTCTTTTGTCAGTATCTGGGTATCCCCATCTTTCTGAACGGCTATTAAAGTCTCCGACAATAATGCAGTTTGTGTCAGTTATTTTCATGTTTGAGAGTGTAAGGTCCTTATCTGCTGGGCTATACAGATTGTAGATTCTTATTTTCACGTCCTTTATCATTATATCAACACCTATAATTTCTGTTTGGTTGTCAGAGATCACAGATACTTCGCTGCAAGGTATTGTATTTCGTGTAAGTATTAGAACTCCTCCTTTATGTCCTTCGCGGTCGAAACGTGTGGCCTGATATCCTCTGACTGAAAATTTGCGATTGGCATTGAGGTGTGTCTCTTGAATGCATGCCACATCTATTCTATCTTTATGAAGACGCTGTGTCAGGGATTCTTTCTTGTTATAAACTCCTTCAGCATTCCACTGTAGTATGTTGAGTGTCCTTGGTATTTGGTCAATAGCTCTTAACCTACTCCTCTGTGCCTTGACTCCACAGCACAGGGGAAGGTGACCACCAGTAGTCATGGGTGGACCCCCTCGAGGCAGGGGGCCCGGCACTATCACCGCCTGATGGGACTTCACGGGATTAGCACCATAACGATTAATTTTCATCTGTGGCATCATGAAATGATAAAGTTACGTTGCACTTCTTTGTCAAGCTTGTGGCTCAGTACATCCGATTTCGACAAGCACTTTTCGGGATGCTTTCCCTAGCCTTTGACTGTCCCCAGTCTACCTACAAGGCAGCAGGTTTGTGCGTCACTTCGTCTGGTCCCTCTCCCTTGACCTGTCCGACATGGGTGACCGTACCAGTAGCAGTGCTACCGTCGGCATAGCTCTTGGGGTCATTGGAACGCGCAAGCCCCTCTACCTCGTCAAGGTGGACGCACGGCAGAGGGGCTTCTTTCGGTTTCATTCTGAGTGTTCTTTTTCTCAATACCAGGAATGTTTTCTATCATCTCAGGCAGTTTCTGCTGTCTCCAAGCTGGGAAGTTGTGTGCATTGTAAATGGGCTTGACTGTTGATATGTTAAGTATGGGATCTGCCCTAATCTTTCGTTTTGCAGTTTCTACAAAGTTGCTACGCTTCAGTCTTCCCTTTCCAAAACCATTAAACCTGTTATACATAGGGTGGTCTGTCAATCTTCAAAATTTTTCTGCTTGTTGCTGGGCTCTGCTATCTCTTCTGTCCTGCATTGGTTGTAAACAAGTGATCTTTTCTAGTTCATTAATAGGCCTTGTCTTCAGGCTTCCAGTTATGATTCGCATTCCTTGGTTTTGGACTCTACTTATTTTGTTAAAGTTTGACTTAGCTGCTGTTGCCCAAGATGCAATGCCATATTCCAGTACTGGCCTCACCCGTCCAGTATATAACTTCTTGAGAACTTTCTCATCTGCTCCCCACGTTGTACCAGCAAGCTTTTTCATGATTGCCATTCTCTGCCTTGCACTTGTTCGATTTTTCTCAACCTGTGTCTCCCATCAGGCGACGATCAAAGGTGACTCCTAGATAGTTTGGATTTTCTTCATGGCGCAATATTTTTCCATTCTTCTTCTTTTCGTTCATCCGGAGTGTTTTTTCAGATGTGATTGCGGTGTGTCTGTTATGCGCCCTTGGGCCGAAACCCGTAGGCCAACACATCGACTTTAGCGTGCATTTTTGACCAGGTAGCATTCCTGGGAGACTCTCACTTTTGTGGCGCCATCTGCAACCATGCTGGCCAAGGTGGAACGGTCGAAGACAACGGTCATCCCTCAAAGGAAGGCAGGGACAGTCCATAGCATTTTCCGCCATCCAAGGTTGCTTCCATAGTTGCAGGGCCGACACATAACGCCCTGGATCTGGGCTCACATAGGGAAATCGTCACGTCCTGCTCATGGCTGCTTTAGATCCTCACTTCAATATATTGGTCATTTCGTTTGCCCCGGGCCAATCCCGCACAAACCAGACAGGTTTGCAGACGGTATCCACTCAGCGAGTTTTCGGACATGTGCTTGGATTTTCTTCATGGCCCAATATTTTTCCATTCAATACCAGCTTAGGTTGCTGAGTTTTATTTGAGAGGGAAAACACTTTGCATGTTGTTTTCTCCTCACTTATCTTCACTAGCCATGATTTTGACCAGTCCTCTAGCGCTAATAAGGCTTGCTGTATCCTGCTGTTAGCTGTACTGATATATTCTTCAGATGTCCATATGGCTAGGTCATCTGCAAAGGAGGATGTGTTTACTCTGGCTGGAAGATTTTCAGTGATGTCATTTATATATGCTAGGGATAATGTTGGTGAAAGAACTCCTCCTTGGGGGACACCTTGCTCCAACAACATCATTTTGCTTGTTTGTCCTTGTACTTTTGTCCTGGCAGTTCTGTTCTCAAGGTAGTGGCTGATCCATTTATACATTTTCCCACAAACATGCATTTTTTGCAGTTTTACTTTCAGTCCTTCCTTCCATACTTTATCAAATGCTTTTTCTAAATCTATCGACTGCTAGTGTGTGCTTTTTCTCTTGGAAGGCATCCTCTATTTCCTGAGCTATACAGGTTATTTGATCTTCAGTGGATCTGTACTTTCTTAATCCTGCTTGGTGTGGTGTTAAGAGTTTGTTTTCTTCCAGATGCCATGTTAGCCTGCCATTGATAATGCGTTCCATTAATTTTCCTACACAGCTAAGTAGACTGATAGGTCGATAGCAATTTGGTTCTTCCAGGTCTTTTCCTTTCTTTGGGACTGGTATTAGTATAGCTTCCTTCTCCCCCGATGTTTCTCCACCTTGACATGGTGGGGGGGGGGGGGGGGGAGGGGGGGGGGGCTTGCGTGTCCCATCGACCCCATTTGCTTGCCGATGGATGAAAAACTACATATCGGACAGCTTATGGGACAGGGACCAAACTAAGAGAGACACAACCTGCTGCTCTGCAGGTAGACTGAGGATAGCAGTCAAAAATTTAAATCAGGTGCACGAAGGCAGACGTTCTTGGTTCGGACAAAACTCTTAAGGCTCCCTGTCGAGGGCTGTGGCTGAACGCCTCTAAGCCACAAACCCTCGGATCTGAGAGCCGGGCCGATACCCGCTTACCGAAAAATAGAGGCGTGATACTGAGCAAGCTACATGCTCAGGTCTGATACATGTTCGAAGGCTCTCAGCTGGGGGATATGAGGGATTCCCGGATGAGAGGGCCTGGCCGTTTCTCGTTCACTGCTGCACGAAGGTAAGGTGCTGAGCCGGCAGCACATGTAGCCTACCTCGTGAGCGAGTACAAAAAGTCAGAAAAGTGCCCCAGTCGAAGGAAATGGTTACGAAAACTGTCTGTATCTAACTCATAGAGAGTGTAGACAAAAGTGAAAGAACGTCTCAATGACGCGAAATGGAACGCACGGCGAGCGAACCTATTGCGTAGTCTGAAGTCAAAAGCAAAAGCTTACCGAGTGGATGTCGCTCGCAGTCTTCTTCTTCTTCTTTTCGTTCATTCGGAGTGTTTTTTCAGATGTGATTGCGGTGTGTCTGTTATGCGCCCTTGGGCCGAAACCCGTAGGCCAACACATCGACTTTAGCGTGCTTTTTTGACCAGGTAGCATTCCTGGGAGACTCTCACTGTTGTGGTGCCATCTACAACCATGCTGGCCAAGTTAGAACGGTCGAAGACAACGGTCATCCCTCAAAGGAAGGCAGGGACAGTCCATAGCATTTTCCGCCATCCAAGGTTGCTTCCATAGTTGCAGGGCCGACACATAACGCCCTGGATCTGGGCTCACAGAGGGAAATCGTCACGTCCTGCTCATGGCTGCTTTAGATCCTCACTTCAATATATTGGTCATTTCGTTTGCCCCGGGCCAATCCCGCACAAACCAGACAGGTTTGCAGACGGTATCCACTCAGCGAGTTTTCGGACATGTGCTTGTCGTTGCGCCCGTCAGAGCTATTCCAGGCACGACAGACATTCGGAAAACTACCTAGTCAGAGCTGTTCCGAACAAGAGCGGCATTCGGAAACTAGGTAGTCAGAGCTGTTCCTAGCACGAGAGACATTCGGACGAGACATTTCACTCGGACGTAATTGCGTAGTGTCAATTTTTAGTTTGCCACCTGTAGGACGACACTTCCGACTTCTGCGGGCATTTTTTAATGAGGTTAGCCTTCCTCGGGTTTCGAGACTCTTGTTTCGGCTTCCACACAGCGAGCTTTCGCTTTGGGCTGCCACGTAATGGATTCGCAAGACCGGCGTTCCATTTCGTGTCAACGAGACAATTTTCCACCTTTGACTACACTCACTCCCTGAGTGTGGTTACAGACTATCGGACGTCTGCGAGACGTGCGACCGAGGTGTTTTTCCACCTTTTGTACTCGCTCACGAGGTAGGCTACATGTGCTGCCGGCTCAGCACCTTACCTCCGTGCGTCTGTGGGCGAGTAACGGCCAGTCCCCTTTCATCCGGGGATACCTCATATCCCCCAGCTAAGAGAAATCGAACGAATCTACGCCGAGCATGTAGCGTTCTCAGCACATCATCACAATTTTAATGTAGGTTTGTGTCGGCCAGGCTCTCACTTCCGAGAGTTTATGGCTTAGAGACGTTCAGTCATACACCTCGGATGGGAGCCTTAGAGGTTATGTCCGAACTGAGATTTAGGGATCGTTTGCCTGATTTTGACTGCTATCCTCAGTCTTACCTGCAGGCAGCAGGTTGTGTCTCTCTTAGTCTGGTCCCTATCCCACGAGCCGTCCGATATGTAGTTTTCACCCATCGGCAAGCACATGGGGTCGATGGGACACGCAAGCTCCCCCACCACGGCAAGGTGGAGACACATCGGGGGAGCTCGCAGTCTGACCGCTCCTGGTGTGTGCTTGAGCGATCAGTGGCAAGCGAGATGCCCAACACATGGAAGTGAGGAACTAAAGCAGCCATGAGCAGGACGTGGCAACTCCTCTGGTCAGCCCAGTCTCAGAGCAAATATGGAAGCCTCCTTGGATAGCGAGGGAATGCCCATGGTCTGCCCCTGCCTTCCCTTGAGGGCCGACCGCGATGTCGTTGATCGATCTGTCTTGACCAGCTGAGATGTTGGCGACATCACAACAGTCTAACGTGCCTCGAAACGAGAGGAAGGCTAACCTCATTAAAAAAATGCCCGCCGGAAGTCGGAAGTGTCGTCCTACGGGTGGCAAACTAAAAATTTACACTACGCAATTACGTCAGAGTGAAATGTCTCGTCCGAATGTCTCTCGTGCTAGGAACAACTCTGACTACCTAGTTTCCGAATGCCGCTCTTGTTCGGAACAGCTCTGACAAGGTAGTTTTCCGAATGTCTGTCGTGCCTGGAATAGCTCTGACGGGCGCAACGACAAGCACATGTCCGAAAACTCGCTGAGTGGATACCGTCTGCAAACCTGTCTGGTTTGTGCGGGAATGGCCCGGGGAAAACGAAATGACCAATATATTGAAGTGAGGATTTAAAGCAGCCATGAGCAGGACGTGACGATTCCCTCGGTGAGCCCAGAACCAGGGCGCTATGTGTCGGCCCTGCAACTATGGAAGCAACCTTGGATGGCGGAAAATGCTATGGACTGTCCCTGCCTTCCTTTGAGGGATGACCGTTGTCTTCGACCGTTCAACCTTGGCCAGCTGGGTTGTAGATGGCACCACAAAAGTGAGAGTCTCCCAGGAATGCTACCTGGTCAAAAAAGCACGCTATAGTCGGATGTGTTGGCCTACGGGTTTCGGCCCAAGGGCGCATAACAGACACCCCGCAACCACATCTGAAAAAACACTCCGGATGAACGAAAAGAAGAAGAAGAAGTATAGTTTCCTTCCATGCCCGTGGGACTATTCCACTCTTCCAGCTGTTATTTAGAACTGCTAGTACTTTCTTCTTTGCCTTGGTGCCTAGTCCTATTAGCATTTTGTTTGTGATTCCATCCTTTCCTGGTGATTTCTTCTTTTTAGGGTATTCATTGCCTGTTCCATTTCTTCCATTGTTAGATTTGCCATCATATATTCTGCTGCTGTCTCTCTTGAAACAGGGTGATGCACTATCGCCGCTACTCTTCAATCTGGCTCTAGAGAAAGTTGTAAGGAAGGTAAAGGAGGAATGTGATATTGGAGGAACATCCAAGCTGCTTGGTTATGCAGATGATATAGATATTATAGGGCAAAGTGAACAAAAGACATTGGAAATATTGACTCACTTAAAGGAAAAGGCCCAACAGATGGGGCTGGTTATCAACCAAGATAAGACAGAATATATGGTAATTTCAAGAGACGGAATGGCTAGAAACTCTGGCCACATACAAATAGATAATATGACCATTAAAAGAACGGAAACATACAAATACCTGGGTACGATCTTCAACTGCTCCAACATCATAAGGGAAGAAATACAAACTAGAATCAACTCTGGAAATAAGATATACTATGCACTACAACATCTACTAAAATCAAAGGCGCTATCTCGTAACACCAAAATCACAATATACAAAACACTGATCAGACCAGTTGTGCTGTATGGCTCTGAAACCTGGAGTACAACGAAAGGAGACGAAGCCTTGTTACAAACCTTTGAGAACAAAATTTTAAGACGCATCTTTGGACCCATTAGGGATACACAAAGTGGAGAGTGGAAAAGAAGAAGTAACAAAGACATTTATGATCTGTTTAAGTCCCCGCTAATCACTGGTATCATGAAGGCTAATAGACTACAATGGCTGGGGCATATAGAAAGAATGGAAGATAATAGGGAAACAAAACTCGCTTACACTCAGGAAATAAATGACCGTAGACCCCGAGGTAGACCAAGAAGGCGGTGGAGAGATAATACATGTACAGACCTACAAGCACTTGGAATCAACGACTGGCAAGAGAAGGTCCACCAGAGAGACGAATGGAGACGGATTGTATTTGCAGCAAAGAACCTCAATGGCTCGGAACGCTGAAGAAGAGAAGATCTTTTTGTCTTCGATTGCTTTCTTCTGTTCGGTTCTAATATCAATGTGGTTTGCATTTGCGTTGTGTTCCATTAGTGCATTTGCAGCCTTTTTTCCTGTAAGCAAGGCATTTCCTTGTTTAATTGTTATTTGTTTGTTTTTTAGGTCCTTCATTGTTCATGGCTTTCACTAGTTTCCATAGTTTGTTTCCATCCCTGTCAAAATTCAGGTTTTCTGTTTTTTCCCTCCAACAATCTCTTGTTGTTTGATTTACTGTTCTTTTATATTTTGCTGAGATGGCTTTGAGAGAGATGTTCGCTTCAGTTGTTTGTTCTCTCTCTCTCTCTCTCTCTCTCTCTGCTGTCTTCCTGGCATCTTCAACTTTGTCCTCCAAACTTTGTTGTTCTTCAGTCCAGTATGGTTTATAATTTTTCCTCGCTCCTCTTGGAATAGACTAAGTTGCTGCCTGTATTATCGCTCTGTTTAGACTGTTCACCATTTGCTTCATGTTGCCATATCGTGTATTTATGTTTTCACAATATTTGTCTGTTAGTATGGCAAATCTGTCCCAATCTGCTCGTTTGTAATTCCAGCGGGGCAAAGGCTTTTGCTCCTGTGGAACATACTCCATATTCATTACAAGCTTGATTGGTCTGTGGTCACTACCTGCTAATTGGTCAAGCACATGGCGATCGATTTTGTGGAGGATGTCTCCTGTGCAGAAAGCTAAGTCTGGAGTAGAAGTGGTAAGCCATCTTCTGGATTAGAAGCTCGGTGTGTCATCCGCTTTGTTGAGTAGATGGAGATTTGAGTCTATTTCCCAGTCCTCCAATTCATCTCCTCTTTTGTCAGTATCTTTCTGAACGGCTATTAAAGTCTCCGACAATAATGCAGTTTGTGTCAGTTATTTTCATGTTTGAGAGTGTAAGGTCCTTATCTGCTGGGCCATACAGATTGTAGATTCTTATTTTCACGTCCTTTATCATTATATCAACACCTATAATTTCCGTTTGGTTGTCAGAGATCACAGATACTTCGCTGCAAGGTATTGTATTTCGTGTAAGTATTAGAACTCCCCCTTCGTGTCCTTCGCGGTCGAAACATGTGGCCTGATATCTTCTGACTGTGAATATGCGATTGGCGTTGAGGTGTGTCTCTTGAATGCATGCCACATCTATTCTATCTTATGTTTTTTTATGATTTAATAAACACAAATATGGATTTTGTAAATTGCATTCAAAATTACAATTTCCTGTCATAAAATAAGGACATATACATATAATGGTAATTATACAGAATTGATGTGCTAATTACAATGTGTATAATAACAGTTATATTTTTGCCAGTGCTGCTAATCTTTTACTGGCCTAGATGATCTGGAAAAAAAGAACTGTCTACACTCAGGGTTCTCCACTTCCAGCTTTGGGAATCCCTCTGGCTATCAATTAATTGCTGTATGTTCTGTAGTCTTAGTATTCCAGTTCTGAGTAGAACATTATAAGTTGGCTCTTGGTTTTCTTTCCATTTTTGGCAGGTAAATGTTTAAATAAAGATTACCTCTCCTATGAGACAAATGGAACGTTTGCAGGTAGATAAGTTTCTGCACTACTCTATCAAGAGCATCACTAAACAATGTGCTCACTCAACAGGTGCTGCATTCAATCTTTATCAAGTCAGGTTTGGATCTACATGAGTATGACCACTACCTGAAATTCCATCAATCACATAATTCTAATGATATCACCAATATGACATTAGAAATGAAATGTAAAAGCCTAAGAACACAGCAAGTGAAAATAATAAGAGGAATCTTGTTCTTAGAGAAAATAAACTTAGAAGAAAGATAGTCTTGGTGTTCTCAATTAGTTATCACCAACATAGTTGTTTGCTCTGACTCCAATCTTCCACTATCAGGTGTTCAAGGTTTAACTAGCAGATGTGCAGTTTCAACTTCACTTATGCCTGTCCTTCAGGTCTATAGTTTAAGTCATACTTTGATTGATTTGGAATTTGACAATTATGTTGACCATTCTCTTCTATACCTAGTTTTGTTCTCTACATCTTTTCTATTCAGGAAAAAGGGTCTCATACATTATGGGTTTTAAAATAATTTCCCATTGTAATGAGTAGTTGCTTATGAACAATATAAGTACATCATGGAATCAATTCTTGTATAGCATTCAGGTGCATTCTTCTTCATTAAATGCTTCAAGTGAGAAGTTATCTTCCATTCTCATGGATGTAATATTTATTATCATCATCATTAACATCATCATGGTTTCCTTATATCATTGTCATTACAATCATTATCATTCTTACATTATTATCATTACATTACAGTCATCATCATCATCATCATCATCATCATCATCATCATCATCATCATCATCATCATCATCATCATCATCATCATCATCATCATCATCATCATCATCATTGTATTACATTTGTCTGGACACTAGACCATATGTGTTAACATGAGTGACATGAACTACAAAGTGGGATTTTGCTTAATGTACAAAACCAGATGCTTATAATGTGCGTAATGTATGATATGGCTTGTGTCGTGCTTAGCACACAAAACCAGATGATTATATGATAAGTGATATTTAATACAATGTGTTGTCATTTGTCGGAGTGTACTAAATTATTATTAAGTTTATGGGTTATGCCGAACAAGTTCTCTGGTGATAGTCATGGCATTACACATCAAAGTTGCCGGCTATCCTGAGATTGGCTGTTGGCCTATACTCCCTCTCTCTCAGCATGTAACTTCACTCACTCACACTCCTCATGCATCAGTCACAATGTCCATCTGTGCATGTGGGGTCAATTCACTCACCTCAGACATCATTCGTATGCATGGATGATCATTCAGGAACCATTCCTCAAACATCATTCATACTTGCATGTAAAGTGGGTAATTATACTTATGTGATTTCCCAATGATAACTTAAAATGTTTAACATCATTGATATCACAATGAAATATTTCCTTTCACAATAAGTCATCAGACACATCATATCTGTAGGAATGACAATTAGTATATGGCTGTGCTTTACACATGATAAATTCACAGATTTAACCACAATTACATTACATTAGAACCTCATTCTTCATCGGAAATTATAATATTTTCATACTGATGGGTTTTATCACATGATACATTCACATCTGTTTAACAATAATGAAACACACATGACACAAGCATGCTCTTCAATGACATAGACTTATGTGATCATTAGGCATACTTATGAAATTCACCAAGGATTTAGCAAAATTAAATCCACGAGTCTCCACATGCTTTCATCAAATACATACAATTTATGTGAAACACTCATCCGTATTCATTCATTATGAATCATAACCATTCTTGTATGGGGGTTGATTGCGCACTATTATGTGGCACAAATATTATTATTCCACATGTTTGACAACCATGAAAATATATTTGCCTTACCACATGTGTGCTTTAACATCACACACATTATGCTACCTATAGAACTCTTTTTGGTCCCCATGTGTTCATGAAATACAAGAAAACTTTGTTTTTGCATGTGCTTAAATCTACTTGACTAAACACATTACACTAATTTCTCTATCAGTGCTGGCACAGGTAAACTAGTTTTAAATCTTAAGTTAGTCACCAATCCTAAATCATTACTGAATGAGTTGACTACTTAAGAAATATGTACAATTTCAGTCTAATGCTTACATTAACTAAGTTGTTTAGCTAGGAGAAAATAAAACTCACTGTAGTTTTCTCCTAATGTAGTTATCTATGACTATGATAACTGAATATAACATTATTTAATTTTCTAATAAATTAATTTCTTAAGAACTCACCACTCTAAATCACTACTGATTTACCTACTTACGAAATAAATGTACAACTTGGACTAATGCTTATACATTAAATCAGTTGTTTACTTGGGAGAAAAATAAAACTCACTATGGTTATTCTTAATGGACAGTTTACCCATAGGCTATGAGAACTGAATATATTATTTAGTTCTTACTAAATTAATTTAAGAACTTACCAAATGGTTTTACAATACTGACTTACCACTCTTCTTCTGGGGAAAAAGACTCACAGACTAAACTAAAATTGAAAATAAATATTATATTTACCATCATCCGAACAGGACGCTTCCAACACAGATTTCAGGATCCAAGCCTCGAAATTGCGGCATATAGCATGTAGTTTATTTCTTTTCCCACGTTGATTTAGTTTCAATGTTGAGGTTGCTACAATTTTGCCATGCCGTCGGACCCAGTGGTCCCTTGTCTTGTTGGGCTGACTATCAAACAGACCTCTTACACTGCTGTCATGCCTTTTTATTTTAGTTTATTGTGTTCCGGTGGTGACGTCACAATGGGTCGATGAAAAAGTAGGATTTATCGCAGCGAGGAACAAATTATGATCGAGGCGGTTTCAAACTTTAATTGTCGACGGGAAATATTTACCGCGATGTTACGCTTGTGAAAAATTATATTACAGTGACTTCTTTGGGTGTATGCAGGTGTCTGAGGGTGTATGTTGTGGATGCCTGCCTGTTGTCTTGGGTGTTCCTGGATATATGCTGCATTTCCAGCTTCTCGCTTTTGTGACCTTTCTCCATTTTATATTTGCTACATGTCCAGCTTCTCCGTGCTATGACATTTCTCCATTTAGTTATCGCTACATCACCCGCTTCTCTGTGCTGTGACATTTCTCCGAATTGATCTCGCTACTGAAAATCCAGTTTTTCGATACTGTGTCATTTCTTCGACTTCCTACCTCTGCATGCCCATCTTCTCTGTACTATGACACTCCTCTCGTTACATTCTTGAAAATTCTCGAAAATTCCTCTCATTGATACCGCTAGATTTTCAGCTTCTCTGTGCTGTAACCTTTCTTCGTTTTCTTATCGCTACATTTCAGGTTCTCGATGGTATAACCTTTTTCCGTCTTGCAATCGCCACATGACAAGCTCTCGACGGAGAACACTTCCTCCGCCTTAATGTCGCTATATTTCCATCTTCTCTGTGCGATGCCATTTCTCCCACTTGCTATCTCTGCATTTCCATCTTCTCTGTGCTGTGCCATTTCTCCCACTTATTATCTCTACATTTCCATCTTCTCTGTGTTGTGCCATTTCTCCCGCTTGTTATCTCTACATTTCCATGTACTCTGTGTTGTGCCATTTCTCCCGCTTGTTATCTCTACATTTCCATCTTCTCTGTGCTGTGCCATTTCTCACACTTGTTATCTCTACATTTCCATCTTCTCTGGGCTGTGCCATTTATTCCACTTGTTATCTCTAGATTTCCTTCTTCTCTGGGCTGTGACATTTCTCCCATATGCTATCTCTACATTTCCATCTTCTCTGGGCTGTGCCATTTCTCCCATTTACTATCTCTACATTTCCATCTTCTCTGGGCTGTGCCATTTCTCCCATTTACTATCTCTACAGTTCCATCTTCTGCTGTCATGTGCTGTCATGTTTCTCCCACTTGTTATCACTGCATTTCCATCGTCTCTGTGTGGTGACATGTCTTCCACTACATTTCCCTCTTCTCGGTGCTATGACCTTTCATCCGCTTGTTATTCCCTCTCAGCCGTTGTACCAATCGTGTATTTGCGCCTAGTCGGCTTCTCGCCGGTGTGACCTTTCCCCGCTTTGTTATCTCCACATTTCCAGCTTCTCAGTGCTGTGACCTTTCTCCGCCTTGTTATCGCTACGGAGCCGGTGTTTTTCCAATCACGCACTGGCGTCTAGATTCATACACGTGTGTCATTAGCCGACTCGTGTCGGGTATTCGCTTCAATAACTAACAGATAATCGGAGTCATTTTCTGGGCTTTGATTACAGCACTGTCCCGATCGTGTTGACAATTTATTAGACAAAGGGAAGAATTACAGGGCAGTTCTACAGAGGTCGATACAGCGCACAATAAGGCAAGATACAAAAACAAGAAGAATTACCTTACGGGGGGTAATTTTCTTTCTGTGTTGAGGGATACGGTTGGCTGCGTAACTTAGTGCATTTAAATTATTTCCTAAGACCGTTTTAAATGTGCCGTGAACTTGACATGTACAGTCCGTTATCGATTTTGTCGTAGCTGAAGAAAGAAAGACAGACAGACAGGCAGGCAGGCAGGCAGGCAGAAAGAAAGGAAGGAAGAAAGAAAGAAAGAAAGAAAGAAAGAAAGATAGAAAGAAAGACAGACAGACAGACAGAAAGAAAGGAAGGAAGAAAGAAAGAAAGAAAGAAAGACCTAACCTTGGGGTTATAACAATCGCCAACCAGGGTAGCTAAAAGTGAAATCAGTTGTAACGCACACCCACCCCCAGCGATAACAAGCTACTACAAAGGCAGACACCATACAGCCATACCTTGACCAGAGGGCAGTCATACTACCTGCCTGGGCATAACTAGGCCATGTGGTTTGCAGACCAGATCCCGTTACGTGGCCAGAGTTGAAAAGGCCACCAAAGGTCAGGGACTAATATTGAATATATCACTCGTCAGACAAACTCACAGATCAAGACGCCGTGTCCTGGAGCCAGGCGTGTCTCTGAATACAAGTCTCCCAGCTGTCAGGAGATAGTTAAAAGGCCGTTTCTTGATTGTTATTTTTCAATTAACTTAGATACAAGCGTGTCGCATTAGCCGAATCCTGTATTACTGGGCTCTTAAACTGAGTGTCACTGTCTGATAGAAATGCAAAAGAATAAGCTTCTTAACGGATGTCACGGGAACCGAAACCCTCGCTTGCTAGCTCGGGAAATTGAAATATGACAAACATGTCCAGGATGTTGATTTTGACGAGGTGGTGGGGGTGTGGTTCTTAAGACAAACATACTGTCTATCAGGGGGAGCTGCGTGGTCTCGAGGTATCCCCGGGAAATGCCCGCAGAAGTCGGATGTGTCGGCCTAACGGCGCAAGAACGCAGCTCTGCTGTAAACAGGCACAACGCAAACACGTCCGAAGAAAAAAATACTCCGGATGAAAGCAGCAGACGAATTCTCGAGGTATGGTGTCCGCCTCGAGTGCTGGAGGTCCCGGGTTCAAGCCTCCGTGATGCCGGGATCTTTTCACGTGGACTTTTAGTAATACATTTCCCCTGGTCTCTGGGAAGTGAGATCGGACGTCCGTGTGTATTGTTGCTCACGTAAACCATCCCTTGGTAGTTGGAAATCGAAAAAGAGTAGCCTAACGGCGCTGCCCGGGCAAAATTTCGAGTTAAAAATCTACCCAAAGTATTTCAGGATCCTCGCCGGTGCTACGGAGTTCGTGCAATGTACTGAGTTTCTCCAGGCTCAGATTTGAGTTAGGAGGAAAATGGAGCACTTATGGGTTGCACCCGTGTGCCGTTATGTTGATCCATCGATTAAACTAAACATACTGTCTATCAGTACGGCATTTCTAATACTGCTAGATTGATGGTATTAATTTGGAGCAAGTGAAGTTGATAGGGAGCTGCATTCATTATGTCGTGAGCGCGTGGGTTCGAAGCCTGCCCTCGTCATCTCGCTGAGGGAAGACGGGCCACCTATTTCCCGTGGTCTCAGACCCACGAATCCTGATGGGCCTTAGTATATCACAGGACCATAGCAGGCAGCTACTTTGGGACAAATTACGTTAAAAGTACTGGACATCACTTATCTTGGCGCTGGGATTTTCTCCCTCTCCTTTCCCTCCTCCCTCTCATCCCCTCTTGTTCCCTCTCCTCCCTCCTCTTTTTTTTTTTTTTTTTTTTTTTCCCCCTCTTCTTCTTCTTCTTCTTCTTCTTCTTCTTCTTCTTCTTCTTCTTCTTCTTCTTCTTCTTCTTCTTCTTCTTCTTCTTCTTCTGCTTCTTCTTCTTCTTCGTCTGTTTTTTCCCCCCAGTTCATCCGGAATGTTTTAGACGTAATTGCTTTGTGCCTGTTTACAGCAACGCTGTGATATATTCACCTTTCGGCCAACACATCCGACTTTTTCAGGAATTTGGTGTTCTGGATAAACTGCTCGGGTGTTTCGAAGGACTTTCGACACTCAGTTATCAGTTATCAGTTATCAGTTGTGGTATCTTCATTGCACTCCGGACATGTCCATAGGTGCTCAGATCCTCCCCCCAGCATATGCATCAGCGTCCGGTGGCTAATAGTGCCAGTTCTGTGTTGGTTGACGAGGCGCTTTGTTTTCCCGATGTACCTCTCGCGTCTGGCTGTGCCGATTCTTACTACCAAGTCTTTCATCCTGGACAGCGATGTGGAATCACTGACGTCAAAGTCCTCTGTTCTCGCCATATCTTTGAGGACGTTAATAACATCGGCACGATCCATGGGCTGGCCATCTACAGGGGGTGCAGAGCCAGCCAGTTTATCAGCTCGTTAATTTCCCTCGACTCCCGCATGTCCCGGGACGAAGATGAAGGTGACTTTACGGACAACAGACTTCCGCAGCGACTCAGTCCATTGTCTACGTACAGATCCAGCTTCGACCTTCTGAATCATGCTCATTGAATCACTTAGTACACACACGTTGGCATAAAGCTGTGATTCCAGCTATATGAAAGCCTGTGTAACTGCCATCACCTCCATCGTCATGCTGCTCGTGGTCATAGAGTGGGCACCACTGGATTCTTGAACGGTTCGGCCCGCTGAACGGGCTGTAAATGCCCACGCACTTCTCTGCTGCTTTACAACAGATCCATCTGTATAGATGAGCACTTCGGGACTATCTGAGTGTTCATAGATGAGCGCGTTAACCTCTGCATTGACAGCGGCAGGGTTCTGCTCTCTGCACCGTCTGTCAAGTGTGATAATGCAGGACAAAGTGCACTTAAAAGCTGGAGGCACCGGCACCCATTCCTTGCCGGGGTTGATACTGGTAAGACTGCAGACCTGTCTGACGACATCTTCCGCCCGACCCATCCATGACTTGCCCCTCTTTAGCCTGTCACCCTTTTCTCTGAATATAGCGTCATGCAGAGGGTGTACGAACAGAATCCATGGGAATGTCGATATACGAAGCCCATAACCGGGCACTCTCACGAAGTTTATACTTCACCTCGACACCGCAAGGTACAAGAGGAACATGATGAGATGAGAGAGATGAGCAGAGGGTGCTGCTCATCTGCACTTATTTTTAAGTATGCACGAGCTCTCCAGATCTTGATCCTGTGTTCCATTGTAGGGAAGTCAAGGAGGTATCTCATTGCTACACAGCTGGTGTCTCTCGTGCAGCCCAAAATGATGCGCATGGCTTCGTTTTGTACCTTTTCAAGTCTTCCAATCTGTGTAGGGCTGACAGTGAGGATGGCCAGGGCATACTCGATGAGTGAAAGTCCTTGGAACAGAAGTATTAGCAGTCTTTGCTCGATATTGGCAGTCGCCATGACTCTCATTGCTGTCAAACCTTTTCGAGCCTTCGTTATGACATAATCGACATGATCTCTGAAGGACAGGCTACGATCAAGCCTCACGCCAAGATATGTCATTGACTGGGTTCTACTCAAAAGGCTCCCATCCATTCTTACTGCCGGCAGGTCTGTTTTCACAATATGGTCGTTTAGGGAGAACCATGTAACCGATGCCTTTGCAGGGTTGACAAGGTCGTCGGCATCAGCACACCATGAGGAAATACGATCTAGTTTTTCGACACTCACTGCTGTGGTGTTATCCCCATTCCAGATGGCCCATTTGGAACAGCGGAAGACACCCAGGTCAGCCCTCAGAGAAGTCAGCTGCAGACCATGGGAATTCCTCACCATCCAAGGTGGCTTCTGTAATTGCAGAGCCGACACATAGCACTCACCCAAGGAATCGTCACGTCCTGCACATGGCTGCTAGCCTCACTTCCGTATATTGGGCCCTCCGTTCACCACAGGCTGTTCCTCCGGAAACTAGAAGAATGCAGTCTGCAGATGACTCCACACAGTGAGCTTTCGATTTGGACTTTCCGCGTAATGGATCTGCTATCCGAGAAATATTCTGTTTTTCTGCCACTGGGACACGTTTTCCACCTTTGATGACGCCACACAATGAGCTTTCGATTTGAACTTTCCACGTAATGGATTCGCTAACATTATTCCTTTTCGTGCCACTGGAACGCTTTTTATATCTTTGATGCCGTCCACCTGGCGCTGGGATAAGATGAGATAGAAGATGTATCGCTGCGATAAAGAACAGAACTGGACAAGCAAATGCTATATTTTATATAATGAAAACCATTGCATGCAATAAATCTATGTCATTGTAGGTTAGAAACAACTCATAAATAAACCGACACGCTTTGTTTGGTACTCATAGAAGCAGAAGGAAGTAGGTATTGATTGATTGATTGATCTAGGAACCGACATCACAGCATTCGGGACATTCCCATAAGCGCTCCGTCCCCATCCTCAGCAACCAGCGAAGAGTTCCAACACTAATAGTTCCAGTAGCAATCTGATTATATGTCCGTCTCGCCTTTCCTCTGAGCGTCGAGCGTCGGCCAGATCCCCTCGTCACTCCTCGCTGCCTCATTCTAACCAGACTATGGTGATCCATGCTCCTCCGAGGTGTACACGTAGTAGGTATTACACATACTAGCCTCCGCTTTCGACATCTCTCTAAGAGCAAAGATAACATCGGCACGATCCATGGGCTGACTCTTTGCATGGGAAGCAGAACCAGCAAGTTTATTTCACTCAACTATTGCCAGGAAAGAAGATGAAGGTAACTCTACGTACAACCGACCACCTCAGTGATTTAGTCCACTGTCTACCAACAGACCACCTCAGTGATTTAGTCCACTGTCTACTAACAGAACATGTGAATATATAATATATTTATAAGCTGCCCATGGCCTCAAGGGTCAGCTATTGATATTTATGTGTACTGGTTTACAAACAGGAATCACTGTATGTTAAATAGAACTAGCAATAGGTTAGAAACAGAAACATTGTATGTTACATAGAACAGTATTACGTCAGAAACAAAATCACTGTATGTTACACAGAACCAGTATTCGGTTAGAAACAGAATCACCGCATGTTACACAGAATCAGTATTAGGTTAGAAACAGAATCATTATATGTTACACAGAACCAGTATTAGGTTAGAAATAGGATCACCGCATGTTACACAGAACCAGTATTTGGTTAGGAACAGAGTGTCTCGATCCCTTGCCAGTTCATCTAACCCTTGCAACCTCATGCACAAATGTCTACACTGACATGTGTTAATATGCTATGGCAAATTAGTACACAAACAATCATAAAATCTGATGACGCCAAAATGAGCACTAGATAGGTGCTTTAACAGATTCAGTGCCACATAAAAGAGCAGGTTTCGACTAAACAAAAATTGATGGCGGTAAATTGAAAGTTGGGGTGTGTCACAGTTATGACTTAAAAGATGTTAATATGGTAGCAGAAATGTTGAATTATATATCAAATTAAAGGGAGCTGCATAGTGAAATCTACTTTATATAACCACACGGAGATACGGAAAGTCGCTTAAGACGATTAATTCGTCGTTGTTCTGGTATGACTTCGATTACTTTCAAAGGCTCCCCTGACAAGTGCTTATGAAATAGCACGGTCCACTCTTCGACCGGTACTCCGTAATGAGTCAAGGGGACTTCGAAATTTGTCACCCATGCTAAGATGGAGTCCCCCTGGCCAAAATTTCTAATGATCCCGTGATATCTTTTGACGGGGTCCAGTGACTTGCAGGCTAACTTATTTTTTTAGATATCTCTGCCTCTTTCTCCATTTCCAACATCTTTATTTTGATATTCCCTTCAACTTCTTTGTCTTTTATCAGTTGATCCGCTGCTAGCTTGTCCTTTTCAAACGCTAGTCTTTTTTCCTGGAGAGCCAATTTTTCTCTTTCTGTTTTTCTAGAGTCGCTATCCTTTCTTTTTCTAGTTCCAGTTCTTTTTCTTTCTGTTTTTATAGAGTCGCTTTCCTTTCTTTTTCCTATTCTCTAGCTTCCCTAGCTTCTTTGGCTGCTGCTTCTTGTGCCCCTCTGGCTTCTCTAGCTTCTGCTCTCTCCTCTCTCTGTTGTGCCTGGAATTCGGATACTTTAGTCTCAACCCAGGCCATAAGTTCAGGGCCTGTTAAGCCACATTTTCCCCTTAAGGTGATGAATTCTCCCAATGTAGACAAGGTTGTTGTTGATGTGAAGTTGGCAATGTGATGTACCTGTTGCAATGCTGTTCACAAATAATAATAACGATAACAGACAAAATAATGATGGTGAGCAACAGAGTAATGAGAGGGTGCCTGAAAGATTCTGAACTGTTAATCAAGACACACAGAATTAAAATTAAACAACCCGTGTTTATCCAGGGATGGTGATTCCGGTGTCTTACCTCAGCTGATAGGCTCCACTCCACACAGAAATTGGCTGTAGTTTGCTTCAGGAGGTAGTACGATCCAATAGGTGGCCGGTTCAAATGAAGGTATGTCTTGGCATCTGCTCCCTGGAAATATAAACTTCTTTGCACCTTGAGTCTAATGTTTCTGAAAGCGCTATATTGCACCTAGATCTGGTCCTACAAATATAATAAAATTCCCCCTCTGCCGTGTGTCCACCGTGACGAGGTAGAGGGGCATTCACGTTCCAATGACCCCAAGAGCTATGCCGACTGCAGCACAGCTAATGGTAGGGTCACCCATGTCGGACAGGTCAAGGGAGAGGAACCAGACGAAGAGACACACAAACCTGCTGCCTTGTAGGTAGACTGGGGACAGTCAAAGGCTAGGGAAAGCACCCCGAAAAAATGCTTGTCGAAATCGGATGTACTGAGCCATAGGCTTGATAAAGCACTGCAACGTAACTTAATTCATGATGTCACAAATTAAAATTAATCTTTATGGGTCTAATCCCGCGAAGTCCCATCAGGCGGTGATAGTGCCGGGCCCAGTGCCTCGAGGGGGTCCGTCCATGACTACTGATGGTCACCTTCTCCTGTGCTCTGGAGTGAAGGCACAGAGGAGTAGGTTAAGAGCTTTTGACCAAATACCCCGGACACTCAACATAACACAGTGAAATGCCGAAGGAGTTTATAACAAGAAAGTCTCCCTTACAAATCGTCTTCATAAAGATAGAATAGATGTGGCATGCATTCAAAAGATACACCTCAACGTCAATCACAAATTCTCAGCCAGAGGATACCAGGCTACACATTTAGACCGCAAAGGACACAAAGGAGGAGTTCTAATACTTACACGAAATACAATACCTTGCAGCGAAGTATCTGTGATCTCTGACAACCTAACGGAAATTATAGGTGTTGATATAATGATAAAGGACGTGAAAATAAGAATTTACAATCTGTATAGCCCAGCAGATAAGGACCTTACACTCTCAAACATGAAAATAAGTGACACAAACTGCATTATTGTCGGAGAATTTAATAACCGTTCAGAAAGATGGGGATACTAAGATACTGACAAAAGAGGAGATGAAGTGGAGGACTGGGAAATAGACTCAAATCTCCATCTACTCAACAAAGGGGATGACACACCGAGCTTCTACTCCAGAAGATGGTTTACCACTTCTACTCCAGACTTAGCTTTCTGCACAGGAGACATCTTCCACAAAATCGATCGCCATGTGCTTGACCAATTAGCAGGTAATGACCACAGACCAATCAAGCTTGAAATGAATATGGTGTATGTTCCACAGGAGCAAAAGCCTTTGCCCCGCTGGAATTACAAACGAGCAGATTGGGACAGATTTGACACTCTAACAGACAAATATTGTGAAAACATAAATACACGATATGGCAACATGAAGCAAATGGTGGAAAGTCTAAACAGAACAATAATACAGGCTGCCACTGAGTCTATTCCAAGAGGAACGAGGAAAAATTACAAACCATACTGGACTGAAGAACTACAAATTTTGGAGGACAAAGTTGAAGATGCCAGGAAGACAGCAGAGAGAGAACAAACAACTGAAGCGAACATCTCTCTCAAAGCCATCTCAGCAAAATATAAAAGAACAGTAAATCAAACAACAAGAGATTGTTGGAGGAAAAAAAACAACAGAAAACCTGAATTTTGATAGGGATGGAACAAACTATGGAAACTAGTGAAAGCCATGAACAATGAAGGACCTAGAAACAAACAAATAACAATTAAACAAGGAAATGCCTTGCTTACAGAAAAAAAGACTGCAAATGCACTAATGGAACACTATGCCAATGCAAACCACATTGATATTACAACAGTACAGGAGAAAGCAATCAAAGACAAACAGATACATCATAGAAATACAGAGACAGCAGCAGAATATACGATGGAAAATCTAACAATGGAAGAGATGGAACAGGCAATGAATACCCTAAAAAAGAAGAAATCACCAGGAAAGGATGGAATCACAAATGAAATGCTAATAGGACTAGGCACTAAGGCAAAGAAGAAACTACTAGCAGTCCTAAATTACAGCTGGAAGAGAGGAATAGTAGCACAGGCATGGAAGGAAGCTATACTAACACCAGTCCCAAAAGAAAGGAAAATACCTCGAAGAACCAAATGGATGTCGACCTATCAGTTTACTTAGCTGTGTAGGAAAATTAATGGAACGCATTATCAATGGCAGGCTAACATGGTATCTGGAAGAAAACAAACTCTTAACACCACACCAAGCAGGATTCAGAAAGTACAGATCCACTGAAGATCAAATAACCCATATAGCTGAGGAAATAGAGGATGCCTTCCAAGAGAAAAACACACACTAGCGGTTTGGATAGGTTTAGAAAAAGCATTTGATAAATTTTGGAAGGAAGAACTGAAAGTAAAACTGCAAAAAATGCATGTTTGTGGGAAAATGTATAAATGGATCAGCCACTACCTTGAGAACAGAACTGCCAGGACAAAGGTACAAGGACAAACCAGCAAAATGATGCTGTTGGAGCAAGGTGTCCCCCAAGGAGGAGTTCTTTCACCAACATTATTCCTAGCATATATAAATGACATCACAGAAAATTTTCCAGCCAGAGTACACACATCCTCCTTTGCAGATGACCTAACCACATGGACATCGGAAGAATATATTAGTACAGCTAACAGCAGAATACAGCAAGCCTTATTAGCTCTAGAGGACTGGTCAAAATCATCTCTAGTGAAAAAAAGTGAGGAGAAAACAACATGCACAGTGTTCTCCCTCTCAAATAAAACTCAGCAACCTAAGCTGGTATTGAATGGGAAAATATTGTGCCATGAAGAAAATCCAAATTATCTAGGAGTCACCTTTGATCGTCGCTTGACATGGGAGACACAGGTTGAGAAAAATCGAACAAAAGCAAGGCAGAGAATGGCAATCATGAAAAAGCTTGCTGGTACAACGTGGGGAGCAGATGATAAAGTTCTCAAGAAGTTATATGCTGTACGGGTGAGGCTAGTACTGAAATATGGCATTGCAGCTTGGGCAACAGCAGCTAAGTCAAACTTTAACAAAATAAGTAGAGTCCAAAACCAAGGAATGCGAATCATAACTGGAAGCCTGAAGACAACGCCTATTAATGAACTAGAAAAGATCACTTGTTTACAACCAATGCAGGACAGAAGAGATAGCAGAGCCCAGCAACAAGTAGAAAAATTTAGAAGATTGACAGACCACCCTATGTATAACAGGTTTAATGGTTTTGGAAAGGGAAGACTGAAGCGTAGCAACTTTGTAGAAACTGCAAAACGAAAGATTAAGGCAGATCCCATACTTAACATATCAACAGTCAAGCCCATTTACAATGCACACAACTTCCCAGCTTGGAGAAAGCAGCAACTGCCTGAGATGATAGAAAACATTCCTGGTATTGAGAAAAAGAACACTCAGAATGAAACCGAAAGAAGAAAAATACCCCTAAACTACATAAAAGAACATTACCCAAGCAGCAATTGGACTCATGCATATACAGATGGATAAGCCAAAGATTCAATTAAAAATGGAGGAGGAGGAATTCTCCTTAATTTAAAAAATCAAGTGGGAAAAAAACACAGTCAGTGGCAACTGGAAAATTTTCAAGTAACTTCAAAGCGGAGGTAGAGGCTTTGAAAACTACAGCAGAAATGCTCTTGATGGAGGAAAATAAAGAGAAGCAAATAGCTATCTTCACAGATGCAAAGTCAGCTGTCTCAATACTGAAGAGCAAAAACAGCACAGAACTAGCTGACCTAAGAGCAGCACTCCATGGTCTATGCCAGAAATCCAAAACAGTTGTAATACAGTGGATCCCATCACATTGCAGTATACCTGAAAATGAAGAGGCTGACAGACTAGCAAAAGAGGGTGGACGACTACCACAGCTTGACATAGACATAACCTATAATGAGACAAAGAGATTTATAAAAAGCACTTATAGAACCAAATGGGAATCAGAGCATCCAGGCCACCAGAAGGATGACGCATATTACAAACTCGACCGAAGAGAACAAGTAACAATCTTCAGACTCAGCAGAGGACATAACAGGCTTAAATACCACTTGTTCAAAGATAAACTAAAGATAGGAGATACCGATGAATGCAATTGTGGAACTGGAAAAATGACAGCAAAACATCTGCTGCAGGAGTGCCCAATATATGCAGAACAGAGAAAAATATTTTGGCCACCACCTGTTTCATTTGAGGACAAGCTCTATGGAGATATCAACAAGCTCAAGTTGACTGCAGCTTACTTTAACTACATTCAGGTTGACATTTAAAGGTGCATGAAGAAGTATTTAGACTGCCGCACTTCATACCACAGGTATGTCGGTTACAAAAGCGTCCCAGAGGCATGAAATGGAATATTGCTTGGATAGCAAATCCATTACGTGGAAATTCCGAATCAAAAGCTCACCGCGTGGGCTTCATAAAATGTGGAAAAGTATCCTTGTGGCACGAAATAGATTATTGCTTGGATAGTAAATCCATTACGTGGAAAGTCCGAATCGAAAGCTCACTGTGTGGATGTCATCTGCGGACTGCATTCTTCTGGTTTCCGGAAGAACAGCCTATTGTGAACGGAAGGCAAAATATACGGAAGTGAGGCTAAGCAGCCATGTGCAGGACGTGACGGTTCCTTGAGTGAGCCCGTTACCAGAGCGCTGTGTGTCGGCTCTGCAAGTATGGAAGCCTCTTTGGATGGCGGGGAATGCCCATGGTCTGCCCCTGCCTTCCCTTGATTGCTGACCAGAATGTCTTTGGCTGTTCTATATGGACCAGCTGGGATGGGGGATAACACCACAACAGTGAGAGTCAAACGTCCTAAGAAACCCCCGGGAAGGTTAACCCGGTCAACAAATGCCTGCAGAAGTCGGATGTGTCGGCCTAACGGCTCAAGAACGCAGCTCTGCTGTAAACTGTGTGAGCTGGCTTCTGGTAATTACTCCGACGTAGTGTTTGCATTGTGCATAATACTGTCGTTAAACACAGTGATGTCATGTCATTAAATAATATTTTGATGGGGTCTGTGTTTCCTATTGTGTGACGACATTGTAGACCACCAGTTTTATATTAGCGTATTTACGCCCACTGTCCTCCTTGCACAGTTTCCATGTTTTTCCTACTTCTTCAATTGTTCAATCTTTGTAGTTGATGGATCACTGTTTCTTGAGTTCTTGTTCAGTTACCGGAACATGCTCCCACATCTGCCAAGGGCCGTACTGCACACTTTTCTTTATTGGGCTCGTCTTCCTTCACTTCAATTGGTCTATCCTGAGTCGACGTCATGGCATCTCAAATAAATACTAACGACACTGGGTCGTAACAGCGAATACATGACTGTTTGGTGATGATGCGTAATAATCAATAACAGCAACCCATGTGCGTCCTAGTCTGAACGTACAAGGTTATTCACGAACAGCATTACAGCAGCATGAGCTTGACACTATGCCGGCCTTCGGCCGTGTCCGCATTCCCATGTACTCACTCACGTTCTGTTAGTGTTCTATAACCTTCCTAGTTTCATTCTATCGTCAGGCTCGAGCCTGTTTCGTCACTGATCATCACAGTCAAACTCTCGCACGACATACTTACAGTACACTTGAATATCCCTAACTTCTGGTCTAGGGTGAGCTTTATATTATAATATTCAGAAACACATGATCACTGGCAGGATGGATAGTATGTCGATATCTGTATAACTTCATTCTGCTTAAACTATTGAAACTGACTGTTCCTTGCTAGATGCTTCCATATCTTTGCTGTTCCGAACTGCATTCCGATGTTCGTCCTTGAGCTTCCATTCGTCCAGACCCTTCCCTCTGCTTCTCTCGTCTGCCGTTTTTTTTTTACACCATCGTTTCTAAGTAAGCGCTTGTGCGTTCAATGTGCGCGCTATCCTTTTACTGTTAACTGCCCGGTGATGCATTTTCTATACTGCGATACATGGCAGACACCTAATGAGTTAATTTATGTTTTTCACATCTGATAGAGACTATATTCTTCTTCTTCTTCTTCGTTCATCCGGAGTTTTTTTTCGGATGTGATTGCGTTGTGCCTGTTTACAGCAGAGCTGCGTTCTTGCGCCGTTAGGCCGACACATCCGACTTCTGCGGGCATTTGTTGACCGGGTTAACCTTCCCGGGGGTTTCTTAGGACGTTTGACTCTCACTGTTGTGGTGTTATCCCCCATCCCAGCTGGTCCATATAGAACAGCCAAAGATCCTGGTCAGCCCTCAAGGGAAGGCAGGGGCAGACCATGGGCATTCCCCGCCATCCAAGGAGGCTTCCATACTTGCAGAGCCGATACATAGCGCTCTGGTACTGGGCTCACCCAAGGAATCGTCACGTCCTGCACATGGCTGCTTAGCCTCACTTCCGTATATTGGGCCTTCCGTTCACCATAGGCTGTTCTTCCGGAAACCAGAAGTATGCAGTCTGCAGATGACATCCACACAGTGAGCTTTCGATTCGGACTTTCCATGTAATGGATTTGCTAGCCAAGCAATATTCCATTTCGTGCCACTAGGACACTTTTCCACCTTTTATGAAGCCCACACAGTGGGCTTTTGATTCAGACTTTCCACGTAATGGATTTGCTATCCAAGCAATATTCCATTTCGTGCCACTAGGACACTTTTCCACCTTTTTTGAAGCCCACACAGTGGGCTTTTGATTCGGACTTTCCACGTAATGGATTTGCTATCCAAGCAATATTCCATTTCGTGCCACTAGGACACTTTTCCACCTTTTATGAAGCCCACACAATGGGCTTTTGATTTGGACTTTCCACGTAATGGATTTGCTATCCAAGCAATATTCCATTTCATGCCTCTGGGTCTTCATGCACCTTTAAATGTCAACCTGTATATAGTTAAAGTAATCTGCGGTCAACTTTAGCTTGTTGATATCTCCATAGAGCTTGTCCTCAAATGAAGCAGGTGTGGGCCAAAATATCTTTCTCTGTTCTGCATACGTTGGGCAATCCTGCAGCAAATGTTTTGCTGTCATTTTTCCAGTTCTACAATTACATTCATCGGTATCTCCTATCTTTAGTTTATTGAACAAGTGGTATTTCAGCCTGTTGTGTCCTGTGCGGAGTCTGAAGATTGCTACTTGTTCTCTTCTGTCGAGTTTGTAATATGCATCATCCTTCTGATGGCCTGGATGCTCTGATTCCCATTTGGTTCTATAAGTGCTTTTTATCAACCTCTTTGCCTCATTATAGGTTATGTCTATGTCAGGCTGTGGTAGTCGTCCGCCCTCTTTTGCCAGTCTGTCAGCCTCTTCGTTTCCAGGTATACTGCAATGTGATGGGATCCACTGTATTACAACTTTTTTGGATTTCTGGCATAGACCATGGAGTGCTGCTCTTAGGTCAGTTAGTTCTGTGCTGTTATTGCTCTTCAGTATTGAGACAGCTGACTTTGCATCTGTGAAGATAGCTATTTGCTTCTCTTTATTTTCCTCCATCAGGAGCATTTCTGCTGCAGTTTTCAGAGCCTCTACCTCCGCTTTGAAGTTACTTGAAAATTTTCCAGTTGCCATTGAATGTGTTTTTTTCGCTCCATTTTTTAAATTTAGGAGAATTCCTCCTCCTCCATTCTCTATTGAATTTTTGGCTGATCCATCTGTATATGCATGGGTCCAATTCCTGCTTGGGTAATGTTCTTTTATGTAGTTTAGGGTTATTTCTCTTCTTTCGGTTTCATGCTGAGTGTTCTTTTTCTCAATACCAGGAATGTTTTCTATCATCTCAGGCAGTTGCTGCTGTCTCCAAGCTGGGAACTTGTGTGCATTGTGTATGGGCTTGACTGTTGATATGTTAAGAATAGGATCTGACCTAATCCTTCGTTTTGCAGTTTCTACAAAGTTGCTACGCTTCAGTCTTCCCTTTCCAAAACCATTAAATCTGTTGTACATAGGGTGGTCTGTCAATCTTCTAAATTTTTCTGCTTGTTGCTGGGCTCTGCTATCTCTTCTATCCTGCATTGGTTGTAAACAAGTGATCTTTTCTAATTCATTAATAGGCGTTGTCTTCAGGCTTCCAGTTATGATTCGCATTCCTTGATTTTGGACTCTACTTATTTTGTTAAAGTTTGACTTAGCTGCTGTTGCCCAAGCTGCAATGCCATATTCCAGTACTGGCCTCACCCGCCCAGTATATAACTTCTTGAGAACTTTCTCATCTGCTCCCCATGTTGTACCAGCAAGCTTTTTCATGATTGCCATTCTTTGCCTTGCTCTTGTTCGATTTTTCTCAACCTGTGTCTTCCATGTCAGGCGACGATCAAAGGTGACTCCTAGATAGTTTGGATTTTCTTCATGGCGCAATATTTTTCCATTCAATACCAGCTTAGGTTGCTGAGTTTTAGTTGAGAGGGAGAACACTGTGCATGTTGTTTTCTCCTCACTTATCTTCACTAGCCATGATTTTGACCAGTCCTCTAGCGCTAATAGGGCTTGCTGTATTCTGCTGTTAGCTGTACTAATATATTCTTCAGATGTCCATATGGCTAGGTCATCTGCAAAGGATGATGTGTGTACTCTGGCTGGAAAATTTTCCGTGATGTCGTTTATATATGCTAGGAATAATGTTGGTGAAAGAACTCCTCCTTGGGGGACACCTTGCTCCAACAGCATCATTTTGCTGGTTTGTCCTTGTACTTTTGTCCTGGCAGTTCTGTTCTCAAGGTAGTGGCTGATCCATTTGTACATTTTCCCGCAA
>OY992886.1:32056892-32499392 GCA_963921405.1 Cepaea hortensis
CTTCTTTTCAGTAATATACTTTGTAGACGACGTTCTTTTGAATTTCCCTTTGTTCGCCGATGCTTTGCGTCTATTTCTCTATATGTCCATACTACTGGAAAGAGGAAGGTGGGGGAGGAAGATAATAATGACAGGATTTGCAATTTTTGGGTGCCCATCGACAAGGGTATTTGAACTCACAGACAAGCTATTTGAACTCAAACAAAAAAACAAAAAAACAAAAAAAAACCAGCGGGGAGTCCAACCCCAGTCTCCCGCGTGCCAGGCGGAGATAATAACAACTACACTATCGAGGACACAATGATGTTGTCACAAACATTAATAATGTAGTCAAACGTAGGTCACGTGACCAGCCGTTTGCGAATAGGTCACGTGACCAGCCGTTTGCGAATAATGTCCCTACATTATTAGCAAATGTTTGCTTATAATCACTTCGTTCTAAAAAAAGCTGTGGACCCCCATATTTAAGGCAGAAGACACCGTGATTAAAAAAAAAAAAAAACAGCCAGCAGGAATAAATGGACGTTAATGGCAGGGTAGGGCCCAATGTGTTCCATTAGACCTGACACCTAATACGACCAGGGACGCCGTAAAACAAGGTACCAGGGGGATTAACTCTGCCACGATCACACCTGTGGCTGAAATATCCACACCTTCCATTGCCAAGGTGTAATGCCTACCTGTTTAAATGGATAGAGTGTGGGTCGGAGAGAGTGGCTGGGCTAAAGGTTTATAGCTGCAGACCTGAAATTTGAACTGATTTCTGTTATCTCCATTTCCACACTGGGGATGTGGTTGTTTGTGTTGTTGTCAAGTTGACTGCCGAGTGGGGAAGGCCGGTTTGTGTGGTTCGCACGGTGATGTTCTGTTGTCCGGTGTCAAAGCAGGTGTCTCTGCATCTTTAAATTAAAGAAAGCTTGCTTGTTTGAAACATGGTTAACGAGAATCGAGAATAAGGGGAACTGCAGTAAAGCTTAAAAAGGCAGTGAATGAATCACCCCCCCCCCCCCCCCCCAAAAAAAAAAATAAAAAATAAAATAAAACGAGAAATAGTTTGTGAGCTTTACTAGAACACGATTAATAGAAACAAAATGGACGTTGCGGCTAAATCCTTCGTCAGCACAGAGTAAACAAACACAAACAGACACACTACACGAAAAACGCTACATGAAAACTTGAAACAGAATGTTCCGGTCCCGTTCAACCGTCGATTTTTCGGTCGGTTGTAATTGGAGCTCTTATGTTGTATATTTTTCTTCTTGTGCAAATTGGGTTGCGATTTGGCTTCCTGGAGTCAGTTTTTTTCTGTCCTTTGTGAGTTAAAGAAAGGAGAGTTATTTGGTTTTTGCTTTTGCCGTCTCTGACTTTGAACCCAGGCGTAGTCCACACAAGTGCTACTGCTTCTGGTTCACTGGACAGATTTTTGCGTGTGGATTATCTTTCCCTTCAACCAGTAAGCCGGATCTGTGACGCAATTCGCAATCCCGCGTTCGATACCGTGTATGATATGAGTGCCTGTGGTTCAGAAAGCAATGGCAATGTTTTGTTTACTGAACGTAATCTTGCCAAGGAATCACAACCAGCCAAATAATGTTGGAGTTGACAGCTACGTCCTGTAAAGGATATGTAACTAATGTTTTTTTCTTCATGCAACGTCCTGTAAAGGACATGAAACTAACTTTTCTTTCCGTTAGCCTTTGACTTCCCCCAGTCACCTCTAAGGCAGCAGGTTTGTGTATCACTGTTTTGATACCTGCCTCTTGACCTGTCCAATATGGGAGACCGTACCAGTAGCTTCCCTACCGTCGGCATAGCTATTGGGGCACGTAGGTCCCTCTAACACGTCAAGGTGGTTGCGCAACAGAGGTAGACACCGCACACCGCAAACTGTCAATCGCCCTGCTATTAAGACAGCATATTGTTGAACAACATTCTTTACAACTGGACCCTACCAGAAACTAAACTCTTCGTGTAAACAATATCATCCTGCAGCTCATCATCATCCAGTGCCTTGCCGGCTGGCGTGGGCCATCATGCCTCTCCACAAATTACGATCTGCGACGGCATGGATCAATTCGTGTGTTGACTTTCTTCCGCGCCATGACACAAGGCTGTCAAGAATCTTCTCACGTTGTCTTCCTCTATCTATCTTTCCGCAAACCTTTCCGATTGTCACATCCAGTTTATGTTTTCTCATAACGTGGCCAAAAAAAGATGACTAACTATTTCTGATGCTTGTGATAAGTTGTCTTTGCAACTTAGCTTCTCTTAAAACGTCCAGATTGATCATTTTGGCTGTCCAATTAATTGTCTGCATTTGATCATTTTGGCTGTCCAATTAATTGTCTGCATTCTTCTATAAAACTATATCTCCATGGCTTCTGCAGCTAGATGATGTTAAAACTATTTTCACTTAGCTGACAATTCAAGTAAAAGTTAATTACGCGCAATCTCGTACAAGCACCAAGTCGCCATTGTATTAGGCGATGCGGGTCCCAGGTCCGATAGCATCATACGATTTGTTTCAGTCCGAGGCTGGGGAAGGTGGGCCAGTCAACACCTGCTGACAGGTAATCGGATGTGTCGACCGGAAGTGATTGCCACTCGCTGATACAGAGATACAAGATAAATTATGTGCAACAGATGAACGCAGAAGAAGTATAGCTAAATTATGTGCAACAGATGAACGCAGAAGAAGTATAGATAAATTATGTGCAACAGATGAACGCAGAAGTATAGCATATTACTCCGTTATCAACCTTCTGCCTTGACTTCTGCCTCCTTACTTATTCTTCCTTCTGCCTTCTTCTTTCTTCCTTTTTCCTTCTTTCTTCTTCCATCTTTCTTCTTTCCTCTTCCTTCTTTATTCTTTATTCATTCTTCTTCCTTCTTTCTCAGTCTTCTGTCTTCTTCTTCTGTCTTCTTCCTTCTTTCTTTTACCTTCTTTCTTCTTTCTTCTTCCTTCTGTCTTCTGTTTTCTTCCTTCTCCCTTCATCCTATTTTCTTCTTTTTTCTTTCTTCTTCCTTCTTCCGTCTTCTGTCTCCATTCTTCTTCTTCTTCTTCTTCTTCTTCTTCTTCTTCTTCTTCTTCTTCTTCTTCTTCTTCTTCTTCTTCTTCTTCTTCTTCTTCTTCTTGTGATCAATGATTTATTTGGTGATTACACCATGGGGCAAGACCCCATGATGGACATCATCTAAGCGCAGACCAAAGTCCAGCCGACTTAAATGACTGCCCAAAATGTCCCACGGAGAGTCGAAGAGATGTGTTAAATATAAACCACGACCCTAACAAATCAGGCTCTCTGCATCCCTTACAGTTGCAAACTGTCGGATTATGCATTGGTCAACTTCGTATTCTCCACAATAAGATATTGTGGTATAATAAAACGTCCTTACCCTTTCCTATTTATGGACTCCCTTAAAAATAAACAAACCCTTACAATTACTGTTTAAGTAACTTACTTAATGTAGGAGAAAATAAAACAGCGATAGACTGACCGTGGCACAGCTAAATTTATTTTGGCTTGTTTTCTCTCCCTTATCTGGCCAATCCTGGCGAGGGGGAAAACAAAGACTGAAGCGGCCATTTCTAGTCAAGACACCACGCAAGAAAGTCGACCTTTCCCTTCGGGGAGAAGGTATTTTGCCTTAAAAACATGATTCTCTTCAAGCTATTGGTATGTTATCTACATTATTAAGATATATTTATGTATTACATTGACCAGTATGTTTAATTAAGAATTAGATACAATTCTCTTAAACCAGGCTGGATGATGTTTACTAAGGAAACACAGGTGGGCGCCACGCTGTAATTTTTCCTATGTCTTCAAATCCCTATGTTAATATCTTTTATAGGCATTATGAACTTATATCTAACTAAATAGTGTTTATAACCTATGAATAGTATGTGTACTGTAGTACATAGAGTATCAACTCTCATGTCAGAAACTCTTTTCAATTTAGGAAAGACTCCTGATTCATACTTCAGAGAAGAAAACTCGTTTCTGCCAATTTCATAGTCCTATGAAAAATAACTTCTATGCAATGGAACTATATATCCCTATCAATGCTTAGAAATCTGCAAATAATTTATGTACTGTAGAGATTGGACTTTAAAGAAACATTTTCTCAATGTAGGAGCAGACTCTTGATTTCATACTGCACAAGTAGAGAACTGGTGTCTGCCACCTTCAAATATCCTATGTAGTGTAAATGCACTGGTAAGGATGTCTCTTAACTTGTTTTATCCATGCGGGGACATACAAATGATTACGCATATTCCTGACTCTTACTTAGTCAGGGGACAAAATATTTTGCCACATTATAATCTGTAACTTGGAAATATAGTGCTAAATTTTAGTACCATTCTTTTGTTAACAGATTAGTAACCACTCCATATGAGGGTGAACATATAATCATTTCATAAAATAGTGTTAGGGACAGGCCATGGTTGAATATAAATTCATGAACAATTAAACGCGTGATGTAAGTGCATGTTCGGATAGGATTCACTCCGCATCGCCTCACCGTAGTAGAAACAGAAGCGAAGATTGATGTGAATAAATTGCTTGCAATATTCAGAAGACTGGACCATGCGGCATAAGTTATTCTTATAAATACCCTCCGAATAATAGCAGTCATTGGCAAAACATATCACAGCGATTACTATCCTCATGTGCTGTACGCAGTGGGGGGAAAACAATGGATGTTTTAGTTCATGAAGATAATTCAAAAACCTAGGCTCCCTGCATCATCATTATGATTATTATGTATGATTATCATGTACTTAATATCAGAGAAATGTACATGTATGTTTTTTTTGGTATGAGAATTTTCTCTGTTCGGATTGTTACTTTTTACTGTGGGAAGATACATTTTAATGTTGCACCTTGGGATTAGAGGATGTTGATGTAAGAATCCATGTGTTTGTCAGTACTTTAAGAAGCCAAGGTTGAATAGTCTTGACCTAATGATGATTATAGTGCCGAAAGGAAGACGTGGCATTAGAAACCACAGGGATTCTGTATAGGCTATTCTCTTCAAGTAATGAGAGAGACAATATCAACATGTTGGATGGACAGAATGACTTCACCCATCTAATAGTCCCAGTAACAACAGAACAAAATATAAGTGAGAAAATATCTTACTCACTATGAAGAGTCAGAATGGCTCAACTCAGCAATGAGGGACAGTGGAACATGGACACCCACTCCTTTCCCCTTCTCCCCTTGTTGTTTTGTATTTGTGTTTGTAATTGTGTTGTAAACCTTTTATCATAACACAGTAGGTTAATGCTAGTGTTGTATTCTTTGTCATCCCTTTTCTATAGAGGAGAAGCAGGTGGTGGTTGAATTTGGTGGGACTATATCACTAACACTGGATCCTGGGTCAACAGCCATAAAGTGAATGTCCAAACCATAGTCTGGATCTAGCAATACCTCAATGTTTACTGCGGCACTCAATAGCTCCATAGCGAGCAACAGATAAATTAGAAGACAACTGACTGGGTGAGTGATTAAGTCCTATTTTAGTAGGAATATCCAGGATGGACTTCAAGATCTAATAATCTACAAAGATGAAGATCATCAGAGTACTGACAACAGTGTATCGTTTGCGTTACTTCTGAGAAGTATCACCAATGGCCTCATCATTCAACCAAGTCAGTGAAACTGGGACAATCCTTCTTCAAGTTACTAAAACTAACAACAGTGAGTAACCTTCAACTGTTGGTTGGATTACCAAGTTAATATCCACAATGGATAAGTCTTCGAAAGAACATCTCACAGCTGCAAAAGTCAAACATAAGGTTCCAGCCATGCAACACCAAGTTCTAGCTATGAACACCAACTCAAACAAATGGGAAGAGACACTGAAACAACATTATAGCCAATACAAACAAATGTACCAACTTCAGAACATCTGAACCATAACTACACCAGATTACCTCAAGGTCCAAAACCTGAACACCATCAAAAGAACCATATGAAAGCAGCTAGATGAGTAAATGCCTTTACGCCTGCAACCAAAGGAATCACCTGATGGCTTGCAAACCTGGATATGTGATGGAGTAATATTCTTCAGTTACATGCCTGCAGCAGAATCTTCAGATGAAACCAAATGAATGATTCAATACTGTATGTTCTACACAGAAATGGAATGAATGAGAACTCTATGCTGGTCCCATGTCAGCCTAACTGCCCATCATCAAGTGTGGGATGGCCTATCAACATGAACCGGGTGTGTGACAAAGCCTTTTGAACTAAATTGGGAAACGGTTAACATAAACCGAGCTGTTGGACAGTCGTCATCTTTTCATCGATAAGATGATATAGGGAAGAACCTTCTGCAGAGCTTAAGTTGCATCTCCTGAAAGTATGACAGACCTAGGCATCAATTTCAATTGGAACACAACCCAAATGGCAACCGAGTATTCTTAAATTCAGTCTCATGGAGAGAATATGTGCTTATGTATAATTCTATTCTTGGATTATGGATTAGAAACATTCGCCAGCCAACTTCGGTGGACATACTGTGAGTATAATTCTGCACGGATAATTATGGACATTAACTGCTTTGCACTGGAGAAGAATGCCCATCCGCAACGCCTAAATGAACACTATAATTAATTAATTTAATTATTAGTATCAACTGTTTTCATGAGTGTGGTTTTCTTCAATGACAGGAAAAGGGTAAAGATTGTTTTACATGGTAATGGTGTACACCTAAAGGGTTATGTTATGACATATATGTATAATATTTTGACACCCACTCATTATTTTTAAATATGAGAATTGTACATGGTGTCAGAAATAAATGTATGTATGTTGGGTTTCTGCACCTAGACCAATGTGATTTTATCTAGGTACAATGAGTCAAGTTAGCAGAACCAATTTGTGGTTGTTGTGTTGTTTGTAATAACCTTGTTTTTTTTCTGGGGTCACTGGGTACTATGTTGTAATACTGCATATCATTCCCATGCCTGTCTGAAAATGCATAGTGTTTATTACACCTATATATATATGTAACTACAGATCTTGAGTTAATACCTGAACTGTTTGTCCAAAAGTGTTGTGTACATCAAGTAAATGTGGTGTCCAATAAGTGGTTGTTTATATATTGTGAGCAATCAATATCCTTCTAGCATCTATAGTTAATTTAAAGGGTGATGAAGTGGGAAGGGAAACCTACACACAGATGCCATTGTTTCAAGGATGGAACTCTTTCCTCCTGGGATTTGTGGTAAATATCCCTGATCACCCTGCATTCTTACCAGTGACAGAGAATCAATAATACCCCCTAGACATTTTAACGAATTATTCTTAGGAATTAAAATCCACATCCCACATGTGTGGGCAACGTCCGTGAATTTAAAACTCATGGTAAACATCACAAATGGTGTATTATTGTGGGTAGATGAATTCAGGGAAAACCTCTCGCAGGTAAACCAAGTCACTTCAGAATGTTATAGTGTTAGTAACAGACCTAATCACTCATTAGTATGAGCTGAGTCAAGTGTTATATGAACCCATAATGGCTCAGATAAATATAGGTTTTTTTTTGGTACAAAACTGTTCACAGGTAATATCTTGATTCTGGCAGATGCATCAGGTAGTTGGTTGTTGGGTATGAGATTTTGTTTTAAAAACTCATATTTTATATCTTATTGATGTTAAACTCACATAAGATAGGTAATTCAGTGAATGTTTAGAATTCATAGTCATTCCCATTTGATGTTTGAGGTATGGTTCTGCTACTCTGGTATTCTCTTTAAATGGTTTAAAAGTGGTGTACTCATGAACACACTACTATATTATGTATCCATAAGGTTTATGTTCCTACATATGAATCATGTGTTAATTAATTATTTTGTCATTGATTATCATTGTATTTTCATGCTTGATCTGCTTGTAATATGTAATATTGAAAAGTTACCAAGGCAGCAGAGAGTGATAGACAATTTTATAGATAATTAGGACAGTAAGTTAAAAATCCAATAAATTTTTTTTTAAGGGAAAAATTTAATCAACAAATGATGATTCAGTAGGAAAGGAAATAATACCTGAGAGATAAATTAAACCAGGGGAAAATAGCAGTAACTAAAGGCCAAAACCACCACTTGCAAAAATGTAGACATAGTTAATGGAAGGGAAGGAATATTGTAAGAATTTGCAGTATTTAGGGGCACCCTAATTTAATCCTTTTTTTTTCATATGACATAACATGTTCTACAACACCGGTAGTAAAGTAAAGTGAATAAATGATGGATACTTAGGAAGAAAAGCCATACCGACACTTATTCTACTCCACCGGTGATATGAGTAGTTATTAATAACTAACTCAGATGGCCCATATGTTAATGAGGGTCAAAACCAAAATATTCACCTGGTGATGTAAGTGAAACTGATCAACTCACTTACTGACCCAACAGAATATAAGGTATTTCTTTAAATTATCCACCCCGATTCCATTATTAATGGTAGAGGAAACAGACCGCATAGGTATGTAAAAGGTATAATTAAAGAATTAACTATATAAATTGGAATTTCAAATGAACTTCAGGAGATACCGGAAAAAATCTGTGCTAGTCTCTAGTAAGAGACTAAACATTTCAGAAAATTGGCTCCTTAGCTTTGAAATTTACAGTTTAATCTCATTAAGTGAAATGTTCACTATGAGTAGTCCTCATCAAAAAGAGGAGTGAAACAGCTTTTAGTTAGCGATTAGCTTACGTAAAGTTATTTCAATAATTGCCTAACTAACATTAATATTCTCATAAGGGAAGAATTAAGAAGGGCAAAAATAAGTGGTACAATAGAGGCGCGCGACTCAATTGTATTTTCTTTAAAACTAACCGAGTAACTAAATTCTAGATAATGCTCGAAGCCTACTAAAAGGTAGATTAATCAGAAATCAGTCGCAAGACGAAACAGATTTCTACATCTCAGTTCTGACTAGGATTATATGCCAGCATTAAATATGTGAAAGCAGATCCAGACTAACAGAGATTAGCTTAAATAACTGATACGAATCAGTAAAAGCAACAATTAAATAAACAACTCTTGAAATAGATGCTGTTTATAAATAGGACGAACTCCTTGACGTGAAGACAGGGGAAACGCCTAAAACTTATACAGTGAACCCATGCTAGAAAAATGGAATATAGCTGTGTAAAAACCAAGCAAATTGGAGCAGATAGCTGAAGAATTGCTTGATATTTACTAGAGTAGGAATTTCAATCAGGAATCCAGCTAGTAAATTATATAACAGTTCAAAGATAGACCTTCGTCAATCTAAATAAATCCAGAGTTTCCACGTATTAAACGGACGAAAACAAAACTGGAGAGAAACATTAAGAGTACCTTACCTGTTATCTTGAGGACACAACTCAGGAGACGCCAGTATTAGAGGGATATACAGATGTAATAGTAATTTTACAAAACTAGTAACCCACATCCATAACTGGAAAGTGAACCAGCAAACTTGATTGTCTGGAAGACTATCACAGGAATCACAAAAAGGGGCTTTTAACTTCTCACTGAACTGATTATATATGGTAGGAGACAATACGTCTGAACCTACATAACAATGTATGTTGCTAAGTTGAAAATAGTCCTAAAACCTGGAGGGAGGTAGACGACGATCAATGTACGCCAAGCGACGCAAAATTGCTCGTAATTCAACACCAAAGCAACAAATACAGAGTGAAACTCAAACACATCAAGTTAGAATTACTAATAAGGATTCTAGCGTAAAATAGATCTAGGTTAGAAGGAAAAGCAGAGAGAGAGAGAGAGAGAGAGTAAGCTAAGAATTACTTCGTTTCTGATAGATTCATGTTCCCCGGAATAGTCGGTTCAGAACGGAAATCTAGAAAAGTTGGACCTTGTTTACATGTTAGACGAGATTCTCGGGAAAAACCCGCAAGAGAAAGGGACACCACTCTAATCAGTAGTTATCAAAACTGATCGGAAAATCCCATAACTCGCCTAATAACCCAAACACATGATGTATTGGATGAAAATGTATTCAACAGGAACCATATTTAGCTTCCTTTAAATATCAGATCTATAGTTAAAACAAACGTCTAATTTATAGGGAGACGGGCGAGTTTAATATGCTATCAGTAGACGCAGAATTAACCGTCGGTTTTAACATAATCTCAAGATTGATAATCTAATGAGAGAGAAATCAAGCTTAATGATGATATCTCAATTGTTTCAAAAAGTCGGTTTGATGCAGACAAACTAGTACTTGAAAGTAACAAATTATCAGATAACCACTCATATTTCAAACAATAGCTGACAACAGTGGAGAGGGTGCTACACTCTTTCACTAAAAGAGAAATAATCCTGTAAGGTTATGCCAGTTGTCGCGACTAAAATAAAATGGACGTGGCTCTGATTATATAACATAGGGAAGTAATGCCAGAAATTAATAAGGAATGGATACTAGGGGAGTCAATGTAAAGACGGAAATTGTAGAGTACTACTCGACCATTTAATTTCTGAAAGAAATAAATGTCTTAAATTGGGGAGGCGTGTGGTATAATAAAACGTCCTTACCCTTTCCTATTTATGGACTCCCTTAAAAATAAACAAACCCTTACAATTACTGTTTAAGTAACTTACTTAATGTAGGAGAAAATAAAACAGCGATAGACTGACCGTGGCACAGCTAAATTTATTTTGGCTTGTTTTCTCTCCCTTATCTGGCCAATCCTGGCGAGGGGGAAAACAAAGACTGAAGCGGCCATTTCTAGTCAAGACACCACGCAAGAAAGTCGACCTTTCCCTTCGGGGAGAAGGTATTTTGCCTTAAAAACATGATTCTCTTCAAGCTATTGGTATGTTATCTACATTATTAAGATATATTTATGTATTACATTGACCAGTATGTTTAATTAAGAATTAGATACAATTCTCTTAAACCAGGCTGGATGATGTTTACTAAGGAAACACAGGTGGGCGCCACGCTGTAATTTTTCCTATGTCTTCAAATCCCTATGTTAATATCTTTTATAGGCATTATGAACTTATATCTAACTAAATAGTGTTTATAACCTATGAATAGTATGTGTACTGTAGTACATAGAGTATCAACTCTCATGTCAGAAACTCTTTTCAATTTAGGAAAGACTCCTGATTCATACTTCAGAGAAGAAAACTCGTTTCTGCCAATTTCATAGTCCTATGAAAAATAACTTCTATGCAATGGAACTATATATCCCTATCAATGCTTAGAAATCTGCAAATAATTTATGTACTGTAGAGATTGGACTTTAAAGAAACATTTTCTCAATGTAGGAGCAGACTCTTGATTTCATACTGCACAAGTAGAGAACTGGTGTCTGCCACCTTCAAATATCCTATGTAGTGTAAATGCACTGGTAAGGATGTCTCTTAACTTGTTTTATCCATGCGGGGACATACAAATGATTACGCATATTCCTGACTCTTACTTAGTCAGGGGATAAAATATTTTGCCACATTATAATCTGTAACTTGGAAATATAGTGCTAAATTTTAGTACCATTCTTTTGTTAACAGATTAGTAACCACTCCATATGAGGGTGAACATATAATCATTTCATAAAATAGTGTTAGGGACAGGCCATGGTTGAATATAAATTCATGAACAATTAAACGCGTGATGTAAGTGCATGTTCGGATAGGATTCACTCCGCATCGCCTCACCGTAGTAGAAACAGAAGCGAAGATTGATGTGAATAAATTGCTTGCAATATTCAGAAGACTGGACCATGCGGCATAAGTTATTCTTATAAATACCCTCCGAATAATAGCAGTCATTGGCAAAACATATCACAGCGATTACTATCCTCATGTGCTGTACGCAGTGGGGGAAAACAATGGATGTTTTAGTTCATGAAGATAATTCAAAAACCTAGGCTCCCTGCATCATCATTATGATTATTATGTATGATTATCATGTACTTAATATCAGAGAAATGTACATGTATGTTTTTTTTGGTATGAGAATTTTCTCTGTTCGGATTGTTACTTTTTACTGTGGGAAGATACATTTTAATGTTGCACCTTGGGATTAGAGGATGTTGATGTAAGAATCCATGTGTTTGTCAGTACTTTAAGAAGCCAAGGTTGAATAGTCTTGACCTAATGATGATTATAGTGCCGAAAGGAAGACGTGGCATTAGAAACCACAGGGATTCTGTATAGGCTATTCTCTTCAAGTAATGAGAGAGACAATATCAACATGTTGGATGGACAGAATGACTTCACCCATCTAATAGTCCCAGTAACAACAGAACAAAATATAAGTGAGAAAATATCTTACTCACTATGAAGAGTCAGAATGGCTCAACTCAGCAATGAGGGACAGTGGAACATGGACACCCACTCCTTTCCCCTTCTCCCCTTGTTGTTTTGTATTTGTGTTTGTAATTGTGTTGTAAACCTTTTATCATAACACAGTAGGTTAATGCTAGTGTTGTATTCTTTGTCATCCCTTTTCTATAGAAGAGAAGCAGGTGGTGGTTGAATTTGGTGGGACTATATCACTAACACTGGATCCTGGGTCAACAGCCATAAAGTGAATGTCCAAACCATAGTCTGGATCTAGCAATACCTCAATGTTTACTGCGGCACTCAATAGCTCCATAGCGAGCAACAGATAAATTAGAAGACAACTGACTGGGTGAGTGATTAAGTCCTATTTTAGTAGGAATATCCAGGATGGACTTCAAGATCTAATAATCTACAAAGATGAAGATCATCAGAGTACTGACAACAGTGTATCGTTTGCGTTACTTCTGAGAAGTATCACCAATGGCCTCATCATTCAACCAAGTCAGTGAAACTGGGACAATCCTTCTTCAAGTTACTAAAACTAACAACAGTGAGTAACCTTCAACTGTTGGTTGGATTACCAAGTTAATATCCACAATGGATAAGTCTTCGAAAGAACATCTCACAGCTGCAAAAGTCAAACATAAGGTTCCAGCCATGCAACACCAAGTTCTAGCTATGAACACCAACTCAAACAAATGGGAAGAGACACTGAAACAACATTATAGCCAATACAAACAAATGTACCAACTTCAGAACATCTGAACCATAACTACACCAGATTACCTCAAGGTCCAAAACCTGAACACCATCAAAAGAACCATATGAAAGCAGCTAGATGAGTAAATGCCTTTACGCCTGCAACCAAAGGAATCACCTGATGGCTTGCAAACCTGGATATGTGATGGAGTAATATTCTTCAGTTACATGCCTGCAGCAGAATCTTCAGATGAAACCAAATGAATGATTCAATACTGTATGTTCTACACAGAAATGGAATGAATGAGAACTCTATGCTGGTCCCATGTCAGCCTAACTGCCCATCATCAAGTGTGGGATGGCCTATCAACATGAACCGGGTGTGTGACAAAGCCTTTTGAACTAAATTGGGAAACGGTTAACATAAACCGAGCTGTTGGACAGTCGTCATCTTTTCATCGATAAGATGATATAGGGAAGAACCTTCTGCAGAGCTTAAGTTGCATCTCCTGAAAGTATGACAGACCTAGGCATCAATTTCAATTGGAACACAACCCAAATGGCAACCGAGTATTCTTAAATTCAGTCTCATGGAGAGAATATGTGCTTATGTATAATTCTATTCTTGGATTATGGATTAGAAACATTCGCCAGCCAACTTCGGTGGACATACTGTGAGTATAATTCTGCACGGATAATTATGGACATTAACTGCTTTGCACTGGAGAAGAATGCCCATCCGCAACGCCTAAATGAACACTATAATTAATTAATTTAATTATTAGTATCAACTGTTTTCATGAGTGTGGTTTTCTTCAATGACAGGAAAAGGGTAAAGATTGTTTTACATGGTAATGGTGTACACCTAAAGGGTTATGTTATGACATATATGTATAATATTTTGACACCCACTCATTATTTTTAAATATGAGAATTGTACATGGTGTCAGAAATAAATGTATGTATGTTGGGTTTCTGCACCTAGACCAATGTGATTTTATCTAGGTACAATGAGTCAAGTTAGCAGAACCAATTTGTGGTTGTTGTGTTGTTTGTAATAACCTTGTTTTTTTTCTGGGGTCACTGGGTACTATGTTGTAATACTGCATATCATTCCCATGCCTGTCTGAAAATGCATAGTGTTTATTACACCTATATATATATGTAACTACAGATCTTGAGTTAATACCTGAACTGTTTGTCCAAAAGTGTTGTGTACATCAAGTAAATGTGGTGTCCAATAAGTGGTTGTTTATATATTGTGAGCAATCAATATCCTTCTAGCATCTATAGTTAATTTAAAGGGTGATGAAGTGGGAAGGGAAACCTACACACAGATGCCATTGTTTCAAGGATGGAACTCTTTCCTCCTGGGATTTGTGGTAAATATCCCTGATCACCCTGCATTCTTACCAGTGACAGAGAATCAATAATACCCCCTAGACATTTTAACGAATTATTCTTAGGAATTAAAATCCACATCCCACAGATATGGAGGTCAGCTAGGCCGAATGGATAAGAGAAATTGCTCTTAAACTTCCGGTTTGCTGATATTGAGGTAGTGGGTTCGACTTCTACACCGGTCAGTAGGTCTCAAATGTTGACTTCTCGTCCTTGACTTGAGGACGTAAAGTGCAAGTCCCTCAGAGGTCGGAGTGGGTACGCCTGACGGTGTGGGACACTGGTAATAGGGAAAGCTAATCCACCCGCAACAATCCATCCAGTGCACTAGAAGTAGTGGCACGTGGAGGGACGACGCATCACAGCGAGCGAGCCAACACAAACAAGTCCACTACCACACACACGGTCTAGCCCGCTCCGTGGCGATGAGATTGCGGACGCGATTCGTAATGCCGCTTATCCGAGTTCGAAACACTGTGGTGACCGATTTGGCAGCAGACCATGTTGCGCTGGTTTCAACGTGTTGGTACGGGAGCCAGTCGTTCAGAAAGCAATGGCAAACTTTTTTTTTTATTTTTCGCATATCCTATTTACAGGACATCTCTGTCAACAGCAGCATTTTACTGCTGTTGTTGATGTCTTGGCAAGATTACGCTCAGTAGTTTGTCATTGCTTTCTAAGCGACCGGCTCACATTACCCCTCCCCCACCCCCGGGGGTAAGTAACCAAAGCGACACGATCCGCTATCGAATCTCGCGCAGCTGCGTTACCCTACGTGGATATACAAGATTACGGAGAAAGTCAATAACACCTTCGCCAGGGAGACCGACTAAACTGAACGTAAAAACTTGCCAAGACATCAAGAACGGCAGTAAAATGCTGGTGTTGACTGTAATGTCCTGTAAAGGATATGCAACTTTAAAAAAAAAAACAACACACACACACTCACAAATAGAATTATGGAAACCAACAAGAACACGTGACTGCAGGCGAGGGACGCTGGGCCAATGTGCACGTGGGTGGTAATAGTTGTAGCGGTGAATACCAAGCATAAACACCAGCGATAGCTAACCTTTAGCATCGACAACGAATATCGACAGAGCGTGACTTTAAGTGACAAAGTCGAATAAATTACTTGACATATTCCCCCCCCCTCCCCTACCTCCCCGGGTTGTTGCCCGCCCCAGCTGCCGTCCATCACTTCGCCCCACAAGAGTTAGCACTCGACGTTCAGACATGCTTTATTCTGCTGTTCCTTAGCGTAGGTGTTAGGGGCGCAATTCGTAATCCCGCATATCCGCGTTCCAAACATAGCTGTGGGCGATTTGGCAGCAGACTGCCTTATGTTGTTTTTTTATGAAATGGTATAGGTGCTGGTCGTTCAGAAATCAATGGCAAACTACTAAATGTAAACTTGCCCAGGAATCGCGAACAGCTAAAAAATGATGGGGTTGACTGTTACGTCCTGTAAAGGATATGCAACAATCATGTGAACTGCGCTGATAATGTGGTGAGCAATGTAGGACGTGGGTTCGACGCCCGGACTCGTCGCCTGCGAAAGTGAAGGATTTAAAAGGGGTTAAAAGGCCAGAGAATCGACGTCATTGCGTTGATTTTTATCCCACGTGACTTGGTCTCTTTCCGCAGGTCGGCCTGTCGAAAGTGTCGCACAAAGCACGAACTCCGTAGCTCTAGCGACGATCCCCCAGGTGTCTCCAGTAAAATTACACTCGTGAGCCTAACGACGTAGGCTAGAATCAAACCCACAAACTTCGGATCGCGAGGCAGGCGGCGTAACCACTTGGCCAGAGAGACTGCCTTCGAAAGTGGAGGAAAGACTGACCACTTCTCCCTCTGTGCACTCCGACCTACAGAATGTAATGGCGCTATCATATCACAGACCACTAGAGGGAAACTTCGGGCCAAACTATCACTTTGATTATTATTACTGTATACCGTATGACCGTCCGGCTCCGTGGTGGAGAGGTTACGGACGCAGTTCGTTACCCGGCATACCACTTTCGAAACACAGCTGCGGGCGATTTGGCAGCAGGCCGCCTTCCGCTGGTTTTTTAGGAAATGTTATAGGTCCCGGTCGGTCAGAGTGCAATGGTAAACTACTGAACTTAAACTGGCCAAAAGATGACAAACAGCAAAATAATGATGGGGTTGACTGCATCGTCCTGTAAAAGGTGTGTAACTGATTTTTTTTAACCGTATGAACTGCGCCAGCGTAATATCTATTGTAACGATATTTCAGTTATCTTAGTTTTCTTATGCGTGTCTAGTTACAGTTAGTTGCATATCTTTTATAGGACAACGCTGTCAACACCAGCATTTGTTGCTGTTGTGATCTCTTGGCAAGTTTGCATTCAGTAATTTGCCATTGCTTTCCGGAACGACCGGCTCCCATACAATTTCGTAAAAAACAAATAACAACGCAAGACGGTCTGTTGCCAAATCGTCCGCAGATGTGTTTCGAACGCGGTATGCGGAATTACGAACTGAGTCCGTAACCTTTTCACCACGGAGCCGGTTGTGCCTGTCTTTTTTTAAGCTGCATATCCCTTACAGGACGTTGCAGTCAACACAAGCATATTTCAGCTGTTGGTAATGTTCTAGGCAAGATTACGCTCAGTAGTTTGCCATTGCTTTCTGAACGACCAGCTCACATACCCCGTAAGTAACCAACGCGACGCGATCTGCTGCCGAATCTCACGCAGCTGTGTTCCTCACATGGATATACGGGATTACGGAGAAAGTCGTTAACCCCTTCGCCACTACTTAGGATTATTATGGTGCGCTGCAGTTATTTTGTTATTGTGTTCTTGTATGTGTTTGTTATTTATTGCTTTTGTTTGCCGATGAAGACTTGCCGCGGTATCTGCTTTCTGTCTTGTGTAGCAGAGGGGATTGAGTGCAAAGAATTAGCGTACCTAGGTCAGTATGTCCCATGGTTCTCCAAACCAGGTCAGTGCTTTCAGGCCAGGTCGAAGCACTAGTAACAAACGTGCAATTGAATAGAAGAGTACGTGAGGTCAGCTAGGTTTATTACGTTTGCTCTGTAGAAGTAAATAAATTAGTAAGTGGGAAACACAGCTAACTGTGAGTTCCAAACATTCTCCTGTCCATCTTGTCACAAAAATAAGAGATGCAAGCTCCTTCCGTGGTTCTAACGATCTCGAAGTCAATATATCCGACCTCAGAATTAAGATTCAGTCTTTTAGAGAATTTGCAAACCAGCCAATCAGCCAACTAAGCAACTAACCAACGCAGACATACAACCATGATACGTCAGTAGCACATATGAAGATCAATCGATACACATACACGTGCGATAAGAAAACAGAGACACATATAAAGGATTCATTGTTCCAAACGTGAGGAAATTCCAAAGATGACTCCAAGGAAACATAATCACGAGGAATCTTACCAAACGCACTCGTCTGTCTTCTTAGGATATGCGAACCTAATCTTCTGAGCGGAATCGGAATTCTTGCACCGAACAGAGATAGGCATTTAGTGCAGCCAGTTCGGGAATGCCGCGAACACTGCTGAGATACATTTCTCGATTCAGCCTCACCTGAGGTCCGTGAACTGCTGCAACGTGTACCTAGTGAGTCACGCATGTAACTACAGCCTGCACCATGTTGACGGACAGGTCCATCAATGCTTCGTATTGGGCTGGCAGCAAAGCTGCACATCGGAGCCAGAACATGAGCTCAAACCAAACAGACTCTGACAGGGTCTTGTAAGAAAATATTCACACCCAGCAGGCATCTTGATAAGAAATGGGGTTATAAATGACAGTTAGTAATGGCTGTCATAATACTAATGACAGATGCCAGCTGTCATTACCATCATACATTATAAACTGTTATTTAAAGCAAGGTGGATTATTTTCAGATGTAGACATAGAGGAAATGATAAGAGCGCTCGCATTTAAACGTCCAGTTCGGTGATGGCGAGGTAGAAGATTCAATCCCTACATCGGCATTCAGTTGCACTTAATAGTTGACATCTCGTTCAGAGAGCAATGCAAGCTACTGACAGTATAATTGCCTACATGAGATTGATCGCAACGGACAAGCAACGGACAAGCAACATTTTTTTATATTCCTTTCGCTGTGACAAAGGCAGACTTGTATATTCCTTTCACTGTGACAACGGCAGACTTTAATATTCCTTTCGCAGTGACAAGGGCAGACTTTTATATTCCTTTCGCTGTGACAAAGGCAGACTTGTATATTCCTTTCGCTGTGACAATGGCGGACTTTTATATTCCTTTCGCTGTGACAAAGGCAGACTTTTGCAAGATAGAAAATATACTGACCAATTAAAAGATGTAAACTGCAACGAGAAAACGAATGCTGAAGTGCTACATAGAACCTGTTTTGTTATATAGATGTGAAACGTGCATGAGTAGACAAGCTGAAAAACATTTAATATCAGTGGAAATGTGGTTTCTGAGGAATATACAAAGAATACCAGGGACAGAAAGAAAAACCAGTGAGCAAGTTCTATAAGAAACGAACACCATTAACTGAAAAAAATAAATACTTATCATTCTTATCTTGCGAGTTGATGGGTGGGTTGGTTGGTGGGTGAGTTAGCTGAAGGGTGAATCCACCAGTTATTAGATTCAGTGCTAAACAAAATTGGTTTGAACCTAACATAAATGGATGGAGAAAATGGGATGTAGAGTCTGTCACAGTTATGACTTAAACGTTTTTAATATGGTAGTTGTCTTAGGTATCAAATTAAAGAGGATAAAACAGACAGTTTGAGACCTGGCAAGGCCTTGCTTATAACGGAGTGAAACGAGGAACGGACGAAAGAACTTTATTTTCTAAGGCTTACAAATCGGGCATACAGGCCCTTCATATATTCAGCCTGGTCACCCACACGGAACTCATCCTGTCGTGTTCTAGGTCAACTCTGCTGATGATATTCCTCCATGCCATCGTCTCAATCCATCCAGCATCATGTCTCAGTGTGTGCCTCTACCTCCTTTCCTAATGATCTGTCCAGTCGTTGCTATGTTTTCCGATGCCGCTCTTCTCATTACATGACCAGCGAATGAATTATGTTCCTTCTTATAGTTGTATATAATATTCTGCTTTTATTAGCCTCTTCAAGGTAATCACTGTCAGTTACTCTGGCAGTCCAAATAAAAATATTCGTCTGAGGAACCACATCTCTTTAGCTTAAAAGCCATGTTCATCCTAGTTTATGTCATATATATATATATACGAGCGTGCGTGAGTGCGCGCGCTCCCGCACCCGCGTGTGTGTGTACACGTGGAAAAACTGCTGTGAATAAAAACGTCACCAACATAACATGCAACAAAGGCATCACAAACATCTACCTACAAAAATAGCACAGACATTTCATGCATGCAAATGGGCCACTGAATGCTGTAAAAAATTGGCAAAAAACGCCACCGACGGGTGGCAAGCCCCTGAAACAATGCACACCGACCACCGGGGGAAAGTCAGCATGGGCCACCCTAACTTCAAAGTCCTCTCTGCCATCATCCGAAGCGTCCCGTGCGGATTGGTTATTAGAGGATTAACTGTAATTTTATTAACGCCACTAATGACTGTTTTCAATGGTTTTCCGCAGGCAACAGCAGAGGTTCTTTTTTTACAAGATACAAGACAATGATAGTGAATACCATACGGAGTCCTGACGCCTGGTTTAACAGATCTCACTTAATAGGTAATGGACGCAATGGTGTCATCTGTCGATACACACTGGTGGGGATGTTGAGGAGGTGACTGTAGACCCATGGACCTGAGCATCACTATCATTCTCTGTCACTCTATTTTACTCTCTCTCTCTCTCTCTCTCTCTCTCTCTCTCTCTCTTTCTTTCTTTCTTTCTTTCTTTCTCTCACTCACTTTATCCCTCACCGTCTCTCACTGCCTCTCTCACTTTCTCTCTCACTCTCATTTACTTACTTTCTCTCTCACTCTTTCTCACGTTCTCTTACTGTCACATTTACTCTTTCTCACTCTCTCTCTCTCACTCTCGTTGACTCTCTCTTTCTCTCTCACTCTCTCTTTCTCCCTCTCTCTCACTCTCTCTCTCTCACTCGCGCTCTCTCTCAATTTCTCTGACTCCTTCTGTCACACACACACTCTCTCCCTCACACTCTCTCTCTCTCTCACTCGCTCTCTCTCTCTCAATTTCTCTGACTCCCTCTGTCACACTCTCTCTCTCTCTCTCTCTCTCTCTCTCTCGTACATGTAGGTGTGAATACGAAGAGACAACATAGGCTCTCCATGGCGAAGTGGTCAGGCTGTCTGCCTAGTGCTCAGAAAGTCATAAGTTCGTGTCCCAACTCCGCCTTACCGTACTCGAACACAATTACTTTTTCGGTGACCTTTGGAGGCCGTCCCCCGAGCTACAGTTTGTTCTATGTGCACTGTGTCCTGCAGGCTGTCAGCTGCCCTCTGGAGAAGGACCCAACTATATGGGAAAACCCGGTAATATTAAGTCAATCTTCTAGCACCTTTAACCACCCACGTGAAAAGAGAGACCACAGGAATGATGTTCACTCATAGAACACTAAGAATCAGATGGGCTGCTTACAAGTTTCTCATGCAAGTACTAGAGGAGACCAAGTCACCGACAGACGATTACTTATACCAGGACACCATCATCATCATGTGTCATGCCGATAAGCGTAGTCGGTCAGGACATAATCAGGACAACAACACAGAGATCATCCAGGACTGGTAATCATGTGAGATAACTAGCCATGACCGCCCACTGATAGTGTGGATTCAGTGGGCCATCTTCTGCCACGGCTTATCATGTCCATATCTGAATAATATCTGCCGACTACATCCCCCCCCCCCCCCGTTCGTTCGCTTTGAACTTAAGCGTAGTCCACACGTGTTACAAGTTCTAGTGCAGTGGACTAATTTTTACGCGCGGATTAGCTTTCCCTATCACTAGTGTCAATGTTATCAGATTAATCCACCCCGACTTCTGAAGTAATTGTAATTTGCGTCCCCAACATTTTAGTCCAGTTGACCGGTGCAGGGGTTTAACTCGCTACCTTGGCATCAGCGCACCGGAAGTTTAAGAGTCTTGAATTCGAAGCGAGGGAACGCAACAACAACAACAAATCCCAAGGATTAAACGAAAGCCTTAGCTAGACAGATAGTATTTATTTTCTTTGTTTTTGTTATTCCAAGTTATTATTTTCACGCGTCCTACCCAAACAGTGATTTCTTGAAACTTACTGTCTGGGACCCCCTTCCCTCCTCCGCCCACGCACGCACACACACCCACTCACCCACACACACACACCCATACACGCCCACTACCCTCCCACCCACACACACACCCACACACACACCCACAAAGAGTTTTAAATAAAGCAACCGTTAGGGGACGTAGTGGCTGAGAGATTACGACCCCCCCCTCCCCCCCCCTCCCCCCCCCCCAAGATTCAGAAGGTATAGGTGTCTATCCCTGCATATTGCTAGGGGTTTCTCGAAGAACCCCTGTTATCAAACGTCACACGCTTATTTGATCTCTTGGGTAGTTAGACCTGATACCTAACCTTCCCTGATGAGGACGAAAACTAGGAGGTTCCGTATGCAAATTGTGCACGTTGAAAATCTCACTGTAGTTGGAAATCGTAAAAAGTAGGCCATAATTCCCCTGCTGTGGTAAAATCGTTTAGACAAGTAAGCATTGACCCACGGGTGAGCAAAATCCGTTGCCTTGAATGGAATATGTCTAGCGCAAGCAAAGACTGATACGAATGCATGTTGTTGTGGGACAGACTGACCCATGAGGTGCATGACTAAACCCTGGAAAGTGGGACAAATAAGCAGCATAGGTTAGTAAATTAACCAATGAAAGTATAATACAAGGCTTTGTAAAGAACTGGCTAGCACGTGACGATTCAACCGTCAACTTCAAAACTGGCAAACCAGCCATTGTGCACATGTGGATTGGCGCCGCAGAGAGAAGGAGGAGGAGCAGAAGAAGAAGAAGAAGAAGAAGAAGAAGAAGAAGAAGAAGAAGAAGAAGAAGAAGAAGAAGAAGAAGAAGAAGAAGAAGAAGAAGAAGAAGAAGTGTATATTTCAAGTGTTCAAATGTAAACTTCAAACAAGACACGAACGTGCCATGTTTACACGATCACGTGATCCCGTTCTTCCGATAAATCCACCATTATACCGCTAAGACTGGGTCAGTCGTTATCTCCCGTCAGAACACAATGCAGCTTTAAAATGTTTGGCTGACTTTGCTATGGGTAGTCTTATCCACAAGTAAACTTCTCACCCCGAAAACAAACGGGGTAAGATAAATTTGACAAACTACTGATAAGTTTTGGCGGCAAACTTGACTTCTGTATGCCAGGTTGTGCCACATTCCGTCCTGCCTAGCAGCAAATCTGCCAAGTGTAGTTGTCACGGAGAGTGGAAATGCGGTGGTTTGCGGCCCAACGTAGTAACCCGGCTATGCGAGCAAACTTTAACTGAGAGAAACTAGAAACAACAAAGACATGTGTGTGCCAAAGAAGCCACATTCGGAATAATTAATTGCCCGTCGTGGTAACGAAAGGGATATAAGTAGATATCACCACATCACGAAGATTTTGATAAGAATGATCATGCAAAGAGTTAGGGAGAAATACAACTCGAAATAGAAGAAGAACAATGTGGGTTTGTAGAAGGCAAGGGTACAGTAAGTTACCGGCTCCGTGGCCGAGGCGTTAGCAGCTTTCTCCGCTAACTCCGAATACTCTCGTCACGTGACGCGACGAGAATTAGCAGTGGTTCGAATCGCAAAAGTGACTTATGAGAGTATGGAGCCGGTCGCTCAGAAATGCGTGGCGTGCTGATGAGCGTAATCTAGCCTAGGAATCAACATACAGCTGAAAGATGCTGGTGTTGACCGCAATATCCTGAAACAGGATGGAAACGCGGAAAAAAAAAAAAAAGGGGGTACAGTAAATGCTTTATATTTACTGAGAACATTAACTGAACATTCTTTAGAAGTAAACAAAGACTTACACCTTTGCTTTATTGACTACACAAAGGCTTTCGATAAAATAAGACATGTCGACATGATATATATATATATATATATATATATATATATATATATATATATATATATATATATATATATATATATATATATTTATATATATACTTGCAGATCTAGAAATTGACGGGAAAACCCTTAGACTTGTAAAGAAACTATATTAGAAACAACAAGTTGCCATAAGGACTGATGATGAAGTAGGCCAATACCAGCCTATTAAGAGAGGTGTGAAACAGGGATGTGTCATATCTCCAGATCTTTTTTACATGTACAATGAAAATATTTTGAAAAATGTACAAGATATGAAAGGAATCACCATTTGAGGACGAAATATCAATAATATTAGATATGCGGATGATACAGTAGTGATTGCAGACAATGGACAAGATCTCCAACATTTATTTAGTAGATGCGGTTGCTACATACAGTGAACAACTAGGGTTAGAAATGAATTGTTAGAAGATACAGATTATGGTCGTCACTAGGAAAGAGGAAATACCACAATGTAATATACAAGTAAATGAGGATTTTCTTAAACCAGTAAATCGGTACTATTAACTCGGAACAGTCATAACATATGTTGGGAAATGCCTTGAGGAGATTAGAATAAGAGTCGCCAATGCGAAAGTAACCTTCTGCAAGATGGAAAACATTCTGACCAATAAATAGATTTAAATATTGAGCACAACCCACTACTGGCAACGCCGATCGCATTCTGGTATGAACCTAAGGCCTATCCACGTCAATATGGAAGCACTATACTCAAGTTTCGCCCTCGTTTGAGCTCGTCAGTAGTGCATATCCCTGACCGGATCCGGAAACAGTCCCGGATCACGCGTGTGAAGCGGGTGTGTAACCACGCGGCACACACTGGACACACCAAATTATCACAACAGAACATCACAACGCTACCCATCGTAGGCTATGCTCAAGATTGCCCAATCGCCGCGACCGACGTCCGTCAATCGATGGGACCCGAACGATCAGGACTTCTCACTGGCAAGGAACACCAGGCCTCCTAAATCCAGTGAGCAATAATCAATTGATTATGTGGTTGTTTCGGGATTTGAAATTTAAATATTGAGCACAACCCACTACTGGCAACGTAGCGTTGTGATGTTCTGTTGTGATAATTTGGTGTGTCCAGTGTGTGCCGCGTGGTTACACACCCGCTTCACACGCGTGATCCGGGACTGTTTCCGGATCCGGTCAGGGATATGCACTACTGACGAGCTCAAACGAAGGCGAAACTTGAGTATAGTGCTTCCATATTGACGTGGATAGGCCTTAGGTTCATACCAGAATGCGATCGGCGTTGCCAGTAGTGGGTTGTGCTCAATATTTAAATTTCAAATCCCGAAACAACCACATAATCAAAAATAGATGTCATTAATAACAAGGAAAAGAGTGTTGAGGTGTTACATAGAACCAGTGCTTTTGTATGGATGTGAAGCGTGGACAATGAGCAAACAGGCTGGAAAAAAAACATCTGATCGCTGTGTAAATGTGGTTTCTGAGGAAAATGCAAAGAATACCATGGACAGACAGAAAAACCAATGACCAAGTCCTACAAGAAACACATGAAAATCGTAAACTGATTAGAGAAATTAGACGCAGAGTCGCAATTTTTTGGTCACGTTATGAGAAGAAATACATTGGAGAACTTCTGACAATTGGCAAGATCCAGGGAAAGAGAACACGGGGAAGGCAGAGAAGTAAATACCTGGATGGCTTGGTCACATTGGCATGGTAGAGACATGAACACTGAGTTGGTCCACGACTCTGGTGATCGAGTGAGATGGCGAATCATGAAAGCTCACGCTTGTCGGCATGGCACATGATATAATGAAATAAATATAAGTGTACACACTAGACAACAGAAAGCAATTGATGGTTGCAAGCGCCATTTGCAATATAAAGTAAAGACATAAAGGTTATAGTTCGAATAACAAACCAAAATAAATAAAAATCGTAATAGTAATTACAAAGAAGAAATATGTTTCCAACTGCAACATCAAATTACGATATGTAATAGGGTTTGTCTGGTAAACGCCAATGCATTTAAGTGTTTGGGTACTTTGATAGCAACAGATAAACGACGTATTATAGAAGTCAAATGTAAAGTAACCTACATAAAACAGCAGGATTTCACGATGATTTCAAGAAGTAAGATTTCAAGAAGAATATTCTGTGCAATATATCTTTGTCATTTGAAGGTAACAAAAACATCGTTCTTAAGATATATATTGCACAAATCCCGCTGTGCAAAAATGAGTCATAGGTAATTAGCACCTTTAGTGAGGAGTTATGTGGAAGCTGTTGTATAGAAGAATAAAGAGAACAGTGTGGGCAGATTAATATCGTAATGTAGACATCTTGAAAGAAGTTAAATCACAAAGAGAACTGGTTACTCCCATCAGAAGAGGACAATTTAAGTCTCCATACACATCATGAAACGGGAACAGCGGAAGTTGAAAAGGTTTCAAAACAAAATGTTAGTTGCATATTCTTTACCGGACGCACCTGTTCTGCTGTATGGCAGATAATTCTGGAATGTGAACGAACAAGCTAGGAGATTTAGGAGGCCATGAAGATGTAGTTACTGAAACCAATGTTGTGAATATCATGGACGGTGAGAGTAACTAACAACGATTGCCTGGAAGATGATCATGAAATTAGAAGAGGAGACTCCGTGGCCAAGTGATCAAGCCGCGTGCCTCGCCCAGAATTTTGTGGCTGTTTTGTGATTCATGAGCAAGTTTACATTTAGTAATTTGCCATTGCTTTCGGAACGACCGAAACTCAAACCATCGTACGTAAACCAACGCAATGCGGTCTGCTTCCGCATCTGTGTTTCAAAAGCAACCTTTTAAACTCTATTTTCCCGTCTCATGATGTGCCCACAGAAGCTCGAGTACGTAGCAACAACAGTAAAGCTGCAAGGGAAGAGAGGCAGGTTGCGATAGAGAGAGAGAGAGAGAGAGAGAGAGAGAGAGAGAGAGAGAGAGAGAGAGAGAGAGAGAGAGAGAGAGAGAGAGAGAGAAGATGCTGGACAGTTTGAGATTATGACATGGCGGAACATCGGTAACAGAAATGATTGACAGTACACGAGGCACAAAACAGCCATGTTTACATTGCTATAAGAAGAAGCATACTTTTTAATGACGCTGTTGTAGCTTTGAAAAAACACGCATCATTGATTATCCAATGAGGGAAGCTAAAGTGACACTGTACCGTGTTCCAGTCTTAGCGTACCCATCTTCTTCTTTCACTCTTTTTCCCCGATGCATGGATAGGCCCTCAACCAGCTCACTTCAAGCCATCTCCCCATGGCTACCTCATCCAACTCCGCACATGTCCTTCCCATATTATGCATTTCTGTTTCTACTTCTCCGCTCCGTGTGTTTTCATGTCTTCCCCTTTTCTTTTGCCATGGGGATTTCAGACAAAGACTTTTCTAGTTATACCCGGCGTACCTCCCCCGACGTGTCTCCACCTTGCCGTGGTGGAGGAGCTTGCGTGTCCCATTGACCCCATATGCTGTGTCGATGGATGAAAACTACATATCGGACAGCTTATGGGATAAGGCCAGACTAAGCGAGACACAACCTGCTGCTCTGCAGGTAGACTGAGGATAGCAGTCAAAATTTTAAATCAGGCGCACGAAGGCAGAAGTTCTTGGTCCCGATACATACTCTAAGGCTCTCTGTCGAGGTTTGTGGCTGAACGCCTCTAAGCCATAAACCCTCGGATGTGAAAGCCGGGCCGATACCCACCTACCGAAAAATGGAGGTGAGATTTTGAGCACGCGACATGCCCAGTTCAGATAATTGTCCTAAGGCTCTCAGCTCGGGGATATGAGGGATCCCTGGATGAGAGGGCCTGGCCGTTTCTCGCTCACTTCTGCACGGAGGTAAGGTGCTGAGCCGGCAGCACATGTAGCCTACCTCGTGAGCGAGTACTAAAAAGTTAAAGAAGTGCCCCAGTCGAATGAAATGGTTACGAAATGGACTCATAGAGAGTGTAGACAAAGGTGGAAAAACGTCTCAATAACACGAAATGGAACGCAAGGCTAGCGAATCAATTGCGTGGTCCGAAGTCCAAAGCGAAAGCTTACCGAGTGGATGTCGCCCGCATATTGACCGTTCCTGGATTGTGCTTGAGCGACCAGTGGCAATCGAAATGCCCAACACATGGAAGTGAGGAATTAAAGCAGCATGAGCAGTAGGTGGCAACTCCTCGGGTGAGTCCAGTCTCAGAGCATTATGTGCCGGCTCTGCAATTATGGAAGCCTCTTTGGATAGCGGGGGAATGCTCATGGTCTGCTCCTGCCTTCCCTTGAGGGTTGACCGCGATGTCGTTGACCGTTCTGCTTTGACCAGCTGAGATGTGGGTGACACCACAGCACTAACAGTCTAACGTCTCTCGAAACCCTGGAAGGCAAACCCGTAAAAATGCCTGCTGAAGTCGGATGTGCTGGCCTATGGGTGCAAATAAATCAGGCACAACGCAAAAAAATGTCCGAGTGAAATGTCTTTCGTGCTAGTAGCAGCTCTGACTAACTAGTTTTCCGAATAGCTCGTGTCCGGAAAAGCTCTGACTAGCTAGTTTCCGAATGTTCGTTGTGCCCGGAACAGCTCTGACGGGCACATCGACAAGCACATGTCCGAATCGAAAACTCGCAGAGTGGATACCGTCTGCAGACCGGTCTGGTCAGTGCGGGAAAGGCTCGTGGTGAACGATATGCCCAGTATATCGAAGTAAGGAATTAAAGCAGCCATGGGCAGGACGTGACGATTACCTCGGTGAGCCCAGCACCAGAGCGCTATGTGTCGGCTCTGCAACTATGGAAGCCACCCTGGATGGCGGGAAATGCCATGGACTGTCCCTGCCTTCCCTTGAGGTCTGATCGTAAAGCATTCGACCGTTCCAACTTGACAAGCTGTGTGGTGGACGGCACCACAAAAGTGAAAGTCTCCCAGGAATGCTACTTGGTCAAAAATGCACGCTAAAGTCGGATGTGTTGGCCTACGGGTTTCGGCCCGAGAGCGCATAACTTAGACACACCGCAATCACATCTGAAAAACTCTCCGGATGAACATAAAGAAGATACCCGGCGTACCTACAGTTTTTGGCTTTTCTGCTGTCTAGTGCATCCTGTTATGTCTATTGCTATCTCTCATTTCTTCGCTGAGTGTCGTTCAGTACCGATAGATGTATTTCTCTACTTAGTATGCAAGTGCTACGAACAAACTTTCAGTTCTGCCTACGACCACATATGTGAAAACCCACCTGTTACATACCCTCTATCATACATGTGAAGACCCATCAGTCACATACCCTCGATCATACATGTGAAGATCCACCTGTTACATACCCTCGGCCACACCCGTGAAGACCCATCTGTCACATACCGTCGACCACACAAGTGAAGACCCATCTGTCATATACCCTCGGCCACACCCGTCAAGACCCATCTGTCATATACCCTCTACCACACCCGTGAAGACCCACCTGTCACATACCCCCGAGCACACCCGTGAAGACCCACCTGCCACATACCCTCGACCTGTTCTGCTGTATGGCAGATAATTCTGGAATGTGAACGAACAAGCTAGGAGATTTAGGAGGCCATGCAGATGTAGTTACAGAAACCAATGTTGTGAATATCTTGGACGGTGAGAGTAACTAACAACGATTGCCTGGAAGATGATCATGTCATGGACGGTGAGAGTAACTAACAACGATTGCCTGGAAGATGATCATGAAATTAGAAGAGGATACTCCGTGGCCAAGTGATCAAGCCGCGTGCCTCGCGCACGAAGTCCGTGAGTTCGTTTTCGTCACCCGTCATTCGGTTCACGGGGCAGTTTGTCGCAGATCCCTGGGCGTTGTCGCTGGAGCTACGGAATTCTGTTACTGTGCTCGGGCCGCTCTGCAGACAGAGACTGAGCCGCATTGAATACAACTGGTGCGCTGATGTGAATTCTCTTACATTTAAACACTTTTAAATCTTTTATTAAACCTTTAATAATTAGTTATATGTTGGGTTACCATCCTTGCACTTCCCACATGTCCGTAGATGCTTAGATCCCCCACAAAAAACATGCAGCGCCCGGCAGCTAATAGTGCCGTTTCTCTGTTTGTTGACCAGATTCCCCATTCTCCCGTACATCTCTCGTGTGCCTGGCCGTGCCCATTCTTATTCCCAAGTGGCCCGTTCTAGACAACGACGTGGGTTCACTGGTGCCAAAGCCCTGGCTCTCGACATCTCTCTGAGGACATTAATAACATCGGCAGGATCCATGGACAGGCCATCTGCAGGGGATGCAGAGCCAGCAAGTTTATCAGCTCGTTAGTGTCCCCCAACTCCCGCATGTCCTGGAGCGAAGATACATGAGAAGATACACGAGAAGATACATGAGAAGATACATGAGAAGATACATGGGAAGATACATGAGAAGATATATGAGAAGATACATGAGAAGATACATGAGAAGATACATGAGAAGATACATGAGAAGATACATGAGAAGATACATGAGAAGATACATGAGAAGATACATGAGAAGATACATGAGAAGATACATGAGAAGATACATGAGAAGATACATGAGAAGATACATGATAAGATACATGAGAAGATACATGAGAAGATACATGAGAAGATACATGAGAAGATACATGAGAAGATAAAATTGGACAGAGGAAGTCGCCAAAGTGTGGTGGCTGGACGTTCGCCTGCTCACCTAGTGATTATTGGTCATTCGTTCGAATCTGCATCGAAGGGAGTTTCAAAAATTCACCTTTTGGGATGTAAAGGCGGACGGCGAGATGCTGGCCAATCGTTCATCGAGTGCCGACCGGTCTGTGGCACCATGTGCCAAATGCACCATTAAGTGTGTACAAGGATGCTATAGGGTGTAATTTTTAAATGACTGTGCAGTGTTTGAAAATATTGCCGGTCCAAGTTTTGTATTCACCCCCTGTAAAGTTCATGCAACATAATAGGTAAATACAAAACTTGGACAGGCTATATTTTCAAACACTGCACAGTCATTAAAACTACACCTGGTACTAATGACTGAAATTTGTGAGGACATGAACACCTCCGCCATTTGATAATGTACACAAATAGTGAAAGCAAATATTTATTTTTAAAAGAAAGTTTTGTATTTATTTTCACATGCATTTAATTGCGATTCAAAACCAGGGGAATTCATTCAACATGTAAATAAATTTCACGAGAGTATTAGCGCAGTCGGGTGTGGGTTCGATTCCTGCATTCACCGATGGCGACGCGAGGGAAAGAATGGACACATATCCCTTCGTGAACTCAAGCCCAACAAAATTGTGATGGTCCAAACACTTCATATACCCACAGCAGTCTTCTGCCACGTGACATGTGTAATTATTATATTGTTATTATATTTTAGCTGGCTTCTGTATCTACTGGGTGGCGAGCTCAATTTGCAATCCTGGATACGAAATCAGCTACAGGCCATTTGGAAGCAGACGGCCTTGTGTTGTTTTTTAACGATGTTATGAGCGTGGTCGTTCGGAAAGCAATGACCAATTACTGAAGCAAACTTGGCCAGTAAGTCACAAACAGCTTAATAATGCTGGAGTTGATTGCGACGTCCCGTATAAGACTTGCATCTATCTTTAACTGTTATTGTCGTAACTTCTGTTCAGTTCTCTCTCTCTCTCTCTCTCTCTCTCTCTCTCTCTCTCTCTCTCTCTCTCTCTCTCTCTCTCTCTCTCTCTCTCTCCTCCCTCCCTTCCTCCCTCCCAAACAACAAAAAAGTGATAGCGCGCCCTGGTTTGAGTATTTGAGAACCGCGTGAGTGTAGTGGCTAAACGCTAGGCTCCGGCCTGCTGGTCAAGGGTTCGAGTTCGCATGGAGGCGGAGTTTGAACATTGACCTGGGCTACTTGGCTGACCCAGTCTCACGTGGGTGTCTGGGGAGGTGAAGGCTGTGGTCGGGGTGTTCACCAGATGGCTGCCGGGGTGCTGATTGGTCTATACAAGATGTCAGTTACGTCTGAAGTCGTGAACAAGTGGTCTTTTGTTAACGATGTTTGGGGAAGATAAAATGTTAACATTACTATGTGGCGAGAGAGAGAGAGAGAGAGAGAGAGAGAGAGAGAGAGAGAGAAAGCGCGCGAGAGAAAGAGAAATATACATAGGGAGAGACAGACAGAGGGAGAAACAGGAAGATAGCCAGACAGACAAATTGATAAGTATATAGGTACGTTCATTGGTGAATAGAACGATCAACAGACCGATCGACCGACAGATAGACAAACAGGCTGGCCGACGGACAAAAAGATGTATGTAAGCAGACGGACGGACGGACGGACGAACGGACAGATGGACAGACAGACAGGCAGGCGGACAGACGGACATACAGACAGACAGACAGATCAGAAACATTTTACAATTATTTCCAGAAGTGTTCCATTTCTAGCATTTAGGATCAAATTTCCCCAAACACCACTTCCCACGCAGTCTCCCAAAACAGACCGAAGTGCGAAATCGTGTTTAGGGAAGTGCACGTCAAGAAAGCATGCAGCACACAGACTTACAAGTTTGACAGACACGTGAAATGGCTACAGACGCTTTCAGAAAGCACAGACCGCACCAAGGTAGCTTCCAGTTTCACCTCAAGACAGGCTGGCAGATCTGATGTTCCAAAAACAGACACGTGAAATTATTCTGAAGTCCCCGGGAAGGTTAACCCGGTCAACAAACTCCCACAGAAGTCGGATGTGTCGGCCTAAAGGCGCAGTATCGCAGCTCGCTGTAAACAGACACAAAGCAACCACATCCAAAAAACGACTCCGGGTAAACGCAGAAGATTCTGATGTGACTTCTAGGCGATGAGGTGACGCCGCTGTACAGTAAACCACAACAAGCAATGATGTACAGATTATCCATCCATCCATCCATCCTTTCATCCACCAATGCATGACAGACAGACGCACGCACGCACGCACGCACGTACGTACGTATGTACGTACGTAGGTACCTACCTACCTACCTACCTACCTACCTACCTACCTACCTACCTACCTACCTACCTACCTACCTACCTACCTACCTACCTACCTACCTACCTACCTACCTACCTACCTACCTACCTACCTACCTACCTACCTACCTACCTACCTACCTACCTACCTACCTACCTACCTACCTACCTACCTACCTACCTACCTACCTACCTACCTACCTACCTACCTACCTACCTACCTACCTACCTACCTACCTACCTACCTACCTACCTACCTACCTACCTACCTACCTACCTACCTACCTACATACATACATACATACATACATACATACATACATACATACATACATACATACATACATACATACATACATACATACATACATACATACATACATACATACATACATACATACATACATACATACATACATACATACATACATACATACATACATACATACATACATACATACATACATACATACATACATACATACATACATACATACATACATACATACATACATACATACATACATACATACATACATACATACATACATACATACATACATACATACATACATACATACATACATACATACATACATACATACATACATACATACATACGATTAAAACGAAACTTTACCTTAACTTTGTCATCTGCTGGTATCTTGTTTACGTAGAGACAAGAACACGGACTTGATCCACGACTCTGGTGACCGTAAACGATGGTGAACCATGACAACCCACGTTCATCGTCATGGCGCATGATGATGATGTTCTGTGATTTGTTATATTCACCAGTAGTGTCCTTTCTTACATTGGATTGCTCCAACAACAAGGATTAACTTCAGGCAGCAGAATTACGTGTCCAGTCGAAAACATTGAGTAGACAGTTCAAACCATCAAGGGAAGACAACCTGTAGCTGAATTATTTGAACCACAGTTCATCAGCACTTTTTATTGCAATCTCTCTATCTTTACCTCTCATTTTCTTTCTTTCTTACTCTCTCTTTATCTCTCTCTTTCTTTCATACAATCTGTCTTTGTTTCTCTCTTTCTCTCTCTTATTTTCTTATTCTCTCTTCATCGTTTTTTTCTCTCTCTTTCATTATTACTGCCTCCATCTTTCTTTCCCTTTTTTTCTTACTTTCTCTCTCTCTCTCTCTCTCTCTCTCTCTCTCTCTCTCTCTCTCTCTCTCTGCCTCTTTCTCTCTTCTTTCTCAGTTAAGGGAAGATAAGTAGCAGCTGAATTAAGTGATGCACAATTCATCACCACTCTTTATTGCAATCTCTCTCTCTCTCTCTCTCTCTCTCTCTCTCTCTCTCTCTCTCTCTCTCTCGCGTTCTTTCTTTCTTACTCTCTCTTTATCTCTCTTTCTTTCTTTCCATCTTTCTTTCTTACCCTCTTTCACTTTCTTTCCTACTCTCTTTTCTTTCTCTCACTCTCTCTCACTTTCACCCTCTTTTTCTTTCTTTTTTCTTTCTTTCTTTCTTTCTTTCTTTCTTTCTTTCTTGCTCCTTCTCTTTATTTCTTACTCTCTTTTCATCGTTTTCTCTCTCTTTCTTTGTTACTCTCTCCATCTTTCTTTCTCTTATTTTTCTCACTCTTTAACTCTTCTCCACTCTTTCTTTCCCTCCTTTTCTCTCTCTCTCTCTCTCTCTCTCTCTCTCTCTCTCCCTCTCTCTCTCTCTCTCTCTCTCTCTCTCTCTCTCTCTCTCTCTCTTTTCCCCTATATCTCTGTTTCTTGGGGTTGTGGGGAACCGCACTTGCTGTCACTGCATCGCCAGATAGCAAACACGAGAATGACGAGCCAACTAAATGTTGTACAGCTTCTAATTCCTCGTGACTTATCTCTCTTTGTTTCCACAAAACCAGGATCCTTCGCGTCTGCTCCAACCTTACAGGTTCTCCTGGCTGGCGCCAAAATGGCTCCCCTGTCATTCCTGAAAAATTCTCTCGGCTCACAGCCTGACAGACGATAGCTATCTGGAAAACTTTTTGACCTGAAAAACTAAGTCAGCCGTTTGGCTTGGCCCGGCTTCCTACTGGGTTTTTAAGCAATCTATAGTTTTAGCACGCCGAATGTTCGGATGAAACCCGTGCAACTTCCTGTATATTTTATAATGTGCTATGTCCTTTGCAGGACGTGGCGGTCAACCCCAACCTCAGGCTTGATTTTTTAAAGGTGATTTTACGGTAAGTAGTTTGTCATTGCTTTCTGAATGAGTATTTAACGTTGATGTTCAGCTGTCTAGTGTAGGGGTTGAACCCCTTTCCCCGACATCAGAGCTCTGGAAGTTTAAGGACGAGCGCATTCAGTCCCGCACCACGTAGATCTGTACCTGCACATTATGACAGATTTCGTTACATCTGAACGTTAGCGGTCGCCGCGACCGAAAGGTTATGAACGATCTAGGACTTAGACCTACGGTACAGAGGTCAACATGACCGAATGGATAAGAACGCGTGTTCTTAAACATCCGGCGTGCTGATTCCAAAGTAATCGGTTCAACCCCTACACATAATGGGAGGACGAAAGCGTTGACGTCTGGTCCTTGACTTGGGAAAGTAAATTACAAGTACCTCTAAAGTCGGAGTGGAGTCGACTGATGGCGAGGGACACTGGTAATAGGGAAAGCTAATCCACACGCAAAATTTAGTCCAGCACTACTAGAAGTGGTGTGTATGGATTACGCTTGAGATCAAAGCTAACGAGCGCAAAAAACTTCCTGTACGCTGACGCGGGGATCGATCCCTAAAACTGTCGTGACGATGAACTGCAACGTTGACTTCTCGTTCAGAAAGCAATGGCAACCTACTGAACATAAAATTGTCTATAATATCAAGCTGGGGTTGCTGTACGTGACAACGCTCTACGAAGGACACGCAGCGTTGATTTCAGACAACTAAGTTACGAACGGTAATTAAGAGTGAGCAAGTTTGCAACAGAGTTGTGGTTCCTGAGACGAATGTTGCGAATTCCTTGGAATGCCAGAGTAAGTAACGATGATTGCCTGAAACAAGCTAATGAAACTAGAACATTATATACAACAATAAGAAAGAGGCAAACAGCTTTCTTTTTTCATGTGATGAGAAGATAGGCATTGGAGCACATCGTGACGACTGGAAAGATCGAGGGAAGAGAGGCAGAGGCCAATCAATAGAAATGATGCTGGATGGATTGCGACGGTGGTATGGAGGAATATCATCAGCAGAGTTGATCCAGAACACCAAAGACCGAGATATGTGGAGAGACATGAACGCCTACGTCGGCTATAAAGGCACTTGATGATGATGATGATGATGATGATGATGATGATGATGATGATGATGATGAAGTTCGTATAGATATTATTGCATGATGTCAGGTCTTAGTCAGAAATGACTGAGTTACGATATAGCAGTAGGCGGTACTTCTTCTTCTTCTTCGTTCATCCGGAGTTTTTTTTCGGATGTGATTGCGTTGTGCCTGTTTACAGCAGAGCTGCGTTCTTGTGCCGTTAGGCCGACACATCCGACTTCTGCGGGCATTTGTTGACCGGGTTAACCTTCCCGGGGGTTTCTTAGGACGTTTGACTCTCACTATTGTGGTGTTATCTCCCATCCTAGCTGGCCCATATAGAACAGCCTAAGAGATCCTGGTCAGCCCTCAAGGGAAGGCAGGGGCAGACCATGGGCATTCCCCGCCATCCAAGGAGGCTTCCATACTTGCAGAGCCAACACACAGCGCTCTGGTACTGGGCTCACCCAAGGAATCGTCACGTCCTGCACATGGCTGCTTAGCCTCACTTCCGTATATTGGGCCTTCCGTTCACCATAGGCTGTTCTACCGGAAACCAGAAGAATGCAGTGTGCAGATGACATCCACACAGTGAGCTTTCGATTCGGACTTTCCGCACAATGGATTTGCTATCCGAGCAATATTCCATTTCGTGCCACTAGGACACTTTTCCACCTTTTTTGAAAGCCCACACAGTGAGCTTTTGATTCGGACTTTCCACATAATGGATTTGCTATCCAAGCTATATTCCATTTCGTGCCACTAGGACACTTTTTCCACCTTTTTTGAAAGCCCACACAGTGAGCTTTTGGTTCGGACTTTCCACGTAATGGATCTCCTATCCAGCAATATTCCATTTCATGCCTCTGGGAGGCTTTTGTAACCGACATACCTATGGTATGAAGTGTTGCAGTCTGAATACTTCTTCATACACCTTTAAATGTCAACCTGTATGTAGTTAAAGTAAGCTACGGTCAACTTGAGCTTGTTGATATCTCCATAGAGCTTGTCCTCAAATGAAGCAGGTGTGGGCCAAAATATCTTTCTCTGTTCTGCATATATTGGGCAATCCTGAAGCAAATGTTTTGCTGTCATTTTTCCAGTTCGACAATTACATTCATCGGTATCTCCTATCTTTAGTTTATTGAACAAGTGGTATTTCAGCCTGTTATGTCCTGTGCGGAGTCTGAAGATTGCTACTATGTCAGGCTGTGGTAGTCGTCCGCCCTCTTTTGCCAGTCTGTCAGCCTCTTCATTTCCAGGTATACTGCAATGTGATGGGATCCACTGTATTACAACTTTTTTGGATTTCTGGCATAGACCATGGAGTGCTGCTCTTAGGTCAGCTATTTCTGTGCTGTTATTGCTCTTCAGTATTGAGACAGCTGACTTTGCATCTGTGAAGATAGCTATTTGCTTCTCTTTATTTTCCTCCATCAAGAGCATTTCTGCTGCAGTTTTCAGAGCCTCTACCTCCGCTTTGAAGTTACTTGAAAACTTTCCAGTTGCCACTGAATGTGTTTTTTTCACTCCATTTTTTAAATTTAGGAGAATTCCTCCTCCTCCATTCTCTATTGAATTTTTGGCTGATCCATCTGTATATGCATGGGTCCAATTGCTGCTTGGGTAATGTTCTTTTATGTAGTTTAGGGTTATTTCTCTTCTTTCGGTTTCATGCTGAGTGTTCTTTTTCTCAATACCAGGAATGTTTTCTATCATCTCAGGCAGTTGCTGCTGTCTCCAAGCTGGGAACTTGTCTGCATTGTAAATAGGTTGACATGTTGATATGTTAAGTATGGGATCTGCCCTAATTTTTCGTTTTGCATTTTCTACAAAGTTGCTACGCTTCAGTCGTCCCTTTCCAAAACCACTAAACCTTTTATACATAGGGTGGTCTGTCAATCTTCTAAATTTTTCTGCTTGTTGCTGGGCTCTGCTATCTCTTCTATCCTGCATTGGTTGTAAACAAGTGATCTTTTCAAGTTCATTAATAGGCGTTGTCTTCAGGCTTCCAGTTATGATTCGCATTCCTTGATTTTGGACTCTACTTATTTTGTTAAAGTTTGACTTAGCTGCTGTTGCCCAAGCTGCAATGCCATATTCCAGTACTGGCCTCACCCGTCCAGTATATAACTTCTTGAGAACTTTCTCATCTGCTCCCCACGTTGTACCAGCAAGCTTTTTCATGATTGCCATTCTTTGCCTTGCTCTTGTTCGATTTTTCCCAACCTGTGTTTTCCATGTCAGGCGACGATCAAAGGTGACTCCGAGATAGTTTGGATTTTCTTCATGGCGCAATATTTTTCCATTCAATACCAGCTTAGGTTGTTGAGTTTTATTTGAGAGGGAGAACACTGTGCATGTTGTTTTCTCCTCACTTATCTTCACTAGCCATGATTTTGACCAGTCCTCTAGTGCTAATAAGGCTTGCTGTATTCTGCTGTTAGCTGTACTAATATATTCTTCAGATGTCCATATGGCTAGGTCATCTGCAAAGGATGATGTGTGTACTCTGGCTGGAAAATTTTCTGTGATGTCGTTTATATATGCTATGAATAATGTTGGTGAAAGAACTCCTCCTTGGGGGTCACCTTGCTCCAACAGCATCATTTTGCTGGTTTGTCCTTGTACTTTTGTCCTGGCAGTTCTGTTCTCAAGGTAGTGGCTGATCCATTTATACATTTTTCCACAAACATGCATGATTTGCAGTTTTACTTTCAGTCCTTCCTTCCATACTTTATCAAATGCTTTTTCTAAATCTATCCAGACTGCTAGTGTGTGCTTTTTCTCTTGGAAGGCATCCTCTATTTCCTGAGCTATATAGGTTATTTGATCTTCAGTGGATCTGTACTTTCTGAATCCTGCTTGGTGTGGTGTTAAGAGTTTGTTTTCTTCCAGATGCCATGTTAGCCTGCCATTGATAATGCGTTCCATTAATTTTCCTACACAGCTAAGTAGACTGATAGGTCGATAGCCATTTGGTTCTTCCAGGTCTTTTCCTTTCTTTGGGATTGGTATTAGTATAGCTTCTTTCCATGCCTGTGGGACTATTCCCCTCTTCCAGCTGTAATTTAGGACTGCTAGTAGTTTCTTTTTTGCCTTAGTGCCTAGTCCTATTAGCATTTCATTTGTGATTCCATCCTTTCCTGGTGATTTCTTCTTTTTTAGGGTATTCATTGCCTGTTCCATTTCTTCCATTGTTAGATTTGCCATCATATATTCTGCTGCTGTCTCTGTATTTGTATGATGTATCTGTTTATCTTTGATTGCTTTCTTCTGTTCGGTTGTAATATCAATGTGGTTTGCATTTGCATAGTGTTCCATTAGTGCATTTGCAGCCTTTTTTCCTGTAAGCAAGGCATTTCCTTGTTTAATTGTTATTTGTTTGTTGCTAGGTCCTTCATTGTTCATGGCTTTCACTAGTTTCCATAGTTTGTTTCCATCCCTGTCAAAATTCAGGTTTTCTGTTTTTTCCCTCCAACAATCTCTTGTTGTTTGATTTACTGTTCTTTTATATTTTGCTGAGATGGCTTTGAGAGAGATGTTCGCTTCAATTGTTTGTTCTTTCTCTGCTGTCTTCCTGGCATCTTCAACTTTGTCCTCCAAACTTTGTAGTTCTTCAGTCCAGTATGGTTTGTAATTTTTCCTAGCTCCTCTTGGAATGGACTCCGTGGCTGCCTGCATTATCGCTCTGTTTAGACTTTCCACCATTTGCTTTATGTTGCCATATCGTGTATTTATGTTTTCACAATATTTGTCTGTTAGTATGGCAAATCTGTCCCAATCTGCTCGTTTGTAATTCCAGCGGGGCAAGGGCTTTTGCTCCTGTGGAACATACTCCATATTCATTACAAGCTTGATTGGTCTGTGGTCACTACCTGCTAATTGGTCCAGCACATGGCGATCAATTTTGTGGAGGATGTCTCCTGTGCAGAAAGCTAAGTCTGGAGTAGAAGTGGTAAGCCATCTTCTGGAGTAGAAGCTCGGTGTGTCATCCGCTTTGTTGAGTAGATGGAGATTTGAGTCTATTTCCCAGTCCTCCAATTCTTCTCCTCTTTTGTCAGTATCTGGGTATCCCCATCTTTCTGAACGGCTATTAAAGTCTCCGACAATAATGCAGTTTGTGTCAGTTATTTTCATGTTTGAGAGTGTAAGGTCCTTATCTGCTGGGCTATACAGATTGTAGATTCTTATTTTCACGTCCTTTATCATTATATCAACACCTATAATTTCCGTTTGGTTGTCAGAGATCACAGATACTTCGCTGCAAGGTATTGTATTTCGTGTAAGTATTAGAACTCCTCCTTTGTGTCCTTCACGGTCGAAACGTGTGGCCTGATATCCTCTGACTGAGAATTTGTGATTGGCGTTGAGGTGTGTCTCTTGAATGCATGCCACATCTATTCTATCTTTATGAAGACGCTGTGTTAGGGAGTCTTTCTTCTTGTAAACTCCTTCGGCATTCCACTGTAGTATGTTGAGTGTCCGGGGTATTTGGTCAATAGCTCTTAACCTACTCCCCTGTGCCTTGACTCCACAGCACAGGGGAAGGTGACCACCAGTAGTCATGGGTGGACCCCCTCGAGGCAGGGGGCCCGGCACTATCGCCGCCTGATGGGACTTCACGGGATTAGCACCATAACGATTAATTTTGATTTGTGACATCATGAATTAAGTTACGTTGCGCTGCTTTGTCAAGCCTGTGGCTCAGTACATCCGATTTCGACAAGCATTTATTCGGGATGCTTTCCCTAGCCTTTGACTGTCCCCAGTCTACCTACAAGGCAGCAGGTTTTACGTTGCACTGCTTTGTCAAGCCTGTGGCTCAGTACATCCGATTTCGACAAGCATTTATTCGGGATGCTTTCCCTAGCCTTTGACTGTCCCCAGTCTACCTACAAGGCAGCAGGTTTGTGTGTCTCTTCGTCTGGTCCCTCTCCCTTGACCTGTCCGACATGGGTGGCCCTACCAGTAGCTGTGCTACTGTCGGCATAGCTCTTGGGATCATTGGGACGCACAAGCCCCTCTACCTCGTCACGGTGGACACACAGCAGAGGGGCAGTAGGCGGTACGACCTGCTTACTGTTAGCGTCGAATGTGGGAGGCGCTCACCAAACTCGACATCTCACATTGTGCCAACGACTTCGGACGGAGGAGTGCAGTTGGGTGGGTCCAAGCCTTATTCTGGTGGCAGGAAATGCAACCTAAAGACTAAATGTCATGACAGACCCTAAGCCTTGGTCGGCAACTGGACTAGGATCGAAGCTCCGTCAGGCGGACAGTTAGAGCATTGCTTTGCTGATCCGGCAGCTTCTCTAGCATGTCTTGTTCTAGATGTAGAGCTGTTACCTTTCCTCTGGAGTGAACTAGGCAGGTCGAGAGTGGGATCATGCTGCATCGGCAACCTGTGGTCTCTACAATTCAACACAGGCTTTGTGCTATGGACAGGCATAACTTCATCATTGGTTTCCGCCATGGATTGTAGTTATGCGTTTTTTGTTTTTTTTAAAGCGCAGTGTTAAAAACACTCGTAAGTCAATACGCCAAGGTCCAGAAAGTAAGATCTGAATGGGGTGCCATTGCATTTCATTGTTAGCTTTAATCATACATAAGGCAGTCTCATTCTTACTGTCCGCCTGTCGGAACTGCGATCTTAGACCAGTTACCCTCCCCCGATGTGTCTCCACCTTGCCGTGGTGGGGGAGCTTGCGTGTCCCAGCGACCCCATGTGCTTGCCGATGGGTGAAAACTACATATCGGACGGCTCGTGGGATAGGGACCAGACTAAGAGAGACACAACCTGCTGCTCTGCAGGTAAGACTGAGGATAGCAGTCAAAATCAGGCAAACGATCCCTAAAATTTCAGTCCGGACATAACCTCTAAGGCTCCCATCCGAGGTGTATGGCTGAACGTCTCTAAGCCATAAACTCTCGGAAGTGAGAGCCTGGCCGACACAAAACACTAAAGGCTCCCGGTCGAGGGCTGTGGCTGAACGCCTCTAAGCCACAAACCCTCGGACTTGAGAGCCAGGCAGATACCCACCTTTCGAAAAATAAAGGCGTGATACTGAGCAAGCTACATATGAGAGATTCCCGGATGATAGGGCCAGGCCGTTTCTCGTTCACCGCTGCACGAATGTAAGGTGCTGAGCCGGCAGCACAAGTAGCCTACCTCGTGAGCGAGTACAAAAAGTCAAAAAAAAAAGTGCCCCAGTCGAAGAAAATGGCTGCGAAAACTGTATCTAACTCATAAAGAGTGTAGACAAAAGTGGAAGAACGTCTCAATGACGCAAAATGGAACGCACGGCGAGCGAACCTATTGCGTGGTCCGAAGTCAAAAGCAAAAGCTTACCGAGTGGGTGTCGCTTACAGTCTGACCGTCCCTGGTGTGTGCTTGAGCGATCAGTGGCAAACGAGTTGCCCAACACATGGAAGTGAGGAACTAAAGCAGCCATGAGCAGGACGTGGCAACTCCTCGGGTGAGCCCAGTAACAGAGCAATATGTGCCGGCTCTGCAATTATGGAAGCCTCCTTGGATAGCGAGGGAATGCTCATGGTCTGCCCCTGCCTTCCCTTGAGGGCCAACCACGATGTCGTTCATCGTTCTATCTTGACCAGCTGAGATGTTAGCGACATCACAACAGTCCAACGTGCCTCGAAACCAGAGGATGGCTAACCTCATTAAAAAATGCCCGCTGAAGCCGGAAGTGTCGTCCTACGGGTGGCAAACTAAAAATTGACACTACGCAATAACGTCCGAGTGAAATGTCTCGTCCGAATGTCTCTCGTGCTAGGAACAGCTCTGACTACCTAGTTTCCGAATGCCGCTCTTGTTCGGAACAGCTCTGACTAGGTAGTTTTCCGAATGTCTGTTGAGCCTAGAAAAGCTCTGATGGGCGCAACGACAAGCACATGTCCGAAAACTCGCTGAGTTGATGCCGTCTGCAAACCTGTCTGGTTTGTGCGGGAATGACCCGGGGAAGCGAAATGACCAATATATTGAAGTGAGGATTTAAAGCAGCCATGAGCAGGACGTGACGATCTCCCTCGGTGAGCCCAGATCCAGGGCGTTATGTGTCGGCCCTGCAACTATGGAAGCAACCTTGGATGGCGGAAAATGCTATGGACTGTCCCTGCCTTCCTTTGAGGGATGACCGTTGTCTTCGACCGTTCAACCTTGGCCAGCATGCTTGCAGATGGCACCACAAAAGTGAGAGTCTCCCAGGAATCCTACCTGGTCAAAAAAGCACGCTAAAGTCGATGTGTTGGCCTGCGGGTTTCGGCCCAAGGGCGCATAACAGACACACCGCAATCACATCTGAAAAAACACACCGGATGAACGAAAAGAAGAAGAAGAAGAAGACCAGTTACCGAGAAGGCTTAGGGCCTGGTCTGTCATGCAATTACCTTAAGTCTTTAGTTTGCATTTCTTCTCACTAGGATAAGACTTGTACCCTGACAACTGCTTTCCTCGGCCCGAAGCCGTGGGTACAATGTGGGGTGTCGGGTTTGGTGACAGTCGCCCAACATTAAGCGGTAACAGAATGTAAATAGTGGCTTCTGTATTGAGATATCAATAATTATTCATACACGAGAAAAAAAAAACAGGACTTATGAATTAAGGTGACAATGCAATGGTACTCTATACGTCTATTATAAACTGTTATTACAACTGTTATTTACTTCTTATATACTACTACCTTGTGGTGTATAGTAGGGGGTCTTGAGCCTGAGGAATTAAGGCCGCCTGGCTAGTGCAGTCGCTGCGAACTGTGCAGGTTTTAGGGTTTTGTTTATTGCCCCGACAGAAAAAAGCCACACCTTGCCTAGGATTCGAACCCGGGTCTCCCGAAGGATAATCCGCCATTCTAGCCACTCGACCAGCCAGTCCCCAAACATAGATAATAATGTTCGGTGAATTAACTGTACGTTACACAGTGTTACTATCAACATTACAAATGGGAAGTGAAAAACTAATCAAGTCAGTGTAAGATCTAAGTAAAAAACAGCATCTATATACAGATGCTACAAAAAGAAAATAACCGATAAAACAAATATTTCAACAGTAATATTTATCAATGGAAAGAAATTATAGACAGTCAGCAGTTTTGAACATCTAGGTTCCCTGCGCAACATCTAGGTTCGCTGCGCGTGGGCGAAGGAAATGTGATAACAAAAATTAACAGAAGAACAAACACGGTTCTGCAACAATTAAAGCAATTAAACCTGTTATGGATTGGAACAGACACAACAAGAAAACTCAAGAGTACTGAGAGACTGCAACGTTTCTTTGGCAATACACGGGTGTGGAACTTGGATATTTCACAGATCAGTTGACAAGCATACAAGCAATTTTATTCTTCCTCTGCTTCTTCTTCTTTATTCATCCTTTACTTCTACTTCCATCTTATTTCTCTGCTTCTTCTTCCTTCTTCTTCCTCTGCTTCTTCTTCTTTATTCTTCCTCTACTTCTACTTCCATCTTATTTCTCTGCTTTTTCTTCTTTCTTCTTCCTCTGCTTCTTCCTCTTCCTCTGTTATTTCCTCCTCCTCTTCCTCTGCTTCCTTTTCCTTCTTCTTTATTTGTTTCCTCTCCTGTCTTCTTCATTCTTCTTCCTCTTTAATTAAGTGCATGGCTCGTTGCAGATCTAGTCTCCCCCCCCCCCCCCCCCACTTTCTGACGTGTCTCCACCTTACCGAGGTTGACGGGCTTGTGTGTTCCAATGACCCCAAGAGCTATGCCGACGGTAGCTCAGCTACTGGTGGTGTCTCCCATGTCGGGATAGGAATGAGATTAAAAGAGACACAGACCTACTACCCTGTAGGTAGATTGCGGACGATCAAAGGCTGGGGAAGGGCAAACCTGAGAAATGCCTGACGAAGTCGGATGTACTGAGCCACAGGCTTGACGAAACTGCGAAATAAATCCGAATGGTGCTAATCCTGTGCAGTCCCACCAGGCAGTTATAGTGCCGGGCTACCCTTCTCGGAGAAGTCCACCAAATGCTAGTGGTGGTCACCTTCTCCCTTTCTGTGGAGTCAAGGTATAGAGGAATAGGGTAAAAGCTATCGACCAAACACCTCAGACACTAAACATGTTACAGTGGAATGCCGAAGGTGTTCTAAACAAGACAACCCCCCTAACAAATAGCCGTCATGAAGATAGAATTGAGGTGGCCTGCATCCAAGAGACACGCCTCAACGCCCATCGCAGATTCTCAGTCAGAGGATATCAGGCCACACGTTTCGACCGCGACAAACAAAGGTGGAGTTCTAATACTTAGACGAAATATAATACATTTCTGTGAAGTTTCTGTGATCGCTGATATCCAAGCGAAAATGACAGGTGTTGATAAAGGGAGGGAAAACAAGAATTTACAATATGTATATCCCAGCAGATAAGGACCTAACACTTTCACACATGAAAATAACTGACACAAACTGCATTATTGTCGGAGACTTTAATAGCTGTTCAGAAAGATGGGGATACCCAGATACTGACAAAAGAGGAGATGAAGTGGAGGACTGGGAAATAGACTCTAATCTCCATCTACTCAACAAAGCGGACGACACACAGAGCTTCTACTCTAGAAGATGGTTTACCACTTCTACCCCAGACTTAGCTTTCTGCACAGGAGACATCCTCCACAAAATCCGCAGTGACCACAGACCAATCAAACTTGTATTAAATATGGAGTATGTTCCACAGATGCAAAAACCTTTGCCTCGCTGGAATTACAAACGAGCTGGTTTCTATACTAATAGACACACAGTACGAGAACTTAAGCACGCCACATGGCAAACAGAAACAAATGGTGGAAGTCTAAACATAGCACCACTACACAGGCGGCCACTAAATCGATTCCAATTGATCATCATCATCATCAAGTGCCCTGTCATGGCGTAGGCGTTCATGGCTCTCCACAGATCTCGGTCTTTGGTGTTCTGGATCAACTCTGCTGATGGTATTCCTCCATGCTACAGTCTCAATCCATCCAGAATAATTTCTCTTGTTCTGTCTCTGCCTCTCTTCCCCTCGATCTTTCCAGTTGTCACGATGTTCTCCAATGCCTCTCTTCTCATCACATGACCGAAGAAAACTGTTTGTCTTTTTCTTATTGTTGTATATAATGTTCTAGTTTCATTAGCCTGTTTCAAGCAGTCGTTGTTAATTACTCTGGCAGTCTGGATAGATCTAGAAAAACACATTTTATAAAGTATGGAAGGAAGGACTGAAAGTAAAACTACAAACAATGCAGGTTGTAGCAAAATGTACAAATCGAGCCACTACCAACAGAACAGAACTACCAGGATAAAAGTAAAAGGACAAGCCAGCAAAAACGATGCTGTTGGGGCAAGTCCCCCCCCCCCCCCCCACACCCTAGGGGAGCTCTTTCACCAACATTATTTCTAGCATATATAAATGACAGAAAATTTTCCAGCCAGAGTACACACCTTTGCAGATGACCTAACCATATGGACATATAAAGAATATATTAGTACAGCTAACAGTAGAATACAGCAAGCCATATTAGCGAGAGTCAAAGTCATGGCTATGAATATAAGTGAGGAGAAAATAACATGCGGAGTTTTCGCAAATAAAATGCAGCATCGGAAGCTAGTATTAAATGAAAAACTATTGCTTCACGAAGAAAATCCAAGCTATCTAGGAGTCACCTTTGTTTGTAGCCTAACATGGAAGACGCAAGTAGAGAAAAATCGAACAGAGTAAGGCAAAGAATGACAATCATGTAAAAGCTTGTCGTTACAACGTGGGAAGTCTAAAACCAAGGAAAGCAGATCATAACATTAGACCTGAAGACAACGCCTATTAACGAACTAGAAAAGATCATTTGTCTACAAACAATGCAGGTCAGAAGAGATTGTAGAGCCCAGCAACAAGCAGAAAAAATTAGAAGATTGACAGACCACCCAGTGTATAAAAAGTGTAATGGTATTGGAAAGGGAAGACTGTAGCGAAACAACTTTGTAGAAACCGCAAAAATACAGATTAGGATATCTTATACTTAACATATCAACAGTCAAAACCATTCCGGTTTCAAGATGGCGACGGAGGACGAGTTTCATCTCTTGCGTGTAGTTTGTGTGCCAGGATGTAAAACCAGGAGTTTCTACTCAAGATCTGCGAGGCTGCTACGGAGTTCGTGCAGCGAGCGAAGCAATCCTTGAGTGAATTTTTCGCAGCGTGTGTGGTTTCTGTGGTGTTCGGGTTTTTCAACATGGCGGAACAACGTGTTCTCCGAGCGGTTGGCAGTCAACCTAACATGCCGGCGTGGGCGCCGGGCAGGTTGCAAGCGTCAAGGTAAGCGTGGTGGTTTAAGACGTTTTAGACTCAAGTGTGACCGTCTGGGCCTCAGGAATATCCGTATTCTATATTGGAACTACGCCGGTGTCAACAACTCAACTGCGACAGGCATACAAGGATTCCCTTCTTTTGTACCACACGAAAATGACAACTCGTACGTCGTACAAAAGGATATAATTATAATACAATTTATTTGGAGCTGATAGTACATTAGCTCCGCGAGCGGATAACCACATCGGTATTAAACATCATGGTATGTTATAACGATGTAATGAGAAGATGATGTTGATGGTAATAACTATTGAAGCTAAGCTTAAGTCCTAACTATTGTTACTGTCCTTCTTAGCAACAAAGTATTCACAGCGAATATACAGTCTGTCTTCTACGCCGTCGAGTCCCTGTCTGACGAATCTCTGTGGCGTGTTCAGCCACGAGCAGTTGACTCTTCGTGCATCAGCTGGTTTGCGTGCTTGGAGGTCCAGCACGCAATTAGTAGCTGGTCACCTGGTTAGAGTAACCAGTGTTACATGGTCACTTCTCGTGATGCGGGTTTCCCAGTCTCTTGGGTAACCCCAGCTCACGTCTACTCAATGACCTCCTTGTTGACACGAGTGTGTCCAGTTAGAGAACTATTTATAGTTCTCACTCGTGCTTGTGTCCCTTCTGTCTGGTTTCCTAGATCGCTATGTTATATTTCTCTTCTCTATATCTATTTCTATATTTCTTAGCTCTTAGCTCTTCCGTAGCTCTTTGACAGCTGGCGTAAAACAACGGGGTCCTATTTTAGAAAATCTGGTTTACAGGAATGACATTGTAGCGCTCCAGGAGACAAGACTGGGTGATCAGCTACTCCGAATTGCCGGCTTCAAATGTTTCTACAACAGACGACATCTGGGAATGGCGATTCTCATTCGCAACAGCATGGTGGCGTCAGAGCTAGACATGTCCAGTTGGGACAGTGACGATATACAACTACAGGCGGTAAGAGTTCAATCCAGCCTACCATTCGTGCTGGTTAATGTTTATGCCCGCAACGCGGTTATGGATTCCCAGAAGTGGCAGTGCTTTAGTGACATATTAGGTCAAGAGAGAAATGTTATTTTCTGTGGTGATTTCAACGCTAAATGCAGTTCATGAGGAAACATTTTCTCCAACACACAAGGGGAGGAGCTCGAGACTGCACTTGAAACCATTTACCTGGTTTGTATCAACAGTGGCTGTGTCACCAGGACAGCAAGCCGTCCAGGGGATGAAGACAGTGCTATTGATCTGGCGCTGGTTTCTCCTTCACTCACTACAGTGTGTAGATGGAGTGTCCTAGGACACCACGGCAGCGACCACCACCCTTGCAGCATATTGGTGGAGAAAGGCAAAACCAGGCAGCTCAAGTTAACGGTCAAGACTTTCCAGTATGACAGTACAGGGCAAGATGTGATGAGTAAAATAAGACGTGACAAGCGCAGAAAGCTTCAGGGCAGGAAAAAAATAAAGCTGGGAGTAGCCACCGTGGTGGAATCTTGAGGTGGAGAAGGCGTGGTTGGATAAACGTGGTGCTGTAAGGAGATGGCAATATGCCAAGAAGAACATAGCTGTCCATCCCAGTCCCAGCATGCACTTAGAAAGAGAGATGCACACAACAGTAAGCTATTTAAAAAAACTGGTCAAGGTGGTTAAAAGTGAAAAATAGGCAGAGGTGTGTCAAAGAGTAAGCAGACAAGTCACTGAAATTGTTCTGGCGACTACATAAAAGTATGAGCGGGGTAGTCAAGAATAAGAGCATTTCTGACTTCCAAGGTGCTGACCTCATCTGGCAGAGGACTGACGAGGACAAGGGCAAAGCCCTCTTTGAAAGATATATAGAGCAGAGCAACCAGACAGACATGAGAGGCCGAAATCTTGCCAAGGAGGTCACGTCAGACAGGTGCAAGGCCCAGAACACTTCGGATGAAGACACAGTGTCAGTGAAAGAAATTAAGGCTGTGCTTCAACGATCAAAAAACAGCGCTCCAGGGCCAGATGGCATAAGATACAACGACATCAATAGGTGTACCGACAACGAGCTAGAGGAACTAGCAGACATGTACAACAACAATATAGGAAGTGCTAGCATCAAGGAGGAGTGGTTACACAGCTATCTGATTCCTTTGCCGAAGCCTGGCAAAGACCACACAAAAATTCAGAGATATCGAGTTATAACCATGCAGAATACAATAGGCAAGCTGCTGGAGAAGTTAATTGCCAGGAAAATATCAAGCCAGCTAGAGAGGCAAGGTGTTTTCCCACATACCCTGGGTGGGTACCGTCCAAAAAGAGAAACCTGGACCAATGCAGTTTTTGCCCATGATGTCTATGAAGGTTTCCACTCAGGCATTGAAACCTTTGCTGCAGCGATTGATCTTGAGGACGCGTACAACAGAGTACCACTGGATTTTTTAATGCTTCAGCTTCTTGAACTCAAAACAAGTCAATTCCTCCTTAGTTGGATCGCTGCAGCCCTCTTCCAAAGGAAAGCAGTTTTTAGATGTGGCAGTCCCCGGGAAGGTTAACCCGGTCAACAAATGCCCGCAGAAGTCGGATGTGTCGGCCTAACGGCGCAAGAACGCAGCTCTGCTGTAAACAGGCACAACGCAATCACATCCGAAAAAAACTCCGGATGAACGAAGAAGAAGAAGATGTGGCAGTTGGACTTCGGAACCAACAACAATATATCCTGGCCTACCACAGGGATCACCATTATCTCCGGCACTGTTCAACGCCTACACTGTGAGAATCAACAGTGAGCAGATCACTGGACCTGGTAGGACATTGTCAAATGCCGACGATGTTTTAGTGTATTGCCAGGGTAAGGATAGAGATCAGGTTGCTGTGGAACTACAAACCGAACTTAATCGCATACGTACTTGGTGTGTTGAGGCTGGGGCAATGGTCAACCCAACAAAGGCAACAGTGACTTGGTTCTCGTTGAATAATCATATTGTCAACACTCCAACATCAACTGTAAATCTGTGTTCAGAGACGGTGGAAAGAACGCAGACAATGAATTACCTGAGGATGCGGTTTGATCGAAGCCTTGCTTATAATGAGCACATAGACCAGGTGATAACAAAGGCCAAGCGGGGTTTGGCTGCGATGCGGGTGATGGCGGCAGCAAACTGTGAGCAGCGCCATCTATGTCTTCTATACGAAGGGCTGGTCATGTCTGTTTTTGAGTATGCGATGGCAATCCAGACTCTCAGCCGTAAGCAGACAGAAAGGATGGAAAGGATACAGAATGAATCTATGCGCATTATTCTTGGATGTACAAGAGATACAGCATGCAGGGCGATGCGCTACCTTCTTGATTTTCCAACCATTGAAGACAGAATACAAGTCTGCAGAGCTCGCGCCTATCTCAGAGTTAACGCAAACACACAACATCCACTGTATAGCGAAATTATGAAGGTGAAGGGCAGTAGGTTAAAAAGAGGACGGTCGTGGATGGGTCAAGCCGAAGACATTCTTCAACAGGTGTGTCCACTTGAGGACTTAGAACCTGGCGCGGAGTGGGTACAAGTGCCAAAAGATTTCTGCACATCCTTTTCAGTTTGCATCCAACTAGACAGAAAATGCAGACAAGAAAACCCGGCAGTTGTGGAGGCGGAAGTACAAGCGTTGATTTTCAAGAATTCGCTAGACAGTGATGCTGTCATTTACACAGATGGGTCGGTCGTCCGACATGTGAGAAGCTCATGGGCCTATACGGTTCAGGCCGGAGGGAGAATTGTGAAGGACTCTGGTGCTTTTGCTGAGACCACAAGTAGCCTGACTATGGAAGTCATGGCAGTAAGTAAAGCAACAAAATGGCTCGAGACACAGACATTCACTAGGGCATGTTTCCTTAGCGACTCAATGAACATGCTCAAGAGGATAGAGATGGGATGAGATCCGAAGAGAATGGTTGCTGTCTCTGGAGCGGTCTCGGTTGGCAAAGATTAGTTTCATCTTCGTGCCAGGGCATGCGGGAGTACAAGGGAAAGAGCGGGCTGACAAGCTCGCAGGTAACGCTACTGTGGAGGGCGGACGCGCCATGACTGTGAATCTACAACCATGGCCAGACTGCGAGAACAGCAAATTAAAAGAGGGGTGGCCAAACAAGAATTTTATGCAGGAAGCCAAAGAAGACTGATAAACCAACACAGAACTGGTGTCGTTAGCCTACAGCTACACGCTGCGAGATTTGCTGAGGAGGGGATCCGAGCACTTATGGACTGAATGGTTCGATGTGCAATGAGGATGAACTGTCGACTAACTAACTAAGAGTCAAAACCAATTTACAATCTAAAAATTAGAGCGAAGAAAACAGTAATTGGCAACCGGAGGGCTCTCAAGTATCTTCAAAGCAGAGGTAGACACTTTGAAAACTGTAACAGACATGTTTTTTTGTGTGGATGGAAATAAAAAGGAAAAAATAGCTGCAAAGTTAGCTGTCTCAATACTGAAGAGCAAAAACAGCACATAACTAGCAGATCAAAGAGCAGCACTCCATGGACTATGTTAGAAATCATTTTAAACAGTTGTAATACAGTGGATCTCATCACATTGCAGTATGCCTGGAAATGAAGAGGCTGACAGACTGGCAAAAGAGGGCGGACGACTACTACAGCCTGGCATAGACATAACTTATAATGAGACAAAGAGGTTTATCAAAAGCACTTATAGAACCAAATGGGAATCAGAGCATCCAGCCACCAGAAAGATGGTGTATATTACAAACTCGACAGAAGTGAACAAGTAGCAATCTTTAGACTCCGCACATGACAAAACAGGCTGAAATACCACTTGTTCAATAAACTAAAGATAGAAGATACTGACTAATGAAATTGTGGAACTGGTAAAATGACAGTCAGCATTTACTGCAGAAGTGTCTAATACAGCTAGTGCTCGACTTACGACCTATGAAACTTACGACCATTCGACTTTACGACCACAATCACTAGCCATATTAGATTTCAGATTTATTTCTGCCTCAATTATCAGTCGAACGGCGTTGTCTGCAATCATCGGCGGTCGTTAACTAAGGAAAGGGAGGCATGATGCTATGATGATGCTATGCTGCTAACCGGCGTCATCAATTTCTAAGAATTGAGAATATTGTTTGGAGAAAGATATTCCATTCAAGATTTTATTGCTACTCGATAACGCGGCCGGACACCCACCACATCTTGGCGATCTCCATCCAGATGTAAAATTTGTTTTTCTTCCGCCAAACACGACTCCACTCATCCAGCCTATGGACCAAGTTTTGATTGCGACCGCAAAGGCCAACTATCTCCGAACCACCTTCGTTCAAGCAATATCCGCAATAGATGCTGACTCGGAACTAACATTGCGAGATTTTTGGTAACACTACAACATTTTAATGTGTATCAAGAATATCGCTACCGCCTGGGAGGCTGTGACGAAAAAGTGCATGAATGGCATCTGGAAAAATTGTGTTAAGCGCTATGTTAATGATTTTCATGGATTTGACAGTGAATATGAACTTGAAACGATTCGGGAATAAATAGTAAAACTCGCCAAAGACCTTTCTTTGGAGTGTGAAATTGAAGATGTCGAAGATTTGCTAGACAAAGAATCCGGAGAACTTACAAATGAAGAGTTAATCGAACTGGAAGAAGAAATAGTGGCGGAAGAAGAAAGAAGAGAAGCCAAGAAAGAAGAGGATGAGCCAGAAAGAAAGTTCACAACTAAGGGATTATCAGAAGTTTTATCTTTACTGAATAAACTTCTTATACATTTCGAAGCAATGGACCCAAACATCGAACGATTTGCAAGGATTGAACGGATGGCGCACGATGTGTTTCGTCCGTATCGTGAAATTTATGATGAAAAAAGAAACATACAATTCAGACAAAGCTCACCATGTTTATGAAAAAACCAACCCCGGTACCCCCAACTGCTGCCTTAGATGACGACATTAATGATCTGCAGCCAAGCACCAGGGCCAATAAAATGTTTCGTACATATTTATATATTTTGATGTTAATGACAGTTTGATGTGTTTTGTGATTGGGAAAATGTTTCCTATAGTATTTTCCACACCTGTATTTTGTATGTTTTGCAAATATTAAACCAGTTGTACATGTACAGCTAATGCAGTGTTTTTCTTAAACCTGACGATGTAAAAATAAGAAACAAAATGGTGTAGAAATGATACAAATGGTCACAAAATGATCATCGAAAATTATGATTAATAACAATAATAAAAGAAATGACATAATTTAACTTAAATATTTTTATAACATCACTTCACATTACTGAACACATAACGTACTCAACTTACGACAAATCGTATTACGGCCGGTCTGTCGGAACCGATTGTGGTCGTAAGTCGAGCACTAGCTGTATATGCAGAACAGAGAATGTTGTTTTGGCTTACACCTGCTTCATTTGAGTGCAAACTCTTTCGAGCTTTCAACAAGCTCAAGCTAACTGCTGCTTTCTTTAACTCTATTCAGGTTGACTTCTGAAAGTGTACGAAGAGGAATGATCCTAGCCTGCCACATGTCATGCAACATGTATATTGGTGGCAAAAGGCCTCCTAGTGGCACGAAATGGAATATTGCTTGGCTAGCGAATCCATTACGTGGGAAGTCCGAATCGAAAGCCCACTATGTGGATGTCATCTGCAGACTGCTCTTCTAAATAAGCCAGCTAGGTTGGAGGGATGAAGATGACACCACAACATTGAGAGTCGAATGTCCTACGAAAAGGTTAACAAACACATGAAGAAGTCGGACGTGTCGGCCGAAAGGCGCAGATATAGCAGCTCTACTGTAAACAGACCACAGCGCAGTTAAGTCCAAAAATAAACATTTCGGACGAACGAAGAAGAAGAAGACATAGTCGTCTTCTATACTGTTAAAAAAAAAGCAACGCAACATTATTACAATTTCAATTGCAAACTTGTAACAATATTTTATTTTACGGAATTAATGTTTCAATCCTGACAGGTTCTGGCGATGCCGGTCCGTAAGAACAGGACCTCTGTAGGATCTTCTAGCCCAAAGACCAGCGTCATGCAGCCGGTTCCTGACCGTTTGATCTGAAATTCGACGAGCTCCTGGCATTGACTGGAGTGTGGAGGACGCAGATACAAATCGATTCCTAAGGTGACGCAGCCGTATGAAGCGGTCTTCGGCAGCAGTTGTAATTCTAGGTCTTCCATTGCGCGGCCGATCTGCCACTGAGCCACTTTCTTTAAATCGCCCCCAAAGGCGAATAAGGGTGCCTCTAACCACATTAAATTCTCTGGCTACTACACTTTGTGACGGTCCAGCCTATAAACGTCCAATGATGATGAGTCCTTGTTCTGTAGTGAGATGAGCCATACTTGCGCATTGAATTTTCAACTGAATTTATTCGAGGAGCGTCAATCTTTTATAGGAATTCAATAATATGGTCAGAGAGATTTGTGTTCAGTAAGTTTCACGGGGTTATCATGAACCTGTTACGAGTTATTGTCAAAAATATTGTTTTGACCTTGACCTTTTTCATGACCTCACGAATCATTCCAGTACAATTCAGGTAGCCAAGAGAAGTTAATGACCAGATGGACATAATTGATAGGTTGACTGATGCCCAATCAGCGAATATCTTTTATAAAAGTAACACCAAAAATGTTGCGTGTCTTTTTTTTTTTTTTTTTGAACAGCATAATTTCCCCATTCTTAATTCTATCTCTCACAATGAACAATTCATTGGACGAGAAAGAGAAGGGCGTATTCCAGTTTGTCCCTTATCATGACATGCCCAAAGAATGTTATCATTGTCATCGAGTGCCTTGCCGTCTGGACTGGGCGACCATGCTTCTCCCCATCTGTGATCACCAGTGGCGTACGTGTTCCTGAGAGCATTGCACAATTAGTTTAATGCGTTATGTGACTAAAAACTCACGAGCATTATAATGAGAAGACAAATAAATACAATAAAACAAGAAACTGGAGACGAGAAATGTGAATTTACGAAAGATAAAGTACAAAAAGAGACTGCGGCATAGGAGTTACAAATGCAATTTAAATATTGCATACGGCGTTCGAAACACAGCTGCGTGCGATTTAGATGCAGACCACCTTGCACTGGTTTCCATTCAAAGGCTGATTGTAGGAAGCAACGACAAACTACTGAACGCGAACATTCCAAGAGATCACAAACAGCCAAAAAATTGTGGGGTTGACTGCGACTTCCTGTACAGGGAATGCAGCTAACTAAAGCACAAACAACATCATGTACATTTTGAGAACATTAACATCAGAAATGTTTAAACGATCATTATGCTTTAGTGACTACACTAAAGCGCTTGATAAGATGAAACAAGAAGACATTATTAGAACGTTGGACATTTTAAACATTGACGATCAAGATCTGAGAATAGCAGCCATAAAAATCTACAAACAACCGGGAATTTTTCTTCACGTTAAACACGATGTTAGACAGGGTTGTTTACTATCACCCAATCTATTCAATTTATACATGGAAATAATAATGATATCCATACAACAAGAGATACAGGAATATCGGTAGATGGGCTATTGTAAACAACAAGAAATGATAGTCAGGTGGAGAAAGGAATGTTTCGCATGAAATAGCTATCCTCGCTTCAGAGGTTACAGATTGTGAGAATTGCGTGGATTTTTTGCCCTGGCCATGCGGGAGTGCGGGGGGAATGAACAGGCTGATAGGATTTCAGGGATTGCACCTCTTGATAGTAGATTACCTATGAATAGGGGAGAGGCAGTCGAGTGCCTGTAGGACTAGGTGGAGAAGGCAAGGGGACAAAATGAGAACCCATATATGGAAAGAATGATATTGCGGGGGATCGACAGGAGTCCTGGAAAATCTCAAAACTGAAAGGGAAGACCAGGAGAACTTTTAATCAGATTGGTTTAGTTTAGTCGATGGATCAACATCACGACACACGGGTGTAACCCACAAGTGCTCCGTTCTACTCCTAACTCTCCTGAGTCCGGAGAATCTCAGCTAAGTGCACGAACTCCGTAGCACCGGCCTAGGATTCTGAAATACTTTGGGTAGATTGTTAACTCGAAATTTAACCAGGGCAGCGCCGTTAGGCTACGTTTTTTCGATGTCCAACTGCCAAGGGATTTTTTTTTACCTGCGCAACAATACGCAAAGGCGTCCTATCTCACTACCCAGAGACCAGAGGAAATTTTGATACTAGAAGTCCACGTGACAAAATCGGTAATTACACAGGGGTTTGAACCCGGGACCTCCAGCACTCGAGGCGGACACCATACCTCGAGACCACTCACCCCCCACTTTTAATCAGATAGCAGTGGGAACGATTAGTAGTATGACTCTTTGCTGGCTGTTGAACGAGGAGACGAAGAGCTTATGGGAATGTCCTGAGTGCAGTGATGTTGGTTCTTAGTTCAACTCGACTCAACTCAAGGCCTGCAAAAGGGTCCCTTACTTGTTTACATTTTATGAAGGAAATACTGGACCACTGAATCAACACTAAACTCTAGGCTGTAAGGAGATAAAGACAATTTACACACCACACACATACACACACACACGCGCGCGCGCGTGCACACACACACACACACACAACCATACACACACACATGCACACACACACACACTCACACACACTGTCGTATAGTTTAACATGAGAACTTATCTGTCCGTGTAATGAACCAAAACAGCAATCGCAGTAATATGATGATGATGATGATGATGATGGTGGTGGTGGTGGTGGTGGTGGTGGTGGTGGTGGTGGTAGTGGTGATGACGATGACGATGATGACAACGATTATGATGATGATGATGATGATGATGATTATGATGATGATGAAAAAAGAGAGAAGGATGAAGAAGAAAAGGAAGAAGAAAAAGCAGAGAAGCAGAAGAAGAAGGACGAGGAGGAGAATGGAGAGGAAGAAGAAGAAGAAGAAGAAGAAGAAGAAGAAGAAGGAGAAGGAGAAGAGTTATGCATAATATATCCATGTTACGGAGGTGAATCATGGATTATGCGGAGGCTTAGTTTTGTAGAAAAATGTATGTGAACGTCATGGAAAGAAAAGAAAAAACGCAACAGAACAATCTTGAAAGTAGTTTAACTCACAAATAGAACTGGTAACTCGCATCAGAAGAGGACAACAGACGTTCTTTAGGCACGTCATCAGAAGTGAGAAATTATAATATGTTGTAACAACAGGGACGATAAGCATGGGAAGGCCATGAGAGAAGATAACATGAAGGAATATCTGTATTAGAAATGATTGGCAATACACGAGACAGAAGGCTGTGTGGACAGACATTTAAACCAACGCCACACGGCAATAATTATTATAAGACAGCTGTTAACTTAAATTATCAAAATTCGCTTAGCGGGCAATCTGCAACTGTAACATATATACATGTTGGCCAGGTTACATTCCGAGAGTGAACCAAATTAGATCTACGCGTATAATTCTATATTTATTTAGCTCTTCATTCACTAGTATCGGTGCCTCTTGTCGTGGAAATTCGGGTTTGCCAATTTTCTCCGTGATGAGAGACCAAACATTTACAGATTGTCAGCAAATCTAGAATGTTTGCTAGATTCTTATCAGGTCGTAAAATTGCGCTGTTGATGGTCAATCTAATTTGCCAGTCACACTTTTCTCTTACTGGAGATGAATTTAATCTGCTGGTCACACTTTTCTCTTACTGGTGTGGCGAGTAGATTTTTATCATGTCGTAAAACTGCGCTGTTGATGGCGAATCCAATTTGGTAGTCATAATTTTCTCTTATTGGCGACAAACCAAATGTACCAGTCACACTTTTCTTTTACTGGAGATAAATTCAATCTGCTAGTCACACGTTTCTCTTACTGGAGATAAATCCAATCTGCTAGTCATACGTTTCTCTTAATGGAGATGAATCCAATCTGCTAGTTACACGTTTCTCTTACTGGAGGTGAATCCAATCTGCTAGTCACACTTTTCTTTTACTGGAGATAAATTCAATCTGCTAGTCACACTTTTCTCTTAATGGAGATGAATCCAATCTGCTAGTCACACTTTTCTTTTACTGGACATAAATTCAATCTGCTAGTCACACGTTTCTCTTACTGGAGATGAATCCAATCTGCTAGTCACACTTTTCTCTTAATGGAGATGAATCCAATCTGCTAGTCACACTTTTCTTTTACTGGAGATAAATTTTATCTGCAAGTCACACTTTTCTTTTACTGGAGATAAATTCAATCTGCTAGTCACACTTTTCTCTTACTGGAGATGAATCCAATCTGCTAGTCACACTTTTCTTTTACTGGAGATAAATTCAATCTGCTAGTCATACGTTTCTCTTACTGGAGATGAATCCAATCTGCTAGTCACACTTTTCTCTTAATGGAGATGAATCCAATCTGCTAGTCACACTTTTCTTTTACTGGAGATAAATTTTATCTGCAAGTCACACTTTTCTCTTTCTGGAGATGAATCCAATCTGCTAGTCACACTTTTCTCTTACTGGAGATGAATCCAATCTGCTAGTCACACTTTTCTCTTAATGGAGATGAATCCAATCTGCTAGTCACACTTTTCTCTTACTGGAGATGAATAAAATCTGCAAGTCACACTTTTCTCTTATTTAAGACCCCCAGGCCGGCACTCTGGCTTCAAGCCACAACGCCTCCGCGGCTGGCTATTTGTTTATGTCCTCACTAAATATTCTAGAGTGCATGTTCAAAAGTGTGATTGTACAATCCACTTGCGTTGTGGTGAAGTATCTGCATTAGTTGATTCAATCTTCCATGCCCCGCCCTGATGCGAACAATGATAATATGTCCTATGAATGAATTAACAAAAAACGGAAGCAGAATTAGTCAGTTTTACTAGAACACAATCATGAGTGACAAAATAGATGTTGCGGTTAAAGCCTTCGACAGTAAACTAACAAGACACATACTCTGATACAACTGTATGATACACTCTACATGAAAATATATACAGTTACTAGTTTGCTTCCTTGTCAAAGACTTGACTTGTATTTCTATACCTATATCCTTTACAGGACGTTGCAGTCAACACCAGCATTTTTTTGGCTGTTTGTGATTTCTTGGCAAGTTTACGTTCAGTAGTTTGTCATTATTTTCTGAACGACCGGCATTCATACCATTGTATGAAAACCAGCGCAAATATGTCGGCTTCCAGATCACCATCAGCTGTGTTTCGAACGCGGTAAGCGGGATAACGAATTGCGATCGTTGCCCCTTTGCAACAGTGCCGGCACCACGATGAAAGGACGACCCAAATAGTCAATTACTGACTTCAGCTATTTCTTTACCTTTTGTTGTAATATTTTCCAGTATTTCTCTTCTCATAATGCAACAACAAATATTGTAACTCGTTACTTCTGTTGTTTGTGACAATATAACACATGTTAAATAGAACATAATATCCATAACTCTTTGAGGAATCAAAACAATGCTCGTGTTATGAATAGAAATTCACGGAAATAACAGAAATTTTGTCTGACAATAAAAATACTTGATTTCAAGATTAATATGATTTCTTTTTATGTGTCATTGTTTTATATGTTCTTGTATACCTGATATAGCATTGGGAAACGAAACATCAATAACATGAGATATGCGGATGATACACTATTGATTGCAGACAAAGAGCAGGATCTGCAAAATTTAGTAGATGCACTTGTTGCACACAGTGAACAACTAGGGTTAGAAAATACAGATTATAGTCGTCACTAGGAAAGAGAATATACCACAATGTAATATACAAGAAATTGGGAATATTATTAAACAAGTGAATCGGTACTATTATCTTGGAACAGTCATAACATCTGATGGGAGATGCCTTGAAGAGATTAAAACAAGAAACGCCAAGGCCAATGTAGCCTTTTGCAAGATGGAAAACATATTCAGCAATAAAAAACAATGTTATTTGTAACGAGAAAAAGGGTGTTGAAGTGCTAATAGAACGTGCATTTTTGTATGGATGTGAAGCGTGGACAATGAGCAGACAAGCTGAAAAACATCTTATGGCTTTGAAAATGTGGTTTCTGAGGAAAGCGCAAAGGATACCACGGACAGACAGAAAATCCAATACCCAAGTCCTACAAGAAATAAATGAAAACCGTAAACTGGTTAGAGAAATTAGACGCAGACACCCACATTTTTGGGACACGTTATGAGAAGAAATAAATTGGAGAACTTGATGACAACTGGCAAGATTAGGGTGGGGGGGGGGAGAGAACAAGTGAAAGGCAGAGAAGTAAATACCCGGATGACTTGGCCACGTGACATGGTCGATACAAGAACACCGAGCTGATCCACGACTCTGGTGATCGTGTGAGATGGCGAAACATGACAGCCCACGCTTTTCGGCACGGCACATGATGATGATGATACCTGATAATTATCTTCATCATGTGTCATATCGATTTGCGTATAGGGGTCATGATTCGCAATCTCATAAGATCAACAGATCCTTGGATCAAGCCTGTATTCTTGTCGTGATTATTCCACGTGGTCAAGCCATCCTAATGCTCATCTCTTTGCCTTTCCCTACATCTTTCTCCACCATAAGTGCCATTTTTTTTCCCTCTCTTCAAAAGGTTGTGACAATCGGAAAAAAATGGATGGTGTTAGAGACAGGTATTGACATAGAAACGATATACAGGATAATTGTTACAGTGACACGGGAGACGATCAGTGTTCGGACCCCCACCCCCCATCCCCCCATGTGTCTCCACCTTGTCGCGGTAAGGGGGGGGGGGGGGCCTTGCGTGTCCCAATGACACCAAGAGCTAACCGATGGAAGCACAACTATGTGTCGGACAAGACTTGCGTTAGGGGCCTGACAAGGAGAGACATAACTTGCTGCTTTGCAGGTAGACTGAGGATAGCAGTCAAAAGTTCAAATCAGGCGCACGAAGGTAGACATTCTTGGTCCGGACACATACTCTGAGGTCCCAGCTGAGGGTTATGGCTGAACGCCTCTAAGCTATAAGTCCTCGGATGTGAGAGCCGGGCCCACACTCACCTACAGCAAAATGGACGTGAGATGCTGAGCACGCTATATGCCTAGTTTAGATACCTGTTCAAAGGCTCTCAGGTGGGGGATATGAGGGATCCCAGGATGAGAGAGCCTGGCCGATAACCGCACAATGATGCATAAAGGTAAGGTGCTGAGCCGGTAGCACGTGTAGCCTACCACGTGAGCGGTTACTAAAGGTGGAAAAAGTGCTCCAGTCGCACGCAGCGGTTAAGATGAAAGTCTATATCTTCTTCTGCGTTCATCCGGAGTTTTTTATTTTTTCTTTTCCGGGCGTGATTACGTTGTGCCTGTTTACAGCAGAGCTGCGTTCTTGCGCCGTTAGGCCGACAATCCGACTTCTGTGGGCATTTGTTGACCGGGTTAACCTTCCCGGGAAAGTCTATATTTATACTCATAGAGTGAGCATAGACAGAGGTGGAAGATGTCTCGTTTACACTAAATGAAACGCTTGGCTAGCGAATCCATTACATGGAAGCCCGAAGCGAAAGCTTTGTGAGTGGATGTCGCCCGCAGTCTGCCCGTCCCTGGTTTGTGCTTGAGCGACCAGTGGCAAACGAAACGCCCAAAACATGGAAGTGAGGAATTAAAGCAGCCATGAGCAGGACGTGACAATTCCTCGGGTGAGCCCAGTCTCAGAGCAATGTGTGCCGGCTCTGCAATTATGGAAGCCTCCTTGGATAGCGGGAAATGCCCATGGCTTGTACCTGCCTTCCCTTGAGGGTTGATCGTGATGTCTTGGATCGTTCTACCTTGACCAGCTGAGATGTGGGTGACACCACAACAGTAAGAGTCTAACGTCCCTCGAAACCCGAGGAAGGCTAACCTCAGTAAAACAAAATGCCCACCGAAGTCAGATATGCTGGCCTAAGCGTGGCAAATAAAAACTGGCACTACGCAATTATGTCCGAGTGGAATGTCGATCGTGCCCGGAACAGCTCTGACTAACTAGTTTTCTGAATGTAACGGAACAGCTCTGACTAGTTAGTTTTCCGATTGTCCCTCGTGCTTGGAACAGCTCTGACTACCTAGTCTTCCGAATGACCTTCGTGTCCGGAATAGCTCTGACTAGCTGGTTTTCCGAATGTCTGTCCTGCCCGGAACAGCTCTAACTATTTTATTTTCCGGGCACAGCGGCTAAGCACATGTCCGAAACAGAAGCTCGCTGAATGGATACGAAAGGCCTAATATATTGAAGTGAGGAATTAAAGCAGCCATGAGCAGGACGTGACGATTCACTCGGTGAGCCCAGCACCAGAGCGCTATGGGTCGGCTCTGCAACTATGGAAGCCACCCTGGATGGCGGAAAATGTCATGCACTGTCCCTGCCTTCCCTCGAGGGCTGATCGTGAGGCATTCGACCGCTCTAACTTGACCAGCGGGGATGTGGACGGCACCACAAAAGTGAGAGTCCCCCAGGATTGCTAACCTGGTTAAAAATGCACGCTAAAGTCGGATGTGTTGGCCTAAGGGTTTCGGACCAAGGGTGCCTAACAGACACACCCCAATCACGTGTGGGAAAAAAACCCACTCCGGATGAACGCAGAAGAAGAAGATTAAGGAATAATGAACACGATGCCTTGCGACGCTCGTCACAGTACGTAATGAATGATGATGTTTGAATTGATACAGTGACACGGGAGACGACCAGTTGTCGGACATATCTAGAACACAGAAGGTGAAGAAGAATGAACATGATCCCTTACGTCACCCGTCACAGTACGCAATGATGATGTCTAACTGATACTTTACATCCGTCCTCACATTTGTCCAAACAAAAACTTCAATTAGAGCGACCTGCACTGCGCTTGAAGAGACCACCAGTCTAGCTTCGCCAAATCGGACTCGTGTCTGCTGTTCAAATATTGATGTCTGAATGCTCCCCGCCCTCTGGGCATGCACTAGCTAGTGAGGACATAAATGTCGTAAGAGCAGGACAAACATGGCAGAAGTGAATGTGATGACATATGTGAAATGTCGTGTATCAGTTTGATCAATGATAGCTGCAGTCGCGTAAATATCTCGTACACTGCAGTTATTAACACAATCGCTTACACTATACAGTCATTAACACAGTATCGTTTACTGTACAGTCATTAACGCAATCTCGTAAACTGCAGTTATTAACACAATCTCTTATACCATAGTCATTAACACAATGTCATATACTATACAGTCATTAACACAATCTCGTAAACTGCAGTTATTAACACAATCTCTTATACCATAGTCATTAACACAATGTCATATACTATACAGTCATTAGCACAATCTCGTAAACTGCAGTCATTAACACATTCTCGTAGATGATGCAGTTATTAACACAATATCAAAGGCACTGCAGTTACTATCACAATACCATAGACAATGCAGTTATTAACACAATATATAATTTGCTGGGGTTGTTTCAATAATTTCTTAATGCTGCAGTTATGAATACAATCTGCTAAATGCTGCTGTTGTAAACACAATCGTGTCGACTGTGCAGTTATTAACAGTTTTGTAGATGCTGCGGTTATTTAAACAATCTCATAAATGATGCAGTAATGAACACAATCTTGTAGACTGCAGTTATTAACTCTTGCAGATGCTGTAGTTATTAAAATACAGTCCTGTTAGTTATAATGTACAGGACGTTGCAGTCAACCCCAGCATTCTTTGGCTGTTTGTGATTTCTTGGCAAGTTTACGTTCAGTAGTTCAGCTTTCTGAACGACCGACACTCATACCATTTTATAAAATAACCAGCACAAGGCGATCTGCTGCCAAATCGCCCGCAGCTGGGTTTCGAAGGCGGTATGCGGGATTGTGAACTGCGTCCGTGACCTCTTCGCCACAGAGCGAACCACAGTCCTGTAGGTGCTGCAATGATTAACACAATCTCGCAAATGCTCGCATAAAACTAACAGGCAAACGCTGAAATATGTTCCGCTAAAAGTCATTGCTTTGATAACGTCAGAAATTGTCATTCAACACTGGCATCTCAGCACTACATACACGATCAGGTGTGATCCCCCTTCCTCAGCAGTTGTTGAAGAGAATACATACTTATAGTTCCAGAGGCCTGTAAGGAAGGAATGTCTCTGCTCCGTCCTTTACCACGATCCTTCCTGCTAGAGGCGACTTGCATTCTTGATTGCATCAGTCGCAGTTGCATATAGACAGCGATCTGTGCTTTCTCGTGCGATTATTTATATACATCACATATAGACAGCGATCTGTGCTTTCTCGTGCGATTATTTATATACATCACATATAGACAGCGATCTGTGCTTTCTCGTGCGATTATTTATATACATCACATATAGACAGCGATCTGTGCTTTCTCGTGCGATTATTTATATACATCACATATAGACAGCGATCTGTGCTTTCTCGTGCGATTATTTATATACATCACATATAGACAGCGATCTGTGCTTTCTCGTGCGATTATTTATATACATCACATATAGACAGCGATCTGTGCTTTCTCGTGCGATTATTTATATACATCACATATAGACAGCGATCTGTGCTTTCTCGTGCGATTATTTATATACATCACATATAGACAGCGATCTGTGCTTTCTCGTGCGATTATTTATATACATCACATATAGACAGCGATCTGTGCTTTCTCGTGCGATTATTTATATACATCACATATAGACAGCGATCTGTGCTTTCTCGTGCAACACGCGATTAATTATATACATCATCAGGTCTGATTGAATTGTTTAATTATTTATATACATCATCAGGTCTTATTGAATTGTTTAATATGATTGCGTTCGCTGGCTTTGAACGCATGCGTAGTCCATACACGTGTTATTAGTCCTAGTGCACTGGACTCATTTTTGCCTGTGGGTTAGCTTTTTCCTTTTGCCAGTGTCCCTCGCCATCAGGCGAACCCACTCCGACTTCTGTAGGTACTTGTAATTTACACCCCCATGTCAGGGACGAGAAGTCAACATTGTAGCCCAACTGACTGGTGTAGGTGTTGAATCGACTACGCCGGCATAAAAATACCGGAAGTTTAAGAGCGAGCATTCTTGTCCATTCGGCCATGCTGACTTCATCTTACTGATAAATCGAGACAAATCTCTACATCCAGAGACTACCCTGCCCTTCAAGGTGTTGTTGTCGGTCACGTGTCTACTCTGGCCAGCATATATGCAAGTGTGGACTAACCAATCAAATGTATGTTCTGCAGGATGATTACTGGGCTAGGACAAGTACGGGGGTCTCCGTAGCGTTGTGGCCAGTGACCTTGTTTCCCTGAACCGTTACCATGCCCAACCCCGGTCCCCATGACCCACAGACTCCTACAGCTGTCTATATAAGAGTTTTTTTCCCCCGCATATCCTATTTACAGGACATCGCTGTCAACACCAGTATTTTACCACTATTGTTGCCTTGGCAAGATTACGCTCAGTAGTTTGCCATTGAATTCTGAGCGATCGACTCACATACTCCCGTAAGTAACCAACGCGCCGCGATCCGCTACCGAATCTGTAGCAGCTGTGTTCTCCTACGTGATATACGGAATTGCGGTGATATTCGTAAACTCCTCCGCCAAATGAGGCCGGCTATAGCAGAGTATGACAGGGAAATTAATGTTAGTATCACAGTCTGTGATACTGAGGTAAGTGGCACTAGAATACGCAAAACATGTTTTGTATAAGTCCAATATAGGCTTTGGAACAAGTACGAGTAATAAATGTAAGCGCTTGCTGTTTATTACATGAGATTGAATCAACGGTAGAATATACTCTGGGGTATTTTGAGATATAATTTTATTCACTAATTTTGCTTTGTTAAAAAGAAACACTTTCGAAGTGGTAGAAGTCTTAGATGACTGTATAATTTGTTACTTTTAGCGTGCTTTATGATAGAAACTAGACGTATAGCTCGGTTTTGAAGAGAATACAGTTGTTTCATATACGATGTAGAGCAACCACAACAGACTGTGGAACAGTAATCGAGATGTGATTGGATGTGAATATTTTTCGTGTGCTTTTTCCCAGGAAGTGCTGGATTTTAGCAAGTTGGTAATGCTTTTGTGCTATTTTCTTGGCAAGGACGTGAACATGAGACCTCCAGTTTAAATGCCTGTCAATGAAAAGACCTAATATTTTATGTTTATTTTCATTAACTATAGGTAACGTGTCAAAGTAGAGTTCACCGCTTGAACTGTCCGAGTTATGGCTAGTGTATGTAGCTTTTGTCTGGTTGTTATTAACATGGATTTGGTTTTGTGAGAGAGAGAGGACAATAGCAAGAATGCAAGCGAGAAGGGAGAAAAAGATTAGAGACAGCGAGAGAAAGAGCAAGAGAGAGAGAGGGGGGGGGGGAATAGAGCGCGTGCGAAAGAGCGAGAGAGAGAGAGAGAGAGAGAGGAGAGAGAGAGAGAGGGGAGAGAGAGAGAAAGAGAGAGAGAAAGAGAGAGAGAGAGAGAGAGAGAGAGAGAGAGAGAGAGAGAGGGGGAAAGAGTAATAAAGGAAAGGACAGGGATAGTGAGAAGGGGATAAATAATATAATTTTTAGGTATAACTAAGTATTGGAAAGACAGCGCCCACAACAGTAAACATAATGAGACATAAGATAGAGAAAAAATGAAATCATATATTCCAAATTTAATGAACACTCTGATACCGTTCCGAGCCCGACATTTTTTTTTTTTGCTAACAGCCACACCATATTCACGTCATCGAAAATTAAGTGCGGAAAAATTACGCTGATATTTCTTTCTTCTCGCGCACAATGAATAAACATCGTGCTAACGGTTGCTCTTAAAACTTCGTACGCAGACAGAAAGATGGCTGCAGGCCATGGCAGGCGTTGATAATGATTTTTGTTTTCAGTGTATTTTTCCATGCAATATTTTTTGTAAAACCGAGTCTGTTGTGATCTAATAATACACTTCGATCTTCGGTATCTGCAAAAACATGTCTACTGGGAATGGGAAATGGGAAGCGAAAGGCGAAATAGAAAGCTACTAATGGGAGAACTATGGAGAGGGAAAGATACTTGTGGGCCAATATGCGGTGAAATGAATGGATAACATATTGTACCGTGTATTTTCTCTCTATTTTTAGTGAAAAATGAGGCTCGAAGAGATAACGGAAGTAGTTATTTATTTATACACAAATAATAATGGCGGAGTGGGTAAAATAAGATTCGCTGGGCTGTCCATGTAAGATTTATAATGTAAAAATCGTACAGTGGTGTAGCTATTCCCTGTAGATCTAACTGAATAAAATTTTACTGAATGTTATGTTCAATTCTCATGATATGTTTTAATTGGTCTGCTCTGTCTGCTCAAGGGGAAGAAGAAGAAGCAGAAGAAGAAGAAGAAGAAGAAGAAGAAGAAGAAGAAGAAGAAGAAGAAGTCTATAAATTGTCCCGGCGTGACTGCAAGGCGTGGGTGCGGACTGATTACCATCATCCGTAGAATGTTCTTCAGGCTTGAAGCATGCAAGGTATGCGACCATTGGAAGGTTACATCACAACGGAGATTGTGCACCCCCGAGGAAGTGTGTTGTCCATAATTTACAGTGATGTTATTTCATCGCTTGTACTATATTCTATCTTGTCCCCGAGGAAGTGTGTTGTCCATAATTTACAGTGATGTTATTTCATCGCTTGTACTATATTCTATCTTGTCCCCGAGGGTCAGGCGGACATATAATCAGATTGAAACTGGAACCGTTAGAATTGGGACTCCTTGTTCGGTTGTTGAAGGTGAGGACTGAGCGCACATGGTAATGCCCCAACAGCTTTGATATCGGTTCTTGATTCAAATCAACTCAACTCTGTTTTGTCTGTGATTGGTTTCAAACTATTTGAAATTGTCGACTCTCCCCCCTTTATTCCCAGGAAAATAGCTCTGTAGCATAGATTAAAATACCAAATTTTTTTGTTAAAGCATCAGCCAATTATTATCTGAGTAGGTTGTACTTACAAATGTGTTGAGCCATTTAGCGGAAAATGGAACCAGACAACCGCACATTTTAATCTCGGACGACACGCACGGAGGACAGGACAACACGCACACAAGAGTGCGGGCATGCGTGTTGAAACGCGGCCTAACCGGCTGAAGCTGCAGTTGAGAATCTTCTGGTGACGATCAAATGTACGGTGCCCGTCCTGAACTCTGTGCTCAATTCACAATCTAGATTTAACAACAGTAACAACAACAACAACAACAACAACAACAACAACAGTAACAACAACAACAACAACTGTAACAGAGGTAGGGGTTTTAGTAGTATTTAGGTGGGAAACGACTACAGCACGATTGAGCATCGGGGTCGAACGAGAGGAGAGATGCTCAAGTCGTGACGTGGTTTGTTGTCAAAGGGGCAGTTACCATCAAGCTAGAGAACCAGAAGGTCGCCAACTTAGATCCGGCTGTCATCTATAGTATTAAACACTTTTTATAAAGAACCAACTGAGTTCCGTCAATTGTATGAGTTCGCCTTGTTACACAACCACCCAATTTACGGATAATGACCACGTTATTTCCAAACCCTATCCTTCCCCCTCACACCCCACCCTACCCGATTGATCCACAACCACCATCACCACCACAAGGCTTGGGTAGTACTTAAATCTAACCATTTCGGATTATGGTTCCGACGCCCAGCTACTGAGTGCGTAGAGCGACACGGTGAGCTGTTGATTTCGTGTGGAATGCTTTTACATATGTCCACGGTTGTTCCAATCGTGAACTGCATTTTCAGAAAAATGGCGGCCGGTCGCTTGCTGAACTAACTGGGTTTTCCTTATTGCTGCTGGTTTTCTAGTGACTGCCGCGTCCATCGACAATGAACTGTATTTTTTTTTTTGTGTGCTTCCGTGCTGGCATTCTGGCAGCGGCCTTATGCATTGTATAGCTCTGTGGGATGTGGTTTATAGAAACTCCCGTCTGTCCCACTTTTCACACGGGGCAGTAAGGAGTATTTTAAGTGATATTCGCTGGCACAGGAACTAGCCATTATGGAGCGACCCTTTGCCGTGAAGTTGGAACCGTAACTAACTAACTAAAAAATAAAACTCACGGTCCCCATGAAGAAGCACCATCTTCATGGGGACCGTGAGTTTTTTTTTTTAGTTAGATACCGAGTCGGAAGAATAATCTCTACACCATCCTGACTCCTACAGAAGCAATACCATAGATCCCAAGATGACCTAAATGTCAATGCTGATGATTTCAGAGTTTAATTAGAATTATTTCGAATTAGAGAGACAAAATATTGCTTTTTTTTGGGCAGGGAATGCACCTCTTGGTGGTAGATTACCTATGGATAAGGGACAGAAGGTCGTGCGCCTGTGGGACCAGATGGAGAAGGTGGGGGAACAGAGTGAGAACCCGTATGTGGACAGAATAAGATTGCGGAGGATCGGCAGGGGTTCTGGAAGAATCTCAAAACTGAGAGGAAAGACTAGGAGAACTTTCAATCAGATAGCTGTGGGAACGATTAGTAGTGTGACTCTTCGCTGGCTGTTGAATGAGGGGACGAAGCGCGTATGGAAAAGTTCTGTTTGCAGTGATGTCGTTTCTTAGCCCAACTTATCTCAGCTCAATAATGCATTTTTACACTCTGCCTTCGTCAAAAATCACTGGACAGTTGGACATCGAAATGGGCAGGCCACAAACGCCACTAACACGGTGAGATCAGAAACAAACAATCCACCGACGAAAAGCAATGAATATCTATGTATGGTTTTGACACACCACATTTTGGCGCCTCGCTGGTCCCACGGAGTACGTGCACTGTGCTGAGAAACTCCTTTTACGGCCTTTATGAGGAAACTGAAAAACTTATGAAGATATTCGAGCGTGCAATGGTGATCTTTCACAAACAATCAGACGCACGGTGTTTTCCTACACTCGACACCGGGTCTAAATGGCATTGCCTTATGTTTACAAGATACACTCCGACCCGTTTTGTAGCCCAATAGAGAAAAGTCAATTCCAAATACCATGACATTAAACTTCCAGAAATGAATTCGTGATGTTTTCAACCGGCTGCGGGAAATGAGTCTTTGTGGTGTCCGGATATTCACAGCCGCATGTCAAATGTTAGAATAATTGATCCAATTCTATTTGATTTTCCCCACGGAGTAGTGTAAATTGGCTCTCTTTTCACCGAAATGCGCTGTGAAATATGATTGGGTTTCTACGACTGCATACATGTTCTTGTTCGGTTATCTTCAATATTCATTATCTGTAAGAGCTACGGACGGTTATAATGAGACTTCTGAATACATGGTCCATTACGTTGTGGGATAATAAATTAGCTAGCATTGACTGGCAAGACGCTGTGACAGCAGGAAAGTTAGGTTGGAAAAGAAACCGAGGAATAGTTAGAGGGAAGATGCTGGTCAAACGGACACTGGAGGTTAACATGGTCGAATGGATAGGAATGCGTGTTCTTAAACATCCGGTGTGCTGATGCCGAGGTAGGGGGTTCAACCCCCACACCGAACAGTTGGACAAGAATGTTGACCTCTCGTCCTTGAATTGTGGACGTAAATTACCGTTAGCTACCGCACGAAACATCGTGGAATCATTTTACAGTGATACCTCGGATTTCGTCGATAATCCGTCCGAAATCAATCGGCGAAATCCGAAATCGACGAAAACGGAAACAATTATTTCCAATCAATTAGTTCTATAAACTCAACACATGCCAAAAACACATTTTATAGAGAATAAACATAGTGTTTAATACTATTTTTCGGCCACAGACTTGTTCGAAATTGTACCTTTACCGTGCTTAGTAACACTGTGTATGCCAGTGCGCCTCTTGAATTTTTCAAACCATCCTCTGCTGGCCTTAAAATCACTAAGTACACCAGCACTCGTCTCGGGCATTTTTCTTAATTAGGTCAGCATACAACAATTTGGACTTGTCATATATTGAAACAGAATCACCATCCAACTGGTTTTGATTTATCTAAATTAATAATAACCGTTCGACATCTTCAATTGTTTGCAATGTCTGTTTCGTTAGCACAATCATGCCTTTCGCTACATTAGCCTCCTTTATTTCTTCCTGTTTTTGCCACAATGGAACTTATCCTGGGTGGCGAGTTCCCGTGAATGCTTCTGATTTCAGCAATCTTAATAACACTCTCGTATATTATTATTAGCAATTGATGTTCATCATCATCATCATCATCAAGTGCCGTGCCGGCTGGCGTAGGCGTTCATGGCTCTCCACAGATCTCGGTCTTTGGTGTTCTGGATCAACTCTGCTGATGATATTCCTCCACGCCACCGTCTCAGTCCCTCCAGCATCATTTCTCTTGGTCTGCCTCGATGTTCACACAACGAAAAACAACTCCAAGATGAGCAGAAGAACGCGAGGGTCCCTTTGTTTTCGCAAAATTAGCAGCAAAGTTATATGGGCACGCCGACGAAATCCGAGGCAACCGACGAAAACCGAAACATTTTGTTCGTTGAAAAAAATCGATGAAAACCGAAACCGATGATAACCGAAGGCAACGAGAACAGAGGTATCACTGTACAATAATTGGACCATGAGAAGAACCGTTAGCTACCGCACGAAGTATGATGCAATCATTATATTATATATGTCCCATGAGGAGAACCACCAGGCACGGAACAACGTGTAACGGCGTTATCATTTAATAAAAGGAACATGAAGAGAACCAAATCTATCTCAGGAAGTTTAATGGCGAAATAATGAATCAGAAGGGATGTGAAGAAAAAAATGAGCTTTCAGACGAAATGAAACACAATGACAAGAAATTATAGATATAGATACAATTGCAATGCAACATAAAGCCAAAACAAAGGACTCCGTCTGAATAACAGAAAAACAGAAGTAATGGTTATTACAAAGAAAATACTGCCTACCCAAAAGCAACATCAAAGTAAATGTAAACATTATACTGTAATACAGCAAATACAAGATCTATGCTGTTTTTTTTTGTTTTTTTGGCGCTCGCTGGCTTTGAACTCAAGCGTAGTCCATACACACAACTTCTAGTGGTGCTGGACTGAATTTTGCGTGTGGATTAGTTTTACCTGTTTACAATGTCGCTCGCCATCAGGCGAACCCACTCCGACTTAAGAGAGGTACTTGTAATTAACGTCCACAAGTCAAAGACGATAGGTCAACATTTTGGTCCAATTGTCCGGTGTACGCGTTGAGCCCCTTACCTCAGCATCAGCATACGGGATGTTTAAGAACACGCGGCCTTATCTATTCGGCCATGCTGACCTACCGAAGAAGATGTATCAAGGTAATTAAATGTAGAATAACCCAAGCAAAGGCAGCATTTCACCAGACGTAGAATATTCTCTGTAATTTATCGTTGTCAAACATGGTAAGGTGAAAGGTTATTGCGAGCTATATTAAGCCAATCCTAACATAGGGAAGCCAGTCTTGGACAACTAGCAGACACCTAAGGAATTATACGGAAACTGTGGAGACGTGGCTTTATTGAAGAGTTATGAGAACACCATGAACGGACAGAAAGAGCAATGAAGATATCTTGAAAGAAGTTATCTCACAAACAGAACTAATTACTGGCATCAAAAGAGGACAGTTCTCATACTCTGGGCACATTACGAGAAGCGGAAAGTTAGAGGAGAGGAGAGGCAGGGGTAAACCAACAGAAAAGATGCTGGCGAGTCTGGTATCATGGCATGGAGCACATCAATATCAGAAATGGTTGCAGCATACGAGACAAAAGGCTGTCGAAAGACACATTCACCAACGCCACACGGATGGAATATAAGAAGCAGATCAGTCGAAACTTAATGGAGTAACATGAAGAGAACCAACAGCTATCAGAGGCAAGAGAAAGGGGCTCTCCCGCCCTCCAACAACCCATGCTCCCATATCCTTCACTCTTCCAGTTGCCCCTAAACATTTTCTCACCATCGTGTCAGTGTACATAGACGCTAGCTCCACACGAGGGTCGTAGGACAGACCGTTTCCATTCAGCAGGGACATGTTCAAACAAGGCAGCCTCTGTTGATCAGGTCCACGGTAATGTGTCAGTGTCAGGCACTCTGTTTGCGTTACCTGAAAACCCACAAAGCACGTACAGAGATGGAGGAGGAAGCTATTAGATTCTTCCCTCTTGTTGGGACACAATCGTAGGCAAACTGCTAGCTGGCTGAGGTCAGAGGCAAAGATGAGAAAACACAACTGTTTATTTTTCACTGCGTGTTCATTTGTTTTGGCGTCTCAGTTCTGGGAGTCCGTGATGGTGGTTGTTTTCCTTGCTGTCAATGGACTTCGTGTGTTGACTGAGAAAGCAGCTGGAGCATGTTTCGGCTATTGTCCTACATGTGTTCTTTTTACAATCATTCAGCTCGGCAGATATTCTTCGCCGAAATGTCCGCAAACTTCACATACATATCACTCAATGGGGGTCCTCTGTAGCTTTTAAAATACCGTGTTAAATGAACGCGCAGGAGATTAATTGACACTCATGGAGGCTAAGAGGAAGAAAGGGCTAATCAAAGGACATGGTAGACAACAGAAATAGCCACGTGTTAAATGAATGTAAATGAGATTAACTGAGACTCAAGGAAGACAAGAGGAATGAAGGAAGGGATAATCAAAGGACACGTTAGACTACAGGAGACACAGGAATGCAAAAGAACCACCTCAACGTGACATTTGAAGTATCTAAGAAATATAGTGCCAAAATCCACGGCGGAATAAAGATCCTGCCATATTTCATAGTTGTGGGTTAGGAGCTGTTAAACTGCCTAGTCTAGCCATGATGGCTTTTATATCATGGACAGCAAGTCGAGTGAACTGCCTAGTCTAGCCATGATGGTTTTTATATCATGGACAGCAAGTCGAGTGAACTGCCTAGTCTAGCCATGATGGCTTTTATATCATGGACAGCAAGTCGAGTGAACTGCCTAGTCTAGCCATGATGGTTTTTATATCATGGACAGCAAGTCGAGTGAACTGCCTAGTCTAGCCATGATGGCTTTTATATCATGGACAGCAAGTCGAGTGAACTGCCTAGTCTAGCCATGATGGTTTGTGACAAGACCGCCGGGGCTTGGACTGGTTTGCCACGATAGATACTATCCCCTGCCTTTGCTCCAACCACCTCAATAGCACTCTACATCTACCAGGCCCCACACAAGCCGGGACAGCTTAACCTTCCCTCCCTCACCTAGGGTTCCAAACCCCAAGGGGGCTCGGACCAGACACCAGTCATATCACTGCACAAAGTCATAGCTAAGAGAACAAAAATTTAATTCTGAACTACGTCAACCACAACACAGAGAAGGATGGCTGAAAGCCAGACTAGAAGAACTATGTACAAGATCAAAGACGCAGATGAGTATTCATCATGGAGGCGGACGATAGCTCGTGCGGTTGTCCAGTCGTGGTAGCGACTCACCCAGGCTCCTCCAGTGGACTGGAACTCCAAGGTCTGCTGCCTCTCCAAAGTTCCCTCTTCACCCAGAGAACCAAGCAAGGCTGATCAAGCGCCGTACCACTGCCTGACGGACACTGCACTGATGAACAAGGATCCTTCCTTGCTGTCGTACTATTTCCCTCGTCACACTCTTGATGAAGTCTGGGCCGACCCTAGAACATTAGCGGTCTCCCACTTGCAGAAAAAATACATGTAGCGCCGTCTCAAAATACACAAGAGCCAGGTCACTCTTCTATCTCATCAGTGACCCACACACTGATATGTCACCTACACAATAAGCGGTTGCTCCGCACGAACACACAATGTCACTGGTAAAGTCTATCCGGTGACTAAACACTTCACCTTAGTTCCATGTCCTTGGACAATCGATCTTCACACAGTATCATGTACCTACCCTGATCCATGGGTAGTAATCACAACCTAGCATACACTGTCAACAGTTCATCACGTTGGCATGAGGTAGCTCCCTACCTTCACAAACATTGTCAACAGTTCATAACGTTGGCATGAGGTAACTCCCTACCTTAACAACCATGTCACTCAGGTGTTTCCACCAATGTTGTAATCAATGTCCTAGTTCACTGGACCACATGTTGGCTTCATAAAGGTAACCAATGTAAAAACACTATGTAAGCATCAACTGATACATGGTGTCCCATAACCCAGCCGGGCCAGAAGCATATAACACAGGTCATGGTGACCGGTAACAATGATCACCTCGCACAACTTGAAAGGTCACTACCTTGCAATTACCAAGGTTTACACAGAGACTGAATGTCACCAGTGCTTCACTGGCTTGAATCACCAGACGTTTCAGTGTTGGATCCTCTCAGGATCGGATGACACTCGTTGGACTCTTGACGGAGGTCCTACCCTAGACCTACCGACTTATTCAGCACTCAGCTCCTTCCAACATTGATCTCGCAGAATCAGACAACCACTCCCAGTATGGCCTCAATCAACTTCTGGATAGGCACTGGAATGAGTGGGCCCATAGAGCTCATGGTGCAGCTCTTGAATCTTCTTCTGTATAGTACTAACAGATCCTGAAACACGGAGAGGTTGGTGTGAGTACTCAACTACAACAAAGACTACCAGCATCTCCACCCTGTCACCTGCCTCTCAGACATTCCTCATGTCTACCAACATGAGTATGAAATCATCACATCATAGAACTACCTAGTCACTATAATATATAGGCATAATGATGGTAGAAAAAGCAATAGCACACCTGTTCAGTCAAGTAACACTTCTGGGCTACATATAACCCCTAGCACCAGAGTCGACTGTATGACTCTGTCAAGCATCCTTCGCCTGGTGCCAGTCCAATCCGGTTTCATCTCCCATCATCAATCAACATATACACTTACTTTCCTTTCAGTGTAGGGATTACTGTATCGAGAAGGTGTCCAGCCGGACATCTCCTTCCTGACAGACTCATCAATTCATCAATCCCTTAACCCATGGACTGATGAATTACACACATTAATAACTATATGTCCATAATGAATTATACTCCTGATAATTCCCTACTATAGCATTAACTAAGGAGAACTCATGACTTGTTACACTTAACTAACAAAATCATATCACAGCCATAGTGTCAGGTCTGGGATCCCTGCCCCAGATCCTGAGTTGCCCTTGTATTCACTGACTATCTTTCAGGTCAGTCATCCCTGTGCCGGTCGAGCACAGCTGTGGTGGCCATCCACCACTACACTTTCCCACAGCTACTGTGGGTCTCGTGTACCTTGTCCCGTGACGACTTAAGTCACGTCATCCAATGTAGCAAACCTCCAGACTCCACTATGCCCCTCCCAACTACTACCTCACGGCAGTACTCCAAGTACTCCATGAACCGAGTCAGGGTTCCAGAAGAGTAGACTATTAGAGACAGAAATGGTTAGGTTCAAACCTCGATCTATCTAGACACCTCGGCCTCGAATTACGGAGCGCCGCATCACCCTCGATCGGGTATGTTCATCCATCGCACATGCACGATTGCATTGGGTCGGGTTGGGGGTACCGGCCTACCTCCCGCTGCCTAGACAAACGTAAGATGGAACACGCACGGTCATCCTTGCGGACGGACATGACAACAAGCAGTAACAATAGTATCATGAATACTTATTATCAATTGTTATCCTACCGATGCAACGCCATTCGGCTTACGCGGAATAACACTGCTATCTGCACACAGCAAATACACCACTGCTGATTTCACCTTGATTCCTCGAAAACTCACCATCACTGATCGAACAATTCCGTTACAATTCTAATGTCACGAAGCACATTACACATCTCTAATAATAAGCTCTACCTTATCATTATTTACAGCGTCTAGCAGGTTGATGGGCTGACTGACAAACTGTTGCCTTTCATGCGTAGTTAATAAACCAAACCAGTAACTGCTACACACGGTAAAGCCCTTCGTTCGGCCTATGTTAGTTACACACCACTCGCTGTGGAATACGGCTTGTTCCATCAGATAACACATTACATCGCTAATCGATAAAACCTACTTAACATGCGGATAGCCAGCTGTAACTTGTAACGCTACGCCACGACTCAGTTCGACGGCGATTAATTCTTTCGGGGAAATCGGCGGGGTATCCCGACAACAGTTAAATAATAGAATAAGTATTCAACTAACCTGTGATTGAAACATCACAAACTTTGACTGCAGATGTCCGCTCTGGCCGCGACTATTGACATCCAAATTACTGCAGCCTGCTGGCCATGATCTCTCCACGCTGAGGTCTGGTGGGCGACTGACTCCGACAACGTCAGTCCGCCTTCCACTCGCCTACACGGGCTGCGTGACTTTCATGATTCATGAAGAAAACCAGAGTCACGATGGATTCCTCCAACCCGTGCTGCACAACGCACTCGTGAACTTAGAGATCAAAACCACGTACGCACTTGGGGGAACATTCTAGATTCTTCTATAAATAACTAGAATAGCTCCGCCCCCGCACTACTTTTCTAGGGAACTCCCCTATTAATTGACATTAAATTAAAGGGAGACCAACGCATGGCACTCCCTTCAAAGGGCTATTATGCAGAGATCTTACGATATTTATCCGTTTCGTCACATAGGCCCCCACTTAAGATGGTCGACCCGGTCGAACTCACTAGACAAAGATCGGTCTGAACTCTGAACCTCTACTCTATCAAGATTGGATTTCCAGGAAAAGACGTTCCATAACGTTCACTTTCCCTGGGGAGATTTACCAGAATGGTATGGATGCTGGATCACCAACCACCGCCTCCAACATACGTTATCTCCAGCGATTAGGCCCGAAACGTAACGGCCTGGTGATTGGCTTACAGGATCGGTCTACACTGGACTGTTCCGCATCCACCTGTTGTAGGCCATCGGTTACTTTACTGAAGGTTCGTTCGTCCCTTCTGACAATAGGATATTTCCTATCCCGACTAGGCATCACCTTCGTGGACTGTTCGCGGATGTCGACCGAAATGAATGGTCGCTTACTCCAGGTTCGTCTGGAGTACCCTTGCTCCTGCCTTCTCTCCCGCGAGTAAGGACAGTGAGCCTGTCGGCGTATCGAGTCACCCGACGATCCCGTCGTGCCAGATGTGACTTCGCCTGTCCGACCTCGATTCCCAGTGTGCTTAACACCATGGGCCTCTACCCGACGGAGCCCGTTCGCCCTATCTACGGTTGAACGCTCAGGAGACCGCAGACCCTCCCCACAGGATGTACTGCGTAGGACTGAGTCTTCCTCGCCCTCGTCTGGACCCAGAACCGAAACTAGCGCGATGGTAGTCGCACTCACTTGTGGAGAAACTACCTCGGACCTCTCCAAATTCTGAAGGAGAGTACAATGGAACTTACGCAATTCCCCGCGGACCTTCACCTCATACGTGGATCGGGACATTATCCGCTCCACAGGAAAAGGGCCCTGCCATCCGAGTTCGAATTCCGCCCCCTCGATTGGGAGAAGCGCGAGAACCCTATCTCCAATCTGCAGAGATAAACCGTTTTTGGTCTTGTGCTTTGGTGCTGCCAGACAACACGTTGGGCACGACCGGATATATCTCCGCACGTCGCCTGTCATTCCAGGCCAGTGGTAGTGGCTGGAAAGACACTGGACTGTTGTCCCCACATCCTTATGTCCGGTTACGGATAAGGTATGCACTCTATGTATCAAGCGGGATCTGTAGTCAGTAGGGACTACCATCTGACCGTACTGGCTATCCCCTTGCCCGGCTCTACGATAAAGCAACCGGTTTTCTACATAGAACTGACCCGGAGTTGGCGGGACAGAACTTTGGGACACCTCCAGTAAGTAAGGACGCAAAGTCTGGTCCCTACTTTGAGCACTGCTCACTAACCTCGCAAGAGAATGGTCTATTTTCTTACCACACTGCCTTTCTCCATCCTTAGCCCTGGCCTGCCTAGCGCTCACTAGACAATGTTCCCTGGGGTCCCCCAGGAATACATGCGGACGACCGAGGATCAAAGGGTAAATAGGATCAGGCAGCACAGCCGCCTGGATGCTACCCGTAACGTACCTGCACCGAATGTCAATCCGAGCAATCGGCAAGTCCATAGCTACGGAGCTCCTCATGGCCAGCTGAAATTCTCTTGTCTCGCCGGTGAGCTGCCCTGGGCTCACAAGGTGGGATGAGATTACAGCTTCAAACTGCAATCCTGTATCGTATAGACATTCCACCTGCTTCCCATTCACCTCTATCGTTTCGATCACAGGTGATTTCTCAGACTTTGGTTTCTCCCGACCCTTAGGTGTGGTCTCGCTAGGTCTACCTCTAGTAGAGGCGAGACACGCAAAGTGCAAGTCCTTTGGCTTCCTCAGACAATCTACAGTATTATGGGAAGGAGACTTACAGTGCTTACACCACCTCTTACTCCACTTCCGTTTTGGGGAGGCGGGAGGGCTTTGCTTATCGGGTTTTCCTCAAATTCTTTGCGGCCAGCTCCCAACCAGTCTTGAGTTTACTTTTCAACTCCTCAACGTATTTGTAGGAGGACCCTTCTACCGCGGACGTCTCATCCGTCCACCCTCTCCGTAGGGCTTCCAGGGGACCTTTAATGGGACGCCCGAACAACAACGTCGCCGGAGCCAGTCCCGTGGACCCATGAGGCACCTCTCGATAGGCAAAAAGGGCGGCTGAGATAAACTCATCCCACCGATCGGGCTTATCTTGGGCCAGTTTTCGAAGCATGGTCATCAACGTTCCGTTGAACCGCTCCACTTGTCCGTTGGACTGAGGGTGATAGGGGCTGGTGTGAATGTGGTTCGTCTGAAATATCCCAAAGACCTCCTCCATCAATTTCCCACAAAATTGGGATCCATTGTCGGTGAGGATCTGATGAGGGAACCCTAACCTCGTGAAGACCTCCACCAAAGCGTTTGCCACCCTCTTGGAATCAATGGTGGTTAATGGGATGGCCTCTGCCCACATGGAGCAGCAGTCCACCATGGTGAGGATATACTTGTTCCTCTTCCGGGTCCTCGGCAGAGGTCCCAGAATGTCGACTGCCACGCGTTCAAATGGTGAGGTCATAATGGGCATTTCCCCTAGAACCACCGGAGCTGTCCAATGCCTGGGAGCCACTCTCTGGCATTCCGGGCATGACTTAACATACCTCCGCACGTCTCCCGTCATTCCCGGCCAATAATAATGGCAGGAAATTCGTTGGAAGGTTGCCCCGACACCCATGTGTCCACTGAACGCTATCGTATGTCCCATGTGAAGAATCTGGGATCGATAGTCTTTCGGGACCACTAACTGTCCATACGGTCGATCTGCCTTTCCTGCCCGACGATAGAGTAACCCATTTTTCATATAGAACTGACCCCTTTGTGGAGGGGCAGAACTATGGGGTAACTTCCTAAAGCACGGACGTAAAGTCGCATCCATACTTTGAGCCACTCTCATTTCACCCGGTCGAGGGTTAGATATGACCTCCTCAGAGGGTTCAGTCACGATCTGAGATCTGGTCTGCATAGCCCCTACTACTATCGGGTTCAGTGGGATCCCCAGGAACACATATTCGGATCCCAGAATCAAAGGGTAGATCGGATCTGGTAACACCGCTGCCTGAATGGTACCCGTAACGTACTTGCACTGAATATCGACACGTGCGATTGGCAAGGTCAAGGCTACAGAGCTCTTGGTGGCTGGTTGGATCTCTTTGGTTTCCCCGGTGAACTGCTCTGGGCGCACCAGGTGAGAAGCTATTACAGCCTCGAAGTCCAACCCCGTGTCATATAAACACTCCACCGGGTGTCCATTCACTACTATCATCTCTACCACGGGTGGTTTCTCTGACTTTGTTTTCGTGGAACCCCCCTCGGCTTTCTCGTTAGGTCTATCCCTATTTTCCGCGAGACAAGCTAAGTGCAAGTCCTTAGGCTTCCTCCGACAGTCCCCTGTATCATGGGAAGCCGACTTACAGAAGGTACACCACCGCTTACTCCACTTCCGTTTGGTAGGTCGAGGCTGGCGTTTCCTTCCGGGTTTCTTACCAAAGTCTTTTACCACAGGATCTGCTACATGGGATGACTTTTTGGGACCTTTAGTCTTGGGCTTCTGATCACGCCCCTTCTGCCTTTTCTGTGAATCAGTCTGACTGGAATCCCCAGTCTCGCCATAGACTTCCACATACCTTTCAGCTAACTTATTTACTATGTCTAGCCTTTCCGCCCCATTTTCCCCTAAGAAATTCCTTAAAGGCTTGGACATCTGCATTTTCATTTGATCCACCACCATCAACTCTCTCAGACTCTCATAATCCTCTTTGAAATTGGCCAACGCCATCCACTTCAACAGGTATGAGTTCAACCTCACACTATAGGCCGAGAACATCTCACCTGGTTCTCTCTTGGAAGTTCTGAACCTCCGCCTGTAAGCATGGGCTGTCATTTCGAATCTTTTCAAAAGAGCCGATTTCAGGGTTGGATAATCATTTTCCATCCCTGGGGGAAGACGCGCATACACTTCGTACGCGGTGCCACGGAGTCCTTGTGAAAGCTTAAGATTCCAACGCTCAGGCTCTAAACCCATAGCTTTACACATTGCCTCGAACTTCTCTAAGAATTGATCTATCTTCTCTTGGTCCGGTTCAAATGGTGGAAACGGCCATTTCATAGCATGGTAAGCTGGTCTGCTGGCTACTGATGAGCTAGGTAAAGCTACTCCACCTACTGCTCCCTCAGACTCACCAACCGATTTAGCCTCTACCTCAAGTTGCTTCATACGGAACTCATGTTCCATTTCCAACTTCCTAGCATCTAATTTCTTAGACTCTAGGTCAGCTGCCAGTTTTTGTGCCTGTTGGTCTGCCACCAACTTTTGCTCTTCAAGTGCTACCTTTCGAGCTTCAAGCTCAATTTCTGACCTTCTTCGCTCACTCTCTTCTGCTCTGAAGTCTCTCTCTACTTCCAGTACATAGGCTTTAAATTCCTCACCTTCCAATCCCATCTCAGTTGCAGATGCCCGCACCTTAGCTAAATCTAAAGTACGAGTAGCCATGCTTAGTGTAACTTAGTATCAGTATAGATATGCAATACCCAATCACAATGCTAACTGGACTCCAACCAACACTGTAACTATGTATCTATACTAACTTAACTAAATGTCTGTCCACGTCGAAGAGAAAGGTTTCAGTAGCCCTACTCGTCAAGTAGACAATAGGTATAGGACAGATGACACTATAACCTATTCCTACGAGATGTCAGAACAAAGAGAAGATCCCGGACGGGCCCCCACTCTCTCTTGTGACAAGACCGCCGGGGCTTGGACTGGTTTGCCACGATAGATACTATCCCCTGCCTTTGCTCCAACCACCTCAATAGCACTCTACATCTACCAGGCCCCACACAAGCCGGGACAGCTTAACCTTCCCTCCCTCACCTAGGGTTCCAAACCCCAAGGGGGCTCGGACCAGACACCAGTCATATCACTGCACAAAGTCATAGCTAAGAGAACAAAAATTTAATTCTGAACTACGTCAACCACAACACAGAGAAGGATGGCTGAAAGCCAGACTAGAAGAACTATGTACAAGATCAAAGACGCAGATGAGTATTCATCATGGAGGCGGACGATAGCTCGTGCGGTTGTCCAGTCGTGGTAGCGACTCACCCAGGCTCCTCCAGTGGACTGGAACTCCAAGGTCTGCTGCCTCTCCAAAGTTCCCTCTTCACCCAGAGAACCAAGCAAGGCTGATCAAGCGCCGTACCACTGCCTGACGGACACTGCACTGATGAACAAGGATCCTTCCTTGCTGTCGTACTATTTCCCTCGTCACACTCTTGATGAAGTCTGGGCCGACCCTAGAACATTAGCGGTCTCCCACTTGCAGAAAAAATACATGTAGCGCCGTCTCAAAATACACAAGAGCCAGGTCACTCTTCTATCTCATCAGTGACCCACACACTGATATGTCACCTACACAATAAGCGGTTGCTCCGCACGAACACACAATGTCACTGGTAAAGTCTATCCGGTGACTAAACACTTCACCTTAGTTCCATGTCCTTGGACAATCGATCTTCACACAGTATCATGTACCTACCCTGATCCATGGGTAGTAATCACAACCTAGCATACACTGTCAACAGTTCATCACGTTGGCATGAGGTAGCTCCCTACCTTCACAAACATTGTCAACAGTTCATAACGTTGGCATGAGGTAACTCCCTACCTTAACAACCATGTCACTCAGGTGTTTCCACCAATGTTGTAATCAATGTCCTAGTTCACTGGACCACATGTTGGCTTCATAAAGGTAACCAATGTAAAAACACTATGTAAGCATCAACTGATACATGGTGTCCCATAACCCAGCCGGGCCAGAAGCATATAACACAGGTCATGGTGACCGGTAACAATGATCACCTCGCACAACTTGAAAGGTCACTACCTTGCAATTACCAAGGTTTACACAGAGACTGAATGTCACCAGTGCTTCACTGGCTTGAATCACCAGACGTTTCAGTGTTGGATCCTCTCAGGATCGGATGACACTCGTCGGACTCTTGACGGAGGTCCTACCCTAGACCTACCGACTTATTCAGCACTCAGCTCCTTCCAACATTGATCTCGCAGAATCAGACAACCACTCCCAGTATGGCCTCAATCAACTTCTGGATAGGCACTGGAATGAGTGGGCCCATAGAGCTCATGGTGCAGCTCTTGAATCTTCTTCTGTATAGTACTAACAGATCCTGAAACACGGAGAGGTTGGTGTGAGTACTCAACTACAACAAAGACTACCAGCATCTCCACCCTGTCACCTGCCTCTCAGACATTCCTCATGTCTACCAACATGAGTATGAAATCATCACATCATAGAACTACCTAGTCACTATAATATATAGGCATAATGATGGTAGAAAAAGCAATAGCACACCTGTTCAGTCAAGTAACACTTCTGGGCTACATATAACCCCTAGCACCAGAGTCGACTGTATGACTCTGTCAAGCATCCTTCGCCTGGTGCCAGTCCAATCCGGTTTCATCTCCCATCATCAATCAACATATACACTTACTTTCCTTTCAGTGTAGGGATTACTGTATCGAGAAGGTGTCCAGCCGGACATCTCCTTCCTGACAGACTCATCAATTCATCAATCCCTTAACCCATGGACTGATGAATTACACACATTAATAACTATATGTCCATAATGAATTATACTCCTGATAATTCCCTACTATAGCATTAACTAAGGAGAACTCATGACTTGTTACACTTAACTAACAAAATCATATCACAGCCATAGTGTCAGGTCTGGGATCCCTGCCCCAGATCCTGAGTTGCCCTTGTATTCACTGACTATCTTTCAGGTCAGTCATCCCTGTGCCGGTCGAGCACAGCTGTGGTGGCCATCCACCACTACACTTTCCCACAGCTACTGTGGGTCTCGTGTACCTTGTCCCGTGACGACTTAAGTCACGTCATCCAATGTAGCAAACCTCCAGACTCCACTATGCCCCTCCCAACTACTACCTCACGGCAGTACTCCAAGTACTCCATGAACCGAGTCAGGGTTCCAGAAGAGTAGACTATTAGAGACAGAAATGGTTAGGTTCAAACCTCGATCTATCTAGACACCTCGGCCTCGAATTACGGAGCGCCGCATCACCCTCGATCGGGTATGTTCATCCATCGCACATGCACGATTGCATTGGGTCGGGTTGGGGGTACCGGCCTACCTCCCGCTGCCTAGACAAACGTAAGATGGAACACGCACGGTCATCCTTGCGGACGGACATGACAACAAGCAGTAACAATAGTATCATGAATACTTATTATCAATTGTTATCCTACCGATGCAACGCCATTCGGCTTACGCGGAATAACACTGCTATCTGCACACAGCAAATACACCACTGCTGATTTCACCTTGATTCCTCGAAAACTCACCATCACTGATCGAACAATTCCGTTACAATTCTAATGTCACGAAGCACATTACACATCTCTAATAATAAGCTCTACCTTATCATTATTTACAGCGTCTAGCAGGTTGATGGGCTGACTGACAAACTGTTGCCTTTCATGCGTAGTTAATAAACCAAACCAGTAACTGCTACACACGGTAAAGCCCTTCGTTCGGCCTATGTTAGTTACACACCACTCGCTGTGGAATACGGCTTGTTCCATCAGATAACACATTACATCGCTAATCGATAAAACCTACTTAACATGCGGATAGCCAGCTGTAACTTGTAACGCTACGCCACGACTCAGTTCGACGGCGATTAATTCTTTCGGGGAAATCGGCGGGGTATCCCGACAACAGTTAAATAATAGAATAAGTATTCAACTAACCTGTGATTGAAACATCACAAACTTTGACTGCAGATGTCCGCTCTGGCCGCGACTATTGACATCCAAATTACTGCAGCCTGCTGGCCATGATCTCTCCACGCTGAGGTCTGGTGGGCGACTGACTCCGACAACGTCAGTCCGCCTTCCACTCGCCTACACGGGCTGCGTGACTTTCATGATTCATGAAGAAAACCAGAGTCACGATGGATTCCTCCAACCCGTGCTGCACAACGCACTCGTGAACTTAGAGATCAAAACCACGTACGCACTTGGGGGAACATTCTAGATTCTTCTATAAATAACTAGAATAGCTCCGCCCCCGCACTACTTTTCTAGGGAACTCCCCTATTAATTGACATTAAATTAAAGGGAGACCAACGCATGGCACTCCCTTCAAAGGGCTATTATGCAGAGATCTTACGATATTTATCCGTTTCGTCACATGGTTTTTATATCATGGACAGCAAGTCGAGTGAACTGCCTAGTCTAGCCATGATGGTTTTTATATCATGGACAGCAAGTCGAGTGAACTGCCTAGTCTAGCCATGATGGCTTTTATATCATGGACAGCAAGTCGAGTGAACTGCCTAGTCTAGCCATGATGGTTTTTATATCATGGACAGCAAGTCGAGTGAACTGCCTAGTCTAGCCATGATGGTTTTTATATCATGGACAGCAAGTCGAGTGAACTGCCTAGTCTAGCCATGATGGCTTTTATATCATGGACAGCAAGTCGAGTGAACTGCCTAGTCTAGCCATGATGGTTTTTATATCATGGACAGCAAGTCGAGTGAACTGCCTAGTCTAGCCATGATGGTTTTTATATCATGGACAGCAAGTCGAGTGAACTGCCTAGTCTAGCCATGATGGCTTTTATATCATGGACAGCAAGTCGAGTGAACTGCCTAGTCTAGCCATGATGGTTTTTATATCATGGACAGCAAGTCGAGTGAACTGCCTAGTCTAGCCATGATGGCTTTTATATCATGGACAGCGAGTCGAGTGAACTGCCTAGTCTAGCCATGATGGTTTTTATATCATGGACAGCAAGTCGAGTGAACTGCCTAGTCTAACTATGATGGCTTTTATATCATGGACAGCAAGTCGAGTGAACTGCCTAGTCTAACTATGATGGCTTTTATATCATGGACAGCAAGTCGAGTGAACTGCCTAGTCTAGCCATGATGGCTTTTATATCATGGACAGCAAGTCGAGTGAACTGCCTAGTCTAGCCATGATGGCTTTTATATCATGGACAGCAAGTCGAGTGAACTGCCTAGTCTAGCCATGATGGCTTTTATATCATGGACAGCAAGTCGAGTGTACTGCCTAGTCTAGCCATGATGGCTTTTATATCATGGACAGCAAGTCGAGTGAACTGCCTAGTCTAGCCATGATGGCTTTTATATCATGGACAGCAAGTCGAGTGAACTGCCTAGTCTAGCCATGATGGTTTTTATATCATGGACAGCAAGTCGAGTGAACTGCCTAGTCTAGCCATGATGGCTTTTATATCATGGACAGCAAGTCGAGTGAACTGCCTAGTCTAGCCATGATGGCTTTTATATCATGGACAGCAAGTCGAGTGAACTGCCTAGTCTAGCCATGATGGCTTTTATATCATGGACAGCAAGTCGAGTGTAATGAGTAATGAAATGGTGAAGATACTGAAGTTAGCTGCATATTCTTTTACAGGATGTCGTAGTTAACCCCGGCATTTTAAGCTGTTTGTGATCTCTTGGCAAGTTTACGTTCAGTAGTTTGCCATCGCTTTATGAACGACCGTCACCTATACCATTTCATACCCAATCAACGCAAGACGGCCTGCTGCCAAATCGCCCGCAGCTGTGTTTCGAATGCGGTAAGTGGGATTACGAACTGTGTCCGTAAATCCTTCGCCACGAAGTAGTTGAAGATACCGAAGACAACGTTGGGTTATTTCTTAGCCCGCTTTTAACTCGAGCATAGTCCAAACACTACTACCACTAGTAGTATGTTACTATTGCTAGTGAGTAACTGGACTGATGATTGCGTGTGGGTCAGATTTCATTATTACTTGTATGTTACTATTGCTAGTGAGTAACTGCCCTGATGTTTGCGTGTGGGTCAGATTTCCTTATTACTTGTATGTTACTATTGCTAGTGAGTACACTGGACTGATGTTTGCGTGTGGGTCAGATTTCCTTATTACTTGTATGTTACTATTGCTAGTGAGTACACTGGACTGATGTTTGCGTGTGGGTCAGATTTCCTTATTACTTGTATGTTACTATTGCTAGTGAGTACTCTGGACTGATGATTGCGTGTGGGTCAGATTTCATTATTACTTGTATGTTACTATTGCTAGTGAGTAACTGCCCTGATATTTGCGTGTGGGTCAGATTTCCTTATTACTTGTATGTTACTATTGCTAGTGAGTACACTGGACTGATGTTTGCGTGTGGGTCAGATTTCCTTATTACTTGTATGTTACTATTGCTAGTGAGTACACTGGACTGATGATTGCGTATCGGTCAGATTTCCTTATTACTTGTATGTTACTATTGCTAGTGAGTACACTGGACTGATGTTTGCGTGTGGGTCAGATTTCCTTATTACTTGTATGTTACTATTGCTAGTGAGTACACTGGACTGATGTTTGCGTGTGGGTCAGATTTCCTTATTACTTGTATGTTTCTATTGCTAGTGAGTACACTGGACTGATGATTGCGTGTGGGTCAGATTTCCTTATTACTTGTATGTTACTATTGCTAGTGAGTACACTGGACTGATGTTTGCGTGTGGGTCAGATTTCATTATTACTTGTATGTTACTATTGCTAGTGAGTACACTGGACTGATGTTTGCGTGTGGGTCAGATTTCCTTATTACTTGTATGTTACTATTGCTAGTGAGTACACTGGACTGATGTTTGCGTGTGGGTCAGATTTCCTTATTACTTGTATGTTACTATTGCTAGTGAGTACACTGGACTGATGTTTGCGTGTGGGTCAGATTTCCTTATTACTTGTATGTTACTATTGCTAGTGAGTAACTGGACTAATGATTGCGTGTGGGTCAGATTACCTTATTACCTGTCTTAGAAGAATGTTGCAAATATCGTACACAGAGGCGAAAAATAGCCTTATGGTAATGAGAGCTACAAGTTTTGTAGAATTACTCCCAGAAAGCTCTAAGAACCGACAAGTGACATTTATGAGACACTAGCTGACCCGGCCCGGCTTCGCCCAGGCCCTGGAGGGTGTCACAAAATAAAACCTTGCGTTTAACAAGTTGATTATTATAGAGGCTTTCTGAATTAAACGGACTATCTGCCAGCGACAACTATTTTAACTAACAGTAGAGACGAATCCCGGCATCGCCTTGACAGTTTATCAACATTTGAATACAGATGGAAGCCATGGGATCATAGGGGCAATCGGAGATTGCCCATCACCTGTCGGACAAAATTAACAGTGGAAGATGTATAGAGGAAGTGAGTGCGCTGAATCATACATCGCTTTGACAAGTCAATAACATATCAGAGGGAAAACGGAAGTACTCAGCACGAAAGTAAACAGTACCTCTGTCAATTCTTAGTTTCCGGAACATCAAGATGATTGGCAGCTTGGTATCGAAACCCTTTGTTGGAACTCGACAGTAACTCTCTAGATTGTTTTGGATGTCTAAACCAGTGATGACAAATCTAACATTGATGGAGCCAGAGGGGGGATGGATCCCTGACAGGGGATGATATGCCCAATGTGCCACCTGTGTGGGGGCAAAAAGGATAACGTCACGTGGCCAACTTTGGTAGTTTGCCATATAAACCCGAGTTGGGGACAACTAGGGGGACTTGGAAATGTGGCTCTAGTCGGAGTGCAATGGCACTGCAGTGCTTAGTGGAAATAATATCTACCGTGTGTTAATTAGTGACTTAATTTTACACGTGCCTATAATGGCAGATGTAGATATGATTGATAGGACTGCAGTAGTGCCATTTAAGGTATAACCTATTAATATATTAGTTCTAATTACTTTAGGCAGTAGCCGTGTTAGAATAGAGTAGGGTAGTGGTGATAATCTATGCTAGTTAAGAATAGAGTAATGATGGATAATTGGGAGACGGGGAAATTGCCCGCTGGGGTTTTGCACTCTGTATTGGTCTTTCCTTGTCATAGCCTGATTCGGCCCTAGGTGGGTAGCTAATCTGCTCTATGACAAAGTTTAGTTAGCTAAAGATCATTAAGCAAGGCAATAGGCTTACACTCAGCCGATAGGATCAGTGACTAGTACTATCACCAGATGTGTTGTTTCTATCCTAGGTTCCCTACCAGATCCGAGGAAACTCAACAAGTTTTAGGAAAGGTTCAAATCCCATTCGGAAGAACACCAGTGGAACAGTCAATAAAGTTTCGTACAGAACGTAACTAAAGCTAGAAGGAAGATGATTCACCAAAGACGGGTGATGATTGTTGATGCACCACACAGCATCAGACAGTAGTAACTAACCGAGAACATTAATTATAATAGTTACCTAGTGTGATATAATCTCGTGTAATAGAACACAAGACATGATACTTGAGGCTAGATAGACACTAGTGAGGATCAAGTACATTGACTATTAACATTAATAACTGTGTACACACTACAAAGGACTTGTGCATTTTTTTGTGTGGAACGATAGGAACGGACATTGTGTAGGGTGCAACCGGTCCATGATTAACTGTTAATACCACCGGTGTCTATTTCGGAAGATCATGAAAGGGGATTACCAGAGGTCTACAGAGGAAAATCAGTATCCAGCAGGATGGTTTCGGCACTGGGTGAGATGTACATGTTCTGACGTAACGTGCTGTGGTCTATCCTTGCTGGGATCAGCTGACTGGGTTGTTGTCTGAGAGTCCGATTCTACACACTTTATAGAACACGTCACACATTTTCTTCACATACACGTCTCATATACGTTACACTTTTCTTTTAATAAATTAATCTTTATTAATTTTTAGAAGCAAGAGTTGTTGAGTATGTTGCGTTGGGGAAGTATGAGAAGGGGGCATAGTACGACAGTGAGAGAGTGATAGGAAAAGGTGTCCACGGGCTGATGGAGTGTGTTGGACGGAAGCTGGTGGATTCTCCAGAATATTAAAAAGGAGGAAAATATTATAATGTGGGTGTCGACTCTCTTCACTCCAGGGACGACACTGTAAAGGAGGACACGACATTATTGGGGGCTCGTAAACAGAATCTTTGGACAGCGGGATCTCTCGTAAACGTGATCTTTGGACAGCGGGATCTCTCGTAAACGGAATCTTTGGACAGCGGGATCTCTCGTAAACGGGATCTTTGGACAGCGGGATCTCCCGTAAATGGAATCCTTGGACAGCGAGATCTCCTGCAAGCAGGAACCTTTGACAGTATGATCTTCTGACAACGAGGTCCTTTGACACGGGATCCTTAGTTATAAGAGGGAGATATCATTTTGGAGAATCCAGCTAGAGTGAATGTGGATAGGGGTTAGGACAAATATCTTACCTGTTCACACTTCACACGTCTGCATAGGTCTGTGGTCCTGATTCTACTCTTGTCACTGAGTGAATGTGCTGTGTGTGGTAATATCTAGATTATAGTACTTGTTCATATATCTGTATAGTAATTTGCAGTTATATTGTACTCGACCTGCTAGCTTACCTCTCTGTATAATGGCCACCCCTAAACTAACCACGTTAGAATTAAAGGCAAAGGGGGAAGAAATGGGATTGGCGGGTTCTGCTCTAACGGATTACATACAGGAAGTGGAGAGAGAGTATCGTCAAGCAGAACGGGAAGATCGAAAGGCCGAGCTGGAATTGAGAAGGATGAAATTGGAAGCTGAGCAAGCAGCTAAGAAATTGGAAGCTGAGCAAGCAGCTAAGAAATTTGAAGCTGAGCAAGCAGCTAAGAAATTTGAAGCTGAGCAAGCAGCTAGGAAATTAGAAGCTGAACAGGAAGCACAGAAAAGGGAGTACGAGTACCGGATGAGGGAACTCGATTTGAAAAGTCAAGAGAAACATGACAAGAAGAAAGCCAAAAACTCAGGAACCAAAAAGTGGGAACCTTATGTGCAAAAATCAGAGGATAGTTCAGAGAAGAAGAAGGAGGGAAGCAAGAGCACTTCAAGCTCTACACCAAAACGACCGTGGTCGGAGAAGTGGTGTGCAATTTGTAAGTCACCCTCTCACCATACGAGGGATTGCAAATCGAAGGCTAAGAACCCTCACTTCGCAGCATGTCAAGTGACTTCCAAGGAGGTTGTCACGGAAAATGCCAAGGTCAACAAGGAAGCTCGCCACCAGGAGAGCTCACTCAAGTCTGGCAATAGAAAATCTAGGACAGGGAAATGGTGCAACCAATGCCAGTCGAATACGCACAATGCTATTGACTGCAGAGGAGAGTCAGGAGACACTCAATTCGCCGTGTGCCCCGGGAAACCTAAGGTGGAGCCCACCGAACAGGTCGAGGCCGAGGAAGAGACTCCAGACCAGGAAAAACCACCTGTAGTGGAATTGGTAGAGGTTAACGGTCGTCAAGTGGAGTGTTTATACGACACAGGACTGGACGGGGAGGCCGTGATTTCTGCGGATCTGGTACATCCAGAACAATTCACAGGTGAGACATTGGATATACAGCCTGCACAGAAGAGTGCTGTAGTCATGAAGTTGCCTATTGCTAATGTGGAGATTCGGTCAAGGTACGTCACCGGCACCATCAAGGCCGCTGTATTGACCGATCCCATTTTTCCAGTCATCCTAGGTTGCCGGTATGTCTTTCTGGGAATGCCCAGGGAGCCAATCCATATGGGAGCAATGCAGACTCGCTCTCAGACGAAAACGGAAGAGGCAGACGCAATTGTGACTAACCCAATGCCGGGGGAGCTACGAACTGCCCAGAGTGAGGATGATACTTTACGTCCTTGCTACAAAAAGCTGCAGAAAAGTGCTGATCCACCAGGACTGGGGCAGTACTACATGAAGAATAGGATACTCTACAGGAGAGCAGGAAGGGGAGACAACCTATACGGTCAGTTGGTCGTCCCGAAAGCTCACCGGTCCCAGATTCTTCATATGGGGCATACCATCTCCTTTAGTGGACACATGGGTATTGCCGCCACCATGCAGCGGATTTCCTGCCATTACTATTGGCCGGGAATGACAGCTGATGTGCGTCGGTATGTGAAGTCATGCCCTGAGTGCCAGAGGGTGGCACCGAAACACTGGACAGCACCGGTGGTGTTGGGTGAGATGCCCATCATGAACTTTCCTTTCGAGAGGGTAGCCATCGATATCGTGGGTCCACTTCCTAGGACTAGGAAGAGGAACATGTATATACTCACAATGGTGGATTGCTGTACAATGTGGGGTGAAGCCATACCGTTGACCACGATTGACTCGAAACGAGTGGCGGACGCACTGATGGGGGCCTTTACCAGATTAGGCTTTCCGGATCAAATTCTGACGGATAATGGATCTCAGTTTTGTGGAAAACTCATGGAGGAGGTATTTAGGGTGTTTCACTCTAACCACATACATACCAGCCCTTACCACCCTCAAGCCAATGGACAAGTGGAGCGTTTCAACGGCACGTTGATGACAATGCTCAGGAAACTAGCGCAGGAAAAACTTGATAGGTGGGATGAATTTATCCCAGCAGCACTCTTTGCCTATCGGGAAGTTCCTCATGGCTCAACAGGACTACCACAAGCTACGTTGCTGTTTGGTCGTCCAATCAAAGGACCGTTGGAAGCCATGTTGAGGAGTTGGACTGAAGAGGGGACGTCAGAAGAAGTGATCTCATCCTATAAATACGTGGAGGAACTGAAAGAAAAACTCCACAAGGGATGGACTCTGGCAAATCAAAACTTGAAAAAGGCCAGGAAAAGACATGCGGCTTACTACAACCGTAGGTCTAAAGAAAGATCTCTAGAGGTGGGAGATAAAGTCTTGTTGCTACTCCCAACGGGAAACAACAAACTGGAGATAGGTTGGCAAGGACCATTTCCCGTGGAAAGGGTGATATCCAGAACCAACTATCAGATCCGGATCCGGGGAAAGTCGAAGATTTTCCATATCAATCTCTTGCGGAAATACGAAGAGAGACCCGGAGACAAGGCAGCTCACCTCATGGCAATGGCAGTTGCAGTGGAGACAGAAGTGGGAACCAGCGAGGGCAGGGAATATCCCTTGGAACACCAGGAAACCTATAGGGATGTGCAAGTGAACCCTGATCTGACCTCCCAGGAGAGGGAAAGGATAACCCAGGTTCTCAAGTCTCATAAGGAGATACTGACTGATAAACCAGGACGAACGAGGTTGGTTGAGTTCGAGATGACTTTGACCACACAGGAGCCTGTTCGCCAAAAGGTTTACCCAGTGCCATTCTCTAAAGAAAAGGCCCTGGAGGAGGAAATACAAAAACTGCTGGAGGATGACGTGATTGCACCATCCACATCCCCATACAATGCGGGGGTAGTTTTGTTACGCAAACCAAGTGGAGAACACAGGTTGTGTATAGATTACCGACTTCTGAACAGTCAAACACAGTTTCAGGTGGAACCTTTGCCGAATCCAACTCAGTTATTCGCTAGGCTCCATAAGGCTCGGTACTTTTCAAAGGTGGATCTGAGTCGGGGGTACTATCAGATACCAGTCAAACCGGAGATTCGACCACTGTTGGCTTTCAGTACACCCAGTGGACACTACGAATTCAAGGTCATGCCCTTTGGACTCAGCAATGCACCTAGTGTGTTTACACGCATGATGAGGACTTTACTAGATCCGTTACAGGATCCGTCCATCATCTCATTCATGGTTATATTCTGATTTCCAGTGACAGCTTGGATGACCACTTACAATCCTTGGAAAGAGTGTTTAATAGACTCAAGGAAGCAGGGCTTACTGCTCGTCCAACCAAGTGCATGATTGGTTACCAGACTCTGGAATTTCTAGGTCACACCATCACTCCAGGACACATTGTTCCAGAAGAGAAGACCCTGGAGAAAATCAGAAATGCACCTAGACCAAAAAACGAAGAAGGATGTGCGATCTTTTCTCTCGTTGTGTGGGTTCTACCACAAATTTATCCCACATTTCACTGAACTGGGAGCTCCGTTGACGGAAACCTTGAAAAAGGGATTCCCGGACCAAATCATTTGGACACCCGAATGTGAGAATGCCTACAGTCAGTTAAAGGAGGCCTTGGTCAGCAAACCTGTATTACAGCTCCCTGACCTTTCCAAACAATTTGTGTTGAGAACAGATGCGAGTGCGATTGGAATTGGAGCCGCTTTGTTACAGGAAGGAAAGGACGATGCTTCGGTTTGGAAACCTGTAGCATACGCAAGTAAGAAACTTCTACAGGCGGAGAGGAATTATTCAACCGTCGAGAGAGAGTGCTTGTCTCTCGTATGGGCAGTGCAAAAATTCCAGCCCTATTTGTATGGAGTTAAGTTTCGGGTCCAGTCGGATCATCAGCCCCTGATGTTCCTGGCTACTTCTCAGAAGCTCAACGCACGTTTGATGCGGTGGTCGTTGTTACTTCAACCTTATAATTTCACAGTGGAGTACATTCCTGGGAAGGAAAATGTTGGAGCGGATTTCTTATCAAGATACCCAGCTCCTGAGGAAGAGGAATGAATCATCTGGATTAAACTCACGGTGGAGAAGAGTGATATGGACTACTCTCTTAAGAGGGGGCCTATGTCACAAAATAAAACCTTGCGTTTAACAAGTTGATTATTATAGAGGCTTTCTGAATTAAACGGACTATCTGCCAGCGACAACTATTTTAACTAACAGTAGAGACGAATCCCGGCATCGCCTTGACAGTTTATCAACATTTGAATACAGATGGAAGCCATGGGATCATAGGGGCAATCGGAGGTTGGCCATCACCTGTCGGACAAAATTAACAGTGGCAGATGTATAGAGGAAGTGAGTGCGCTGAATCATACATCGCTTTGACAAGTCAATAACATATCAGAGGGAAAACGGAAGTACTCAGCACGGAAGTAAACAGTACCTCTGTCAATTCTTAGTTTCCGGAACATCAAGATGATTGGCAGCTTGGTATCGAAACCCTTTGTTGGAACTCGACAGTAACTCTCTAGATTGTTTTGGATGTCTAAACCAGTGATGACAAATCTAACATTGATGGAGCCAGAGGGGGGATGGATCCCTGACAGGGGATGATCTGCCCAATGTGCCACCTGTGTGGGGGCATAAAGGATAACGTCACGTGGCCAACATTGGTAGTTTGCCATATAAACCCGAGTTGGGGACAACTAGGGGGACTTGGAAATGTGGCTCTAGTCGGAGTGCAATGGCACTGCAGTGCTTAGTGGAAATAATATCTACCGTGTGTTAATTAGTGACTTAATTTTACATTTGCCTATAATGGCAGATGTAGATATGATTGATAGGACTGCAGTAGTGCCATTTAAGGTATAACCTATTAATATATTAGTTCTAATTACTTTAGGCAGTAGCCGTGTTAGAATAGAATAGGGTAGTGGTGATAAGCTATGCTAGTTAAGAATAGAGTAATGATGGATAATTGGGAGACGGGGAAATTGCCCGCTGGGGTTTTGCACTCTGTATTGGTCTTTCCTTGTCATAGCCTGATTCGGCCCTAGGTGGGTAGCTAATCTGCTCTATGACAAAGTTTAGTTAGCTAAAGATCATTAAGCAAGGCAATAGGCTTACACTCAGCCGATAGGATCAGTGACTAGTACTATCACAAGATGTGTTGTTTCTATCCTAGGTTCCCTACCAGATCCGAGGAAACTCAACAAGTTTTAGGAAAGGTTCAAATCCCATTCGGAAGAACACCAGTGGAACAGTCAATAAAGTTTCGTACAGAACGTAACTAAAGCTAGAAGGAAGATGATTCACCAAAGACGGGTGATGATTGTTGATGCACCACACAGCATCAGACAGTAGTAACTAACCGAGAACATTAATTATAATAGTTACCTAGTGTGATATAATCTCGTGTAATAGAACACAAGACATGATACTTGAGGCTAGATAGACACGAGTGAGGATCAAGTACATTGACTATTAACATTAATAACTGTGTACACACTACAAAGGACTTGTGCATTTTTTTTTTGAACGATAGGAACGGACATTGTGTAGGGTGCAACCGGTCCATGATTAACTGTTAATACCACCGGTGTCTATTTCGGAAGATCATGAAAGGGGATTACCAGAGGTCTACAGAGGAAAATCAGTATCCAGCAGGATGGATTCGGCACTGGGTGAGATGTACATGTTCTGACGTAACGTGCTGTGGTCTATCCTTGCTGGGATCAGCTGACTGGGTTGTTGTCTGAGAGTCCGATTCTACACACTTTATAGAACACGTCACACATTTTCTTCACATACACGTCTTATATACGTTACACTTTTCTTTTAATAAATTAATCTTTATTAATTTTTAGAAGCAAGAGTTGTTGAGTATGTTGCGTTGGGGAAGTATGAGAAGGGGGCATAGTACGACAGTGAGAGAGTGATAGGAAAAGGTGTCCACGGGCTGATGGAGTGTGTTGGACGGAAGCTGATGGATTCTCCAGAATATTAAAAAGGAGGAAAATATTATAATGTGGGTGTCGACTCTTTTCACTCCAGGGACGACACTGTAAAGGAGGACACGACAGACGGGATCTATCTATCTATCAGTCTGTCTGTCTGCTTGTTTGTCTGTCTGTCTGTCTGTCTGGCTGACCCGGCCCGGCTTCACCCAGTCCCTGGTGGGGAGCATCTCATTTAATTAATATAAGTAGTCATATAAGCTCTCCCGTTCCCGACTATCTGTCTGTCTGTCTGTCTGACCCGGCTTCACCCAGTCCCTGGTGGGGAGCATCTCATTTTATTCATATACGTAGTCATATAAGCTCTCCGGTTCCCGACTATCTGTTTGTCTGTCTATCTGTCTGTCTGTCTGACCCGGCCCGGCTTCACCCAGTCCCTGGTAGGGAGCATGTCATTTAATTCATTCATATAAGTAGTCAAATAAGCTTCCGTTCGCGACTATCTGTCTATCTATCTGACCCGGCGTGGTTTCGCCCAGCTCCTGGCGCACAGTAACTTAAAAGAATGTCCTTCCACACACCATTCATTATTTTAAATGAAAACTGTTTTTAATCACCGACATGACAGCTGATAAGTTTTGTAAGCAGAAAAAGATGGGTTAAAATGTTATGCATAATGCATTATTTTTATGCAAACTTTAAAAATACCTTAAAGATTATATCATTATTTAATATAACTCATATGCCTAAAAATAACTATAGACATAGAGTTTAACAATAGTGCAGGTAAGTCCAACAATATGACTATAAAGTATATAGAAATGTTATTAAAAGTTATGCCCCTTGAAATAACTTTTATAGAGTGAAGTCCCCCTGCTATATAGACATTATATAATGAAAATGGAAAAGTAAATGTTATTAAATAAGTAGAAGATTTTACATTAAGAAATTATTATAGTCAGTTGCACAGGAATGAAAGGAAGACGTGTAGAAAATTTCATCACAATCGGATGTACCGTTATCGAACGCATCCAAGACAAACAAACAAACATACACTCTGTTTTATAGATATAGACTAGCTGACCCGGCCCGGCTTCGCCCAGCTCCTGGCGGAGAGCGTCTCATTTAATTCATATTCGGCCCCTGCCCCCGTTTCCGTTCCCCAAAAAAGACGACCTGGCCCGGTTTCGCCCAGCCCCTAACGGGGAGCATCTCATTTAATTCATATTCGGCCCCTGCTCCCGTTCCCGTTCCTAAAAAAGACGACCCGCCCCGGCTTCGCCCAGTCCCTGTTGGGGAGCGTCTCATTTAATTCATATTAGTGGTCATATAAGCTCCGGTTCCCGTTCCCGGAAATATTTGGCCCCTGCTCCCGTTCCCAAAAAAGACGACCCGACCAGGCTTCGCCCAGTCCCTGTTGGGGAGCGTCTCATTTAATTCATATTAGTGGTCATATAAGCTCCCGCTCCCGTTCACGGAAATATGGCGAACAGATTGGAAGAGAACAACCTTCATCCCAATAACTAAATAGGGTAATCTGAAACTCAATCAATTAATCATGTGCCATGCTGGAAAGCATAGGCGGTCATGATTCGCCATTTCACTCGATTACCAGAGTCGTGGATCAGCTGTGTGTTCCTTCTCGTCCATGCATGTGGCCAAGCCATCCAGATATTTTTCTCTCGGTCTTCCTCTTGGTCTGTTCCCTTCGATCTTGCCAGCTGTCACTAAGTTCTCCAGTCCATTTCTTCTCATAACATGTCCAAAAAATTTTGACTGTCTACGTCTAATTTCTCTGAAACTACAGAACATAAACTTACCAAGATATCACGAAAATCCAATAAATGCTGGGATGCCTGTATAGATGTCGAAAAGAAATAAAAAGATGAGTTAGAAAATTTTCACGTATTTAAAATAGGTGTATTATTTTTATGAAAACTTTAAAAACGCCTTATAGATTTTATCATTATATATTATAACGCATATGCCTGTAAATAACTGTAGACAAACATTTTATAAAGCTTTGATAACAATGCAACAATTATATATAAATATATAGCAATGCTACTAAATGTTATGTCCCTTGGTATAAATATAATGTATATATATATATATATATATATATATATATATATATATATATATATATATATATATATATATATATATATATTATAATGTAATAACAAAATTTAATTTTTTACGCAAAAAGCTATTTGTAAACTAACAAACTATGACAGTTGGCTGCATGGGAATGATAAGAACACGTGTAGAAAGTTTCATCTCAATCGGATGGACCGTTCGCGAACGCATAAATAACTTACAGACAGGCAGACATTGCATTTTATATATATAGATTTCTACATAACAAATGGATAAAAGAAATTACGCTTGTCTGGGGAAAGAACTGAGAGGCAGGGAAATATCTAAATGGAAAGCTTAAACAGCTGGATTAATCATAATAATAATAATAATAATAATAATAATAATAATAATAATAATAATAATAATAATAATAATAATAAAAGCATCATTTCCCCTCTGCTGTGTGTCCACCGTGACGAGGTAGAGGGGCTTGTGCGTCCCAATGACCCCAAGAGCTATGCCGACAGCAGCACAGCTACTGGTAGGGCCACCCATGTCGGACAGGTCAAGGGAGAGGGACCAGACGAAGAGACACACAAACCTGCTGCCTTGTAGGTAGACTGGGGACAGTCAAAGGCTAGGGAAAGCATCCCGAATAAATGCTTGTCGAAATCGGATGTACTGAGCCACAGGCTTGACAAAGCAGTGCAACGTAAAACCTGCTGCCTTGTATGTAGACTGGGGACAGTCAAAGGCTAGGGAAAGCATCCCGAATAAATGCTTGTCGAAATCGGATGTACTGAGCCACAGGCTTGACAAAGCAGTGCAACGTAACTTAATTCATGATGTCACAAATCAAAATTAATCGTTATGGTGCTAATCCCGTGAAGTCCCATCAGGCGGCGATAGTGCCGGGCCCCCTGCCTCGAGGGGGTCCACCCATGACTACTGGAGGTCACCTTCCCCTGTGCTGTGGAGTCAAGGCACAGAGGAGTAGGTTAAGAGCTATTGACCAAATACCCCGGACACTCAACATACTACAGTGGAATGCCGAAGGAGTTTACAAGAAGAAAGACTCCCTAACACAGCGTCTTCATAAAGATAGAATAGATGTGGCATGCATTCAAGAGACACACCTCAACGTCAATTACAAATTCTCAGTCAGAGGATATCAGACCACACGTTTTGACCGCGAAGGACACAAAGGAGGAGTTCTAATACTTACACGAAATACAATACCTTGCAGCGAAGTATCTGTGATCTCTGACAACCAAACGGAAATTATAGGTGTTGATATAATGATAAAGGACGTGAAAATAAGAATCTACAATCTGTATAGCCCAGCAGATAAGGACCTTACACTCTCAAACATGAAAATAACTGACACAAACTGCATTATTGTCGGAGACTTTAATAGCCGTTCAGAAAGATGGGGATACCCAGATACTGACAAAAGAGGAGATGAATTGGAGGACTGGGAAATAGACTCAAATCTCCATCTACTCAACAAAGCGGATGACACACCGAGCTTCTACTCCAGAAGATGGCTTACCACTTCTACTCCAGACCTAGCTTTCTGCACAGGAGACATCCTCCACAAAATCGATCGCCATGTGCTGGACCAATTAGCAGGTAGTGACCACAGACCAATCAAGCTTGTAATGAATATGGAGTATGTTCCACAGGAGCAAAAGCCCTTGCCCCGCTGGAATTACAAACGAGCAGATTGGGACAGATTTGCCATACTAACAGACAAATATTGTGAAAACATAAATACACGATATGGCAACATAAAGCAAATGGTGGAAAGTCTAAACAGAGCGATAATACAGGCAGCCACTGAGTCCATTCCAAGAGGAGCGAGGAAAAATTACAAACCATACTGGACTGAAGAACTACAAAGTTTGGAGGACAAAGTTGAAGATGCCAGGAAGACAGCAGAGAGAGAACAAACAATTGAAGCGAACATCTCTCTCAAAGCCATCTCAGCAAAATATAAAAGAACAGTAAATCAAACAACAAGAGATTGTTGGAGGGAAAAAACAGAAAACCTGAATTTTGACAGGGATGGAAACAAACTATGGAAACTAGTGAAAGCCATGAACAATGAAGGACCTAGCAACAAACAAATAACAATTAAACAAGGAAATGCCTTGCTAACAGGAAAAAAGGCTGCAAATGCACTAATGGAACACTATGCAAATGCAAACCACATTGATATTACAACCGAACAGAAGAAAGCAATCAAAGACAAACAGATACATCATACAAATACAGAGACAGCAGCAGAATATATGATGGCAAATCTAACAATGGAAGAAATGGAACAGGCAATGAATACCCTAAAAAAGAAGAAATCACCAGGAAAGGATGGAATCACAAATGCAATGCTAATAGGACTAGGCACTAAGGCAAAACAGAAACTACTAGCAGTCCTAAATTACAGCTGGAAGAGGGGAATAGTCCCACAGGCATGGAAGGAAGCTATACTAATACCAATCCCAAAGAAAGGAAAAGACCTGGAAGAACCAAATGGCTATCGACCTATCAGTCTACTTAGCTGTGTAGGAAAATTAATGGAACGCATTATCAATGGCAGGCTAACATGGCATCTGGAAGAAAACAAACTCTTAACACCACACCAAGCAGGATTCAGAAAGTACAGATCCACTGAAGATCAAATAACCTATATAGCTCAGGAAATAGAGGATGCCTTCCAAGAGAAAAAGCACACACTAGCGGTCTGGATAGATTTAGAAAAAGCATTTGATAAAGTATGGAAGGAAGGACTGAAAGTAAAACTGCAAAAAATGCATGTTTGTGGGAAAATGTACAAATGGATCAGCCACTACCTTGAGAACAGAACTGCCAGGACAAAAGTACAAGGACAAACCAGCAAAATGATGCTGTTGGAGCAAGGTGTCCCCCAAGGAGGAGTTCTTTCACCAACATTATTCCTAGCATATATAAACGACATCACAGAAAATTTTCCAGCCAGAGTACACACATCATCCTTTGCAGATGACCTAGCCATATGGACATCTGAAGAATATATTAGTACAGCTAACAGCAGAATACAGCAAGCCTTATTAGCGCTAGAGGACTGGTCAAAATCATGGCTAGTGAAGATAAGTGAGGAGAAAACAACATGCACAGTGTTCTCCATCTCAAATAAAACTCAGCAACCTAAGCTGGTATTGAATGGAAAAATATTGCGCCATGAAGAAAATCCAAACTATCTAGGAGTCACATTTGATCGTCGCATGACATGGAAGACACAGGTTGAGAAAAATCGAACAAGAGCAAGGCAAAGAATGGCAATCATGGAAAAGCTTGCTGGTACAACGTGGGGAGCAGATGAGAAAGTTCTCAAGAAGTTATATACTGGACGGGTGAGGCCAGTACTGGAATATGGCATTGCAGCTTGGGCAACAGCAGCTAAGTCAAACTTTAACAAAATAAGTAGAGTCCAAAATCAAGGAATGCGAATCATAACTGGAAGCCTGAAGACAACGCCTATTAATGAACTTGAAAAGATCACTTGTTTACAACCAATGGAGGATAGAAGAGATAGCAGAGCCCAGCAACAAGCAGAAAAATTTAGAAGATTGACAGAGCACCCTATGTATAAAAGGTTTAGTGGTTTTGGAAAGGGACGACTGAAGCGTAGCAACTTTGTAGAAACTGCAAAACGAAGGATTAGGGCAGATCCTATACTTAACATATCAACAGTCAAACCTATTTACAATGGAGACAAGTTCCCAGCTTGGAGACAGCAGCAACTGCCTGAGATGATAGAAAACATTCCTGGTATTGAGAAAAAGAACACTCAGCATGAAACCGAAAGAAGAGAAATAACCCTAAACTACATAAAAGAACATTACCCAAGCAGGAATTGGACCCATGCATATACAGATGGATCAGCCAAAAATTCAATAGAGAATGGAGGAGGAGGAATTCTCCTAAATTTAAAAAATGGAGTGAAAAAAACACATTCAGTGGCAACTGGAAAGTTTTCAAGTAACTTCAAAGCGGAGGTAGAGGCTCTGAAAACTGCAGCAGAAATGCTCTTGATGGAGGAAAATAAAGAGAAGCAAATAGCTATCTTCACAGATGCAAAGTCAGCTGTCTCAATACTGAAGAGCAATAACAGCACAGAAATAGCTGACCTAAGAGCAGCACTCCATGGTCTATGCCAGAAATCCAAAAAAGTTGTAATACAGTGGATCCCATCACATTGCAGTATACCTGGAAATGAAGAGGCTGACAGACTGGCAAAAGAGGGCGGACGACTACCACAGCCTGACATAGACATAACCTATAATGAGGCAAAGAGGTTGATAAAAAGCACCTATAGAACCAAATGGGAATCAGAGCATCCAGGCCACCAGAAGGATGATGCATATTACAAACTCGACAGAAGAGAACAAGTAGCAATCTTCAGACTCCGCACAGGACATAACAGGCTGAAATACCACTTGTTCAATAAACTAAAGATAGGAGATACCGATGAATGTAATTGTCGAACTGGAAAAATGACAGCAAAACATTTGCTTCAGGATTGCCCAATATATGCAGAACAGAGAAAGATAGTTTGGCCTACACCTGCTTCATTTGAGGACAAGCTCTATGGAGATATCAACAAGCTCAAGTTGACCGTAGCTTACTTTAACTACATACAGGTTGACATTTAAAGGTGTATGAAGAAGTATTCAGACTGCCACACTTCATACCACAGGTATGTCGGTTACAAAAGCCTCCCAGAGGCATGAAATGGAATATTGCTGGATAGGAGATCCATTACGTGGAAAGTCTGAATCAAAAGCTCACTGTGTGGGCTTCATAAAAGGTGGAAAAAGTGTCCTAGTGGCACGAAATGGAATATTGCTTGGATAGCAAATCCATTACGTGGAAAGTCCGAATCAAAAGCTAACTGTGTGGGCTTTCAAAAAAGGTGGAAAAAGTGTCCTAGTGGCACGAAATGGAATATTGCTTGGATTGCAAATCCATTACGTGGAAAGTCCGAATCAAAAGCTCACTATGTGGGCTTTCAAATAAGGTGGAAAAAGTGTCCTAGTGGCACAAAATGGAATATTGCTCGGATAGCAAATCCATTGTGCGGAAAGTCTGAATCGAAAGCTCACTGTGTGGATGTCATCTGCACACTGCATTCTTCTGGTTTCCGGAAGAACAGCCTATGGTGAATGGAAGGCCCAATATACGGAAGTGAGGCTAAGCAGCCATGTGCAGGACGTGACGATTCCTTGGGTGAGCCCAGTACCAGAGCGCTGTGTGTTGGCTCTGCAAGTATGGAAGCCTCCTTGGATGGCGGGGAATGCCCATGGTCTGCCCCTGCCTTCCCTTGAGGGCTGACCAGGATGTCTTTGGCTGTTCTATATGGGCCAGCTAGGATGGGAGATAACACCACAACAGTGAGTCTCAAACGTCCTAAGAAACCCCCGGGAAGGTTAACCCGGTCAACAAATGCCCGCAGAAGTCGGATGTGTCGGCCTAACGGCGCAAGAACGCAGCTCTGCTGTAAACAGGCACAACGCAATTACATCCGAGAAAAAAAACTCCGGATGAACGAAGAAGAAGAAAGCATCATTTCAAATGACCGGGGGAAGGTGCAGGGTGGTTGGGGGGGGGCTGTTTCAGGAGTCATGATTGCCGATGCCTATTTCAGTCTTGGCTCAAGAAGAAGAAGAAGAAGAAGAAGAAGAAGAAGAAGAAGAAGAAGAAGAAGAAGAAGAAGAAGAAGAAGAAGAAGAAGAAGAAGAAGAAGAAGAAGAAGAAGGAAGATGAAAGATAAAGTATAAATGAAGAATGGATGTAGAACTAATTAAAATCGCATGAAGAATACGTGAAATGATGAAGCATGAATGAAGAAACAGATCCTCAAAGAAACCTCATGGGTATTTGCAGGTGACAGGTTCAAATCCAGGTGAATAGCTGACCATTATCCTCAATGAGAACCTATTATATCTATAACCATGATACCGCTAGTGGCCGTGCAAGCCTGCGTTGTTCTGGTTTAACTGTTTCAGTTCCGATGGATAATATATCGCCAAATATGACATACCATTTGTACAGAAGGATAATATATCGCCAAATATGACATACCATTTGTACAGAAGGATAATATATCGCCAAATAAGACATACCATTTGTACAGAAGGATAATATATCGCCAAATATGACATACCATTTGTACAGAAGGATAATATATTGCCAAATATGACATACCATTTGTACAGAAGGATAATATATAGCCAATTATGACATACCATTTGTACAGAAGGATAATATATCGCCAAATATAACATATCATTTGTACAGAAGGATGATATATCGCCATACTAGGGTCATCGTGTTATTTGTTTAGTTTTATTGTATCTTTCGTAATTTCAGTGCTTGGGAAATTTACATTATACATATTTGTTCATTTGATTGTGTACCTTGTTTGGTCCAAACCTATTTTCTTGTTTGGCACTGGATCTATTCAGAATTACTTTTGCAGCAACACAATCTTCTATGAAAGCTTCTTTCAGGACAAAATGGGCACACAGCTACCTTTACTAGGTTAAAATATGATGCTTACTATCAACGTCTAAGGCAAGAAGTGATCATCTATCTTCGACTGTGAACATGACAATCAATCAATCAGGTGCCGTCTCCACAATGAAGTTGGCTGTAATGCATCTTAAACACTGTCTCTCGCCTTGACTGTACATTCTGTCAGAATGCTGTTCGTCCATCTCTTGATGTTATCCTCTCACTTTTATCGTTGTCTACCTCTTGCTCGCTTGCCTTCCACCTTACCCTCCAGTATGGTGTTTTATAAGAGTGTCATATCTTTTAACATGATCTGGTCGAAATATTTCACTTGCCACTTTTTTTTTAAATTCCTTTAATCAACTCTCTCTTCCTTCCCAGTTTTTCTAGAGCCTCTGCATCTGTTTGTTTTTGTTTCCATGAAACACGGCATATTCTTTTGTATAGCCACTTCTCCAGTGCCGCTTTTCGACTTTTTATTGTTTGCTCATTGTCCAGGCTTCCGCACCATACATTAGTGGTGAATATACATAATATGTGACAATTCTCATGTTTTAATGCCTGGCTAATCTCTTTAGCTGTTAATACTGATTTCATGTTGTTGGCCATTCCCATTCTCTGATTTATGTTTTCATTTCTGCCAACTCCCCCGATGTGTCTCCACCTTGACGTGGTGGGGGATCTTGCGTGTCCCATAGACCCCATTTGCTTGCCGATGGGTGAAAAATTACATATCGGACAGCTTATGGGATAGGGACCAGACTAAGAGAGACACAACCTGCTGCTCTGCAGGCATAGACTGAGGATAGCAGTCAAAAATTAAATGTGGTGCACAAAGGCAGAATTTCTTGGTCCGGACAAAGCTCTTAAGGCTCCCTGTCGAGGGCTGTGGCTGAACGCCTCTAAGCCACAAACCCTCGGATCTTAGAGCCAGGCTGATACCCGTCTACAGGAAAATAGAAACATGATACTGAGCAAGCTACATGCTCAGGTCTGATACATGTTCGAAGGCTCCCAGCTGGGGGATATGAGAGTTTCCCGGATGAAGGGGCCTGGCCGTTTCCCGTTCACTGCTGCACGAAGGTAAGGTGCTGAGCCGGCAGCACATGTAGCCTACCTCGTGAGCGAGTACAAAAAAAGTCAGAAAAGTGCCCCAGTCGAAGGGTTACGGAAACTGTCTGTATCTAACTCATAGAGAGTGTAGACAAAAGTGGAAGAATGTCTCATCAACGCGAAATGGAACGCACGGCGAACGAACCTATTGCGTGGTCTGAAGTCACAAGCAAAAGCTTACCGAGTGGATGTCACTCGCAGTCTGACCGCTCCTGGTGTGTGATTGAGCGATCAGTGGCAAGTGGGATGCCCAACACATGGAAGTGAGGAACTAAAGCAGCCATGAGCAGGACGTGGAAACTCCGTGGGTGAGCCCAGTCTCAGAGCAATATGTGCCGGCTCTGCAATTATGGAAGCCTCCTTGGATAGCGAGATAATGCCCATGGTCTGCCCCTGCCTTCCCTTGAGGGCAGACCACGATATCGTTGATCGTTCTATCTTGACCAGCTGAGATGTGGGTGACATTACAACAGTCTAACGTGTCTCGAAACCAGAGGAAGGCTAACCTCACTAAAAAAATGCCCGCCGGAAGTCGGAAGTGTCGTCCTACGGGTGGCAAACTAAAAATTGACACTACGCATTTACGTCCGAGTGAAATGTCTCGTCCGAATGTCTCCCGTGCTAGGAACAGCTCTGACTACCTAGTTTCCGAATGCCGCTCTTGTTCGGAACAGCTCTGACTAGGTAGTTTTCCGAATGTCCGCCGTGCCTGGAACAGCTCTGATGGGTACAGGGACAAGCACATGTCCGAAAACTCGCTTAGTGGAAACCAACCGCAGAGCTGACTGGTTTGTGCAGGAACGGCCCAGGGCGAGCGAAATGCCCAATATATTGAAGTGAGGAATTAAAACAGCCATGAGCAGGACGTGACGATTCCCTCGGTAAACCCAGCACCAGAGCGTTATGTGCCGGCTCTGCAATTATGGAAGCCACCCAGGATGGCGGAAAATGCTATGGACTGTCCCTGCCTTCACTTGAGGGATGACCGTGTAGTCTTCGACTGTTCCAACTAGACCATCTGAGATGTGGACGGTACCACAAAAGTGAGAGTCTCCCAGGATTGCTAACCTGGCCAAAAATGCACGCTAAAAGTCGGATGTGTTGGCCTGAGGGTTTCGACCCGAGGGTGCCTAACCAGACACACCGCAATCACATCTGAAAAAATCACTCCGGATGAACGCAAAGAAGAAGAAGATTTCTGCCATTATCTGTTATTACATGTCCAAGATAGGAGAAACTTGTTACTTGTTCTAGTATCTCCTCGTTTACAGTAATGTGCATAGATCACCCTTCCCTTTCACATGATCAATGTTTTCATTATTTCTAATGTTAATTTCTAAGCCACCTTCTGTAGTATGCATGTTTCATGTTTGCTTGTTCCGCTAGTTTGTGTAACTCTTGCTCCCTTCCTGCTAGTAACACTGTATCGTCAGCATTTCTAAGATTTTGAATAACGAAGACACAAACAATAGATTGCGCGACTTATTGTATATTTCAGCTTAATGGATTTATCTAGTTATTTTACTTTATGTTGTGTGAATTCTGAAGTATGTATCTAACGAGATGCAGTGAAATATGCCAGGTAATAAATAGTGCAATCAATTGTTTGTGTCTTCGTTATGCACATTCACTACTGGAAAACATTGTTTTGCTTTTTTTGATACCTAAGATTGTTTATGATTCTTCCATTGATGTTAAGGCCAGTCCAGTTTAAAAATTCTTTCCGTGAATAAGTTGAAGAGGCTTGTGGACAACACACATCCCTGCCGAACACCTCTTTTCATCGCTATGGGTGATGAATAATTGTTTCCGTATCTAATTGTCGCCACTTGTTCCCAGTACAAGTTACTAATAAGTCCGATGTCCTTTCCGTGTGAACACGACAAGACATCTGAAATATCTGTATTGAAAGTTCACGATTGGTTCGTCGGATCTACTTGTATTTAGCAATAATCTCACGACGGCCAGGCATTTTCTACAGCCCTGCCCAACTTACGTTAACTATGTCAACAAATATGGCAGCAAACAGACTTCCGTCTCTACTACACGGTGTACGTACCTTACAACGAACGCAAATCCCACAAACTGAAATCAGTGTTAAAACAATAATGATTATTTTTTTTTTAAAACTAGATAAGATAACTTATTTCTAATCATATAACAAAATGAGATAAGATAACTTATTGTTATCTTAAATGTTATTATCATTAATTAAATTAAGTTGCATGTCCTTCACATGGACGTAGCAGTCAGCCCCAGCATTTTCGCTGTGCGTGATTCCTGGGCAAATTTTTACGTTCAGTAGTTTGCCATTGATTTCTGAGCGACCGGCTCCTATACCTTTTTTTCGAAAAAAACAGCACCGCTGTGTTTCGAACCCGGGTATACGGGCTCACAAACCGCGTTAGCAAGCCCTTAGCCATAGAGACCGGTATTTATTATCAATTATTATTATATATATTATTATATTATTATATATATTATATTTATTTTATTATATCTTTATATTATGTATACAGATAATATATATATACAGACCTACAAGCACTTGGAATCAACGACTGGCAAGAGAAGGTCAACCAGAGAGACGAATGGAGACGGATTGTATCTGCAGCAAAGAACCTCAATGGCTCGGAACGCCGAAGAAGAAGAAGAAGGTATTATTATATATTATTATTATATATATTATTTATTATCGATTATTATTATTTATTATCATCCTTGTTATTTTTACACCGAGATTTCCATGAAAGAATGAATGAATCATCCTTGTTATTTTTACACCAAGATTTCCGTTTGCCGGATGTGTAAGATATGTACACTGTGTCTGCTTTTATCATCGCTCACTTTTGTCGCAGGAGTTACACGTACCTGTTTTTATTTTGTATTTTTAATTGGCATGTTCTGCATCTAGCAAAAGGCAGCCGTTGCCATGACGGTTCTTATTCTAATCTCTACAAAGAACCTTCCGTCAGATGAATGGCTGTTTGAACACTTGCACCGATTCATCCGTCTAAGAACTTACTTGGATGTACACTGTGATATTTCTCTTAGCATGGAGATTGCCATAATTTCTGTTTTATTATAAACTAGCTGACCCTGCCCTGCTTCGCCCAGACCCTGGTGGGGAGCATCTCATTTAATTCATATAAGTAGTCATATAAGTTCCCGTTCCCGACTGTCTATCTGTCTGTCTATCTGTCTGTCTATCTGTCTGCCTGACCCTGCCCGGCTTCGCCCAGTCCCTGGTGGGGAGCATCTCATTTAATTCATATAAGTAGTCATATAAGTTCTCGTTCCCGTTACCGACTATCTGTCTGTCTGTCTGTCTGTCTGTCTGTCTGTCTGTCTGTCTGTCTGTCTGTCTGACCCGGCCCGGCATCGCCCAGCTCCTGGTGTGAAGCATCTCATTTAATTTATATAAGTAGTCATATAAGTTCCTGTTCCCGACTGTCTATCTGTCTGTCTGTCTGTCTATCTGTCTGCCTGACCCTGTCCGGCTTCGCCCAGTCCCTGGTGGGGAGCATCTCATTTAATTCATATAAGTAGTCATATAAGTTCTCATTAAATTCATACAACAAAAAAAGTAACTTAAAAGAATGTCCTTCCACACACCATCCATTATTTTTAATGAAAACTCTTTCTAATCACCTGCATGACTACAGTAACTTCTTAAGCAAAAAAAGATGAGTTACAATGTTATGCATTGTGCATTATTTTTATGAAAACTTTGAAAATGCCTTACAGATTGTATCATTATTTATTATAACTCATATGCCCGTACATAACTATGGACAAAGAGTTTATAAATCTTTGAAAACGATGCCACAATATGACTATAAGTTATACAGAAAAGTTATGCCCCTTGAAATAACTTTTACAGAGTTAGGTCCCCTGAGATATATGAAATTATGATGAAAAATGAAAAATGAAATAATACTGAGTAAGCAGGCGATTTCACACTAACAAAATATCACAGTTGGCAGCTCTGGAATGAAAGGAAGGCGTGTAGAAAATTTCATCTCAATCGGATGGGCCGTTCGCGAACGTATAAAGGACATACATAGATACATACATACAGACAGACAGACGATCCTAATTTATATATAAGATTATTCGTCTTTAAATGATAGCTCGCTTTGAACTCAAGCGTAATACATTCACGGACTACTACGAGAGTGTGCACGGGACTGATTTTTACGTGTGGATTAGCTATCCCTGTTACTTGTGTCCCTAGCCATCAGGCGAACAGACTCCGAATTCTGAGGTACTTGTAATTTACGCCTTCAAGTCAAGGACGAGAAGTCAACATTTTAGTCCATCTGGCCGGTGTAGTGGCTGAACCCGCTAACTTGGCATCAACAAACCGGATATTTTATATCTCATAAGAGGTAACGTTATTATCCATTCGCCCATGCTGGCTTCTTAAAAATAAAGTATAACCACAGTTGCAATTGCAACCACATGGTGATTATGCTGTTCATTGTTAGCAACCAATTCCGTATCATCTATGTGCTGTTGGTGGGGTAGTGGGGTATTTCCACACACCAGTCAGGCGGACTTAAACGTTATCTTCTCGGTCAGAAAGCATTGGCAAGCTAATGAACGTAAAATTGACTAGAAAACAACATAAGGTTGATAGCAACGTCCTGCAAAGGTAATGGAACAATGAAATCACTTAGGTATCTAATATTTTTTAAACAGTTTGTGGCCTCCTGCAGTAACTTGTCCTCCTGTGGTGATTTGTCCTCCTGTGGTGATTTGTCCTCCTGTGGTGATTTGCCCTCCTGTGGTGACTTGTCCTCCTGTGGTGATTTGTCCTCCTGTGGTGACTTATCCTTCTGTGGTGATTCCTCTCACATGGAAAAAAGACCTGGAGACATTATTCACCTCTGTTAAGGACCTTTCTTGATAGTATGGTATTGACCTACTTCATTATCAATTATCATGGCAGCTTGTGGTTTCTGTCATATGTTCGTTACAAGTCTTAATGTCTTTGTCATCAATTTGTAGATGTGCATGCAGCTTTATCATGTTGTCGTATTTTACTCTATCGAACTCCTTGTGCAGCACATGAAACATGTAGATCTTTTTTTTACTTCTATCGAGCACTGTGTTTTCCGTTGTTCAACAAATACAGCTTTTTATATACCCCTGCCTTCGTCAAAACCATATAGTTCTTGCCCTATTTCTTGTTGAGTGTTCTTCCTAGCCCGTATCATGACGAACTTAGCAAACTCGTCTACATAAAGAGATCGATGCATTGTTGCAATGTTTGTGTAATCTGAGTACAGAAATCCCATCAGTAAAAGCATGTTGTCAAATGAAGCGACGTCACCCCTAACAAAACTTACACATTATGACTGGCTATTAGCACAAGGAGGCTTCTTGAATGCAACATACCAGAAAGGTTGCATAACAGAAGAAAACAACAACGGAACCACATTATCCACCATTCGTAGACAGTGTTGCTGTCAGCGCGTCTTTGGGTAAGTTGAACCAGCCTGTCAGGAAGCATTGTTCGGCAAATTTGTTCACACAGACCAGTAAAATGGTGCATTCTTTCTAGATTGTTGTGTACTCCCCCCCCCCCCCCCCCCTCCTTCTCCGCATCTTCTTCTTCCTCTTCTTCTCCTTTATTCTTCCGCAACCTCCTTCTCTTCTACCTCTTCATCTCCCTTTTCTCTACTTCTTCCGCACCCTTCTTCTCTACTTCTTCCGAATCCTCATCCTCTTATTCTTCTCCTTCTTATCTACTTCTTCCGTACCCTCCTCCTATTCATCTTCTCCTTCTTATCTACTTCTTAATAATCCTCCTCTTCCTCTTTTTATCTACTTCTTGCGCATCCTCCTCCTCGTCTTCTTCTTAATATCTACTACTTCCCCTTCCTCCTTCTCCTCATCCTCATCCTCATCGTCTTCTCCTCTTCTTCTTCTTATGTAATTACCATAAGTAAGAGCATTCTTTCAAATGAGGAGACATCGCCGTTAACAAAGCACACACATTATGACTGACTATTAACACAAACAAGCGTCATTAAGGCAACATACAACACAGGTTGTACAATAGAAGAATACAACAATGGAACCACAAAATCCACCATTCATAGACAGTGTTGTTGACAGCACGTCTTTGGGTAAGTTGAACCAGCCTGTCAGGAAGCCTTGTTCGGCTCCTTCTTTCACACAGACCAGTCAAATCGTGCTTCTGGCTAAAGTGGCATTCTTTCTACATTGTTGTTTCAGTTGTTTCCGGTTCCTTTCAAGGCCTGAAACTCTCACTACACCTCAACTGCCGATGTTTGCTTCCTGTGTTTATGCAACGTCGCAGTCTAAATCCGCCTGGTGTGCCACAGCGGGCAGTGGTATTTTGCCCTAAATATTTATTGAAAACCAAGTACTGCCAGGGGACACATGTAGTGATGCAGGGCAGTGGTTCTCGGAGTTGCATTATATGAACCTCTGCCCAGAAATGACCGGTTTACAGAATAGCACAGACACTAATCACTATTTTGTTCGCATTCCAGACATGGGCCTCATCAAGAAAGATCTTCTTAAAGTGGCGTTGAGAATTATAACAGGGTAAACTAATAAACTGTTGAGGGGATACATAGAGCCTGTTCTTTTGTATGGATGTGAAACTTGGACAATGTGCAATCAAGCTGAAAAGCATCTGATGGCTGCAGAAATGTGGTTTCTGAGGAAAATGCAAAGAATACCATGGACAGACAGAAAACCCAATGACCAAGTACTACAGGAGACAAATTAACATCGTAAACTGATTAGAGAAATTAGACGTAGTCAGTCAAAACTTTTTGGACATGTTATAAGAAGAAATGGATTGGAGAACTTAGTGACAATTGGCAAGATCGAAGGGAACAGACCAAGGGGAAGACCGAGAGGAAAATACCTGGATGGCTTGGCCATATGGCATGGACGATACAGGAACACTGAGCTGATCCACGACACTGGTGATCGAGTGAAATGGCGAGTCATGACCGCCCACGCTTTCCGGCATGGCACATGATTGATTGATTGAAACTAATAGAAGCGGAACAAGTTATATTTCTGACAAATAAGCTATTTAGGTGAGCGGTTGTAATTTAGAGGTGTTACAAGTTATATTTCTGACAAATAAGCTGTTTAGGTGAGCGGTAGTAATTTAGAGGTTTTACAGCAACGCGAATACTAGACATTTTGACTATGTATGATCTGTTATTGTTCTGCACAGAGTTATCTCACCTCTGCCGCTACTATTGTTGGTGCTGGTGGTGGGAATTTCGCTGCTTTCTTCGCTGTCGCCTTTCTGGTTGTCGTCGTCTTCCTCTTCTTCATCGTCTTCTTTGTCGTCGTCTGTTTTGTCCCCTTTTCTTCGTCGTTTTCTTCTTCGTCATTTTCGTTTTTATCTTCTTTTCCTGTAAACAAGAAGGCGGTACTAAAAGTGAACCCGAGGTAGCGTTTGCTTACTGCATTAAAAAAGGCTTTTAAAAAAAAGCAAGAGGGTCGACTCCATTACACCGGGTTTTATCCGACACAGCCAGGTTTTATCCGACACAGCCAGGTCTCTTTCCACAGATCGGCCGGCCGAATGCGACACACAAAGCACGAACTCTGTAGTTTCATTAAGTGACACCCCCCCCCCCTCCCTCCCCCAGTCTCCGAGGAAGTTGCATTCGTGAACCGAACGTCGTAGCCCGGAATTGAACCCATGACATTTGCAGCGGGAGATAGGCGGCGTAACTACTTGGCCACGGAGACTCCTTTGTGCCTGTGGGCTCAAAGGCGACGGTGCATATGGAGCATCCGAGAACTAGTATCAATTATGTTTATATACTGAGAGGTTAGCAGTAGCAGAAGGAAGATAAGAAGAAGAAGAAGAAGAAGAAGAAGAAGAAGAAGAAGAAGAAGAAGAAGAAGAAGAAGAAGAAGAAGAAGAAGACATACACAAAGATGGAAACAATTGTCCATTGGCAGCAAGAATGTGAGAGCCTCGGGTTCTGGCAAAGCTGCTCATGCCAGGTCGAAGCCAGGCTGCGTGTGTAGGGGCTGCCATTTGGTGACTTAAGAATGTTTAACAATACCCAAATTCCCCACAGCCGCCTCGCGGGTGGTCGTCTCTCCTTGACATTCGGCTTCACCAGCACTTGATTTGTATTCTAGCCAGCTGGGTGTCTTCATTCGTTCAGTTAGTGCCTTCGCGTGGACGATGCTGAACCCACTCTATCCGTACCTGTAGCCGCTCACCCCACGCCTATCCTGTACTACCTAGGTATCTGCCTCTTTTAGAAAATCAAAACAATGTTTTCCCGTATAACAATATATGGTTTGCGTCTTCGTTATTCAAATTTGTCTCTTTATTGTATTTTATCTGTATCTATGCATTTTAACTCCTTCCTTCCTTCCTTCCTCCCTTCCTTCCTTCCTTCCTGCCTTCCTGCCTTCCTTCCTTCCCTCCCTCCCTCCTTCCCTCCCTCCTCCCTTCCTCCCTTCCTTCCTTCCTCCCACTCTCCCCCTCCCTTCCTTCCTCCCTCCCTTCCTTCCTCCCTTCCTTCCGTCCGTCCGTCCGTTCTCCCTCCCATTCCCCCTTCCCATTCCTTCCTTCCTTCCCTCTCTCCCACCCTCCTTCCTTCCTTCCTTCCTTCCTTCCTTCCTTCCTTCCTTTTTTCCTTCTTTTGTGATCTCACTATTTTCCTCTTCCTCTATTTCCTTCCATCCTTCCTTTCTCTGTGATATCTTGTTCTTCTTCTTCCTCTTCCTCCTCCTCGTCTTTCCTTTCTTCTTCTTCTCTTTTAAATCGGTAGAAAAGGTAGAAGAGTCTGCCACCTTGGATGGAATCTGTCTAGCTAGAGGAAGCAGACCTTAAACAAATGCATGCGGAAGTCGCACTCACGGGCCCTCCAGATGCACCACCAGGCCTACACCTACACTCCACATTCCAACAGCAGTAGGGAACAATTTTACCTGTTACCCACAAAAGAATAACCGCTATGGAAAAACCGGTTATCGATGTTCACTGGACTATAGATGTTCACTGGGCTCTAGATGTTCACTAGGCTATAGATGTTCACTGGGTTAATGATGCTCACTGGGTTACAGATGTTCACTGGGATATAGATGTTCGTTGGGCTATAGATGTTCACCGAGCTATAGATGTTCACTGGGTTAAAGTTGCTCACTGGGTTACAGATGTTCACTGGGATATAGCTATTCATTGGGCTATAGATGTTCACAGGGCTATAGATGTTCACTGGGTTATAGATGTTCACTAGGTTATAGATGTTCACTGAGCTATAGATGTTCATTGAGCTCTAGATGCTCACCGGAATATAGATATTCATCGGGTTTTATATGTTCACTGGGCTATAGATGTTCACTGGGATATAAATGTTCACCGGGTTATAGATGTTCAACGGGCTATAGATGTCCACTGAGCTATAGATGTACACTGAGATATAGATGTTTACCGGTTTACAGATGTTCACTGAACTATAGATGTTCACTGAGCTATAGATGTTCACTGAGCTATAGATGTACACTGAGATATAGATGTTTACCGGTTTACAGGTGTTCACTGAGCTATAGATGTTCACTGAGCTATAGATGTTCACTGAGCTATAGATGTTCACTGAGCTATAGATGTACACTGAGATGTAGATGTTTACCGGTTTACAGATGTTCACTGTGCTATAGATGTTCACTGAGCTATAGATGTTCACTGAGCTATAGATGTTCACTGAGCTATAGATGTACACTGAGATATAGATGTTTACCGGTTTACAGATGTTCACTGGGATATAGATGTTCACCGGGTTATAGTTGTTCACCAGGCTATAGATGTACATTGGGCTATAGATGTTCACTTGGATATAGATGTCCACTGAGTTATAGATGTTCACTTGGATATAGATATTCACTGGGATATAGATGTTGACTAGGTTATAGATGTTCACCGGGTTATAGGTGTTCACTGGGCTTTAGATGTTCACTGGGCTATAGATGTTCACTGGGCTATAGATGTTCACCGGGTTATTAATGTTCACTGGGATATAGATGCTCAATGGGTTACAGATGTTCACTGGGATATAGATGTTCACTTGGCTATAGATGTTCACCGAGCTATAAATGTTCACTGGGATATAGATGTCCACTGAGTTATAGATGTTCACTGGGATATAGATATTCACTGGGATATAGATGTTGACCAGGTTATATATGTTCACTGGGTTATAAGTTTTCACTGGGCTTTAGATATTCACTGGGCTATAGATGTTCACTGGGCTCTAGATGCTCACTGGGCTCTAACTGTTCACTCTTTTATAGATGTTCACTTTGCTATAGATGTTCGCTTTGCTATAGATGTTCACTGGGCCATAGACATTCACTGGGCTATAGAATTCTAACCCAGTGTTACTAATTTGAGTGTCTCCACTAAAAAATGTAAACTGATTAGATAAATTACAACCAGAAAGTCAACATTTTGGGCACATTATGAGAAGAAATAAACAAGAGGACTTGGTGACATTTGGCAAGTGTAATGGGGAAATGATCAGGGGAAGGCAGAGAAGTAAATATCTGGAGTGCATGGTCGAAACGAGAACACGGAGCTGATCCACGACTCTGGTGATCGTGTGCGATGGCGGCGAAACATGACCGCCTACGCTTACCAGCATAGCACGTGATGATGACTCAACATTCTTATACGTAGGTGTCCTGAATCTTACACTACATGGTAGATCCGCCTCTAGACCTAGGTATCTTAAAGCTCCAGCTGAATGGTAAATCCGCCCCTGTATTTACATCTTACTGCTGGAACTTACCCATGTCGAGTATTGTCAATGTATTACAAAACCGCTGCTACAAAGGAACATTAAAACTTATACATACTTGACTAGTTTTATTGCACGTAGCTACCTGGCAATTCTGTATAGCCTTACAGCGGTTGGTGGCCCCAGGATTTTATCCCATCGTTGGTCACATTCTCCTGATGTCTCCACAGCCGTATCCATTTACGAAGAAAGCCCCTATATCCTGCAGGGCTTTCCTGTACTCTATAGTCCGTAAATTTAGCCTCGTAATAATCCTCCTTCGTAATCATGATATCAAAGGTATATCTTTCAGGAGTGACCTCAACATATGGAAGCTGATATTCTGTATGACTGTGAATACTTGAGAGAATGGTGTCTGTGTGTCGGCCAATGATCTTGTCCTGCGCTAGAAGAGGTCACAACAAGGATTCTCATACTTGCAGCAATGACCACTGTTGAGCGGAGTGTATCAGACACTGCACCCAGCACACTGCAACTCATACCATTTTTTGAAAATCAACGCAAGGCGTTCTGCTGCTAAATCGCCCGCAGCTGTGTTTCGAAAAGGGTATGCGGTAGTACGAACTGCTCCCGTAACCCCTTCGCCGGCATCCAAGAAAAACTCAGTATTGAAAAGGAATTCTTGTTAACTGATTCAGTGACGTGGGATGAGTAATTGTCTTAAGCGACCTCCAGTATCTGCCATGGGCTTATACATCGATAAAATGTTCTCATTGCGTTATAATACAACATATCAGCTACCATATTAATAACTTGTAATTAAGTCATAACTGCGACACACTCCTACTTCCATTTTTTAAGCCACCCTTTTTTTGTTTGGTCCAAACCTAAGTTTTGTTTGTGACATAATCTGTCAAGACGAATAAAATTAAGGACAATGAATAGTTTTTCACTTATAAAAAAGTATTGATGTGTGGCACGGAAAATAATCATACGGGGACGTGTTACGGGGGAGCAGACAAGAGTACAACTACACCTTTAATAAATTCAAGATGTGATAGAAAATAAACACATAACAGCAACAGAGGTAGGACATCCGGCTTATGACAGACAGAAGTATCAAAAGACGGCTATGAGGGCAACGTTCTGCACAGGATAAACCACCGAGTGATGATGATGACCGACACACCTATCTAGCGTGTGATCCCCGGAGAAAGGAACCCGATGAACGCACACAATATTTATCATTGCAACGCGAGACGATACAGATCCGAGCATGTATCCTAGCAACGTTAAGTCGGTAAGGCTTAATTTCTCGGCATGGGACGCGATAATCTCTGCCCTATTTTCACAGGTGCTCGAGGGGAAATCTTTATGCAACTTAAGAAAATTAAAATATACAGTTGATATTTGATATTATTTGCAAAGTTATTGTGAACCACTTATAGCTACGAGGTACATTTACTAATATATCACGCAACCTGTTCGCATAACGATCCCTCGCTTGGCTTGCTCACAGATTGTCGCTTTTGTCCACGCTTTCTATTTTCTATGTCTTTGTCAGTATTCTTATGTTTCTTCTCATAGTCCATGCCTTGTGGCGTTGGTGATAATGCATGCAGACAGCCTTCTGTCTCGTGTGTGGACAATAATTTCTGACACGGATGTACCTCCATGCCATGATGTTGATAGTACTTCTGTACCAAATTAATCAGTTGCTCTCCGTCTGGGTGCATGGATCTCAGAGCCACATATTTTAACCCCGGGACTGCCACAGGGATCTGCAGTCTCACCGGTGCTCTTTAACGTGTATACGAGCAAGATTGCAAACCTAGAAGAATACTAAAATTTGCAGATGGCCTTCTTGCATATAGACAGGGGAGAGATAGGGAGCAAACAGCCCAGGAGTTACAGGCGACAGTAGATAAAGTGATTGACTGGTGCACAGAAATGAGTGCTGTCATCCACCCGGAAAAGGCGGCTGTTTTGTGGTGCTCTCTGGACAACAGGATTGTCAGAGCTGATGTCCCAAGCCTCGCGATAGATGGTAGAAATGTCAGCAGAGAGAACAAACTGAAGTATCTGGGGATCACATTTGACAGGAGCCTATCCTTTAAGGACCATGTGGAGACGGTTGTGACAAGATCTCAAAAGGGACTCAGTGCACTTAAAACTATGGCTGCAATGGACACAGAGCAGAGAATTCTTTTCACACTATACCAGCACTTGATCCTCTCAGTAATTGATTATGGATTAGGACTGCTCACTGTCTCAAAGAGTCAGCTGGTGAAGTTAGAGCGCATACAGAACGAAGCTATGCGGGTCATTCTGGGATGCACCAGAGACACCCCAGTAGTGTGTATGCATTACATCCATGGTCTGCCGACTGTTGCTGGTAGGCTCAATGTGATGCAGGCGAAGGCATACCTCAGAGTAGCTGCAGACACAGACCAACCACTGCATGAGGCGCTGGACGCAGTTAAGGGTCAGCGACTGATAAGAGGGAAATCATGGATGGCTCAGGCGGAGGATAAGATCAGACTGGTGCGCCCCTTGGAGAACATTAGGCGTGGAGAGGAGTGGGTCAGAGTGCCAGCGGAGCAGTCACACTTGTGCAGAGTTATTGCCATATTTATGCGCATGATGAGAAGATTACTCCATGGAATTTCTAACGTAGCGACCTATATGATGACATCTGTATTCATACTTCAGATATTGACACACATGTCAAAATTCTAAAACAAGTATTTCAGCGGATACAGAAACACGGTCTGAAAGCTAAACCAAGTAAAATTGAGAAAGGCTTTACTGAAATACAATTCCTTGGTCATAGAATTTCTAACGGATTTAGAAAGACAGATCCATTGGTGGTTACTAAAATTCTTAATATCAAACCTCCAACGACAAAAAAGAAATTAAGAAGTCTAATAGGTCTGATTAATTACTATCAGAAGTTCATTCCTAACTTTGCTGATATGACAGCAACATTCTCTGAACTATAAAAGAAAGGGCAGCCTACAAAAATAAATTGGACCGATGATCATGATCAACTATTAGAGCAGATAAAAACTCTGTTTAGTACCTATCCTGTCCTGAAATTGCCTGATATTTCAAAAGACTTCATATTACAAACGGATGCTAGTTTACATGCTATTTCAGCTGTATTACTTCAATTACATGAGGGAAAATTACATACCATTCTTTACTTCAGTAAAAAGCTATCAGATACACAGAGAAATTATGCTATTACTGAATTAGAGGCTCTAGCATTAATTGAAAGTATTGAGAAATTCTTAAGGTATCTACTTGGTAGAAAATTTCTGGTTCTTTTGGCTAACAAACCGCTACAGATATTCAAATCTGGTCATCCTAAGAATTCCAGAATTCATAGATGGTCCTTACTCTTGCAAGATAATGAATTCGATATCTGTCATATTCCTGGAAAGGATAACAATCTTGCGGATATTCTTAGTCGACTGTAAATAATTAGGTCTACTGCACAGTTGTTCTCTATAATTATAATGTTTTTCTGTTTATTCATAGAGTGTTAGAAAATTTAATATACATATGTTCAGATAGCACCTAATTGAATATCAATGTATATAACAATCATCAATTGTATAATTATTATTATTATAAATATATAATTAGTCAAAGGGATACATATTTTGTTGATTTTTCATTGTTGTCGGAGTCATCATGAATTGATGAAATAACTTGGATTGCGAGAACGAATTCCTGCACACTCGATGGGTACTTGTAACGTCGTGCTCATACGTCATGTGCAAAACATTGCTGACATTAAGTATTGTTCGTCAGTGAAGATTTGTGGTTTTAGTGTGTTATTCACAAAGACATGTTTGAACTGAACAATTTAATCAATAATTAGTTAGTTAGTTAGTCACGGTTCCAACTTCACGGCAACGGGTCGTCCCCATATTGCTCCGTTCCTGTGCCAGTGAATATCACACAAAATGCTCATCATTGCCCTATGTGAACAATGGAATAGACAGGAGTGTCTATAATTGTAGAACATGATAATTGTGTGAATTTCATGAACTGACAGTGAACTTTCGTAAATTTAAATTATATGAGAAATTGTGTAATTGTCATTAACGGAATGAATTTCATTAGTTAATTATTATATTGAAATAATTACGGTTGTTAAATAGTTAATTTTGGCAGAAGCCAAAGGACTGCAGATAAGCAGTACAAGACTACAAAGAAAGGATATACACAAACAAACTTGGAAATCATGTGACAAGAGAACCTATAATCAAATAGATTACATTTTAATTAACAACAGAAATGCATCAAACATACAGCAAGTTAGAAGTTATAGAGGAGCTGAGTGCCACAGTGACCACTTCCTCGTTGGAGCAAAATTTAAAACAAAACTTAAGAGAGCTTTCTATACTAAATTACAAAGATTACACCCAACATATAACAGAGAAAAACTACAAGAAATTACAGTCAAAGAGAAATTTACAGATGAAATAAAATGTAAACTTGAAACTCTGCAAAACCCTTTGGAGGAAAGCGTTGAGCAAACTTGGTTGAACATTAAGAATACAATTCAATCTACCGCAGAAGAATGTCTCGGTGTGTTAACCACGCATAGAAAGAACAGAGGGTTCAATCAAAAATGTGAAGAAGCAGTCATTAGGAAAAAGAATGCCAGACATTTATGGTTAAATGACATCAACAACATCCAAAAGGATGAGCATTCTAGAAATGAATGTAAAGAGGCTACAAAAATAGTCCGACAGCAGAAGCGAGAATATATGAGTAATATAATCAAAGATATGGAAACTAATCACCAGAAAAATGAATCCAGAAATTTTTTTAAAGAACTGAAGTCAATGAAAAGAGGGCACCAACAAAACACATATGGTTTAAAATACAAAAATGGGAATATGATAAATACCAATGAGGAAATGTGCAACACATGGAAAGAATATTTTGTTGAATTACTAAATTGTGAAACTCCAAGTAACATTTTCCCACAGGAAGAGGTTCTAACATGCGAACCACAAATTGAAGAACCTACATTTGAAGAAATCCTATATGTAATCACACAACTTAAAAACAATAAGGCAACTGGGACTGATGGAATTGCTGCTGAATTTATAAAGGCAGGTGGCCATACATTACATCTAAAGCTATACGAACTAATAATAAAAATCTGGAGGACAGAAGAATTACCCCATGACTGGAAAGAGTCATTATTGATACCTATCTTTAAGAAAGGAGACAAGTTCCAATGTGGAAATTATAGAGGAATATCATTACTGTCCACAAGCTATAAGATACTATCCGCAGTATTACTAAATAGACTAAAACCATATTCAGAAGACATATTAGGTGACTACCAGGCGGGGTTTAGACAAAACAGATCAACAATAGATCAGATATTTATCTTACGACAAATAGCCGAGGAAAATTGGGATTATAAAAGAGATCTCCATAACATTTTTGTGGATTTTAAAGAGGCTCATGATAGTGTCCATAGGAATAGTCTATGGAATGCTATGCAGGAATTTGGAATACCAAGGAAGTTAATCAACATGACCAGACTATGCATGGAAGATACTTATAATATAGTAACATATAAAGGCAGGAAATCAGACCCTTTCCAAATAACATCTGGCCTGAAACAGGGTGATGCACTATCGCCGCTACTCTTCAATCTGGCTCTAGAGAAAGTTGTAAGGAAGGTAAAGGAGGAATGTGATATTGGAGGAACATCCAAGCTGCTTGGTTATGCAGATGATATAGATATTATTGGGCAAAGTGAACAAAAGACATTGGAAATATTGACTCACTTAAAGGAAAAAGCACAACAGATGGGGCTGGTTATCAACCAGGATAAGACAGAATATATGGTAATTTCAAGAGATGGAATGGCTAAAAACTCTGGCCACATACAAATAGATAATATGACCATTAAAAGAACGGAAACATACAAATACCTGGGTACAATCTTCAACTGCTCCAACATCATTAGGGAAGAAATACAAGCTAGAATCAACTCTGGAAATAAGATATACTATGCACTACAACATCTACTAAAATCAAATGCGCTATCTCGTAACACCAAAATCACAATATACAAAACACTGATCAGACCAGTTGTGCTGTATGGCTCTGAAACCTGGAGTACAACGAAAGGAGACGAAGCCTTATTATAAACCTTTGAGAACAAAATTTTAAGACGCATCTTTGGACCCATTAGGGATACACAAAGTGGAGAGTGGAAAAGAAGAAGTAACAAAGACATTTATGATCTGTTTAAGTCCCCGCTAATCACTGGTATCATGATGGCTAATAGACTACAATGGCTGGGGCATATAGAAAGAATGGAAGATAATAGGGAAACAAAACTCGCTTACACTCAGGAAATAAATGACCGTAGACCCCGAGGTAGACCAAGAAGGCGGTGGAGAGATAATACATATACAGACCTACAAGCACTTGGAATCAATGACTGGCAAGAGAAGGTCCACCAGAGAGACGAATGGAGACGGATTGTATCTGCAGCAAAGAACTTCAATGGCTCGGAACGCTGAAGAAGAAGAAAAAGAAATAGTTAATTACTAATTAGTTATTAAAAATTAGTTAATTATGTCATATTAATTAGTTAGTTAAATAAGTAACTGTGTTATATTAATTTGTAGTATATTAGAATAGTTATGTTTCTGATCATTAGTTCATTAGTTAATAACAGTTAATAATTGAACGGATCAATGGTTTCTGGAATATCCACACTTGATGATAATGGAATATCGCTAAAGCAAGGTGCATGAAGAAAAGCGAAGGCGTCTACCTTACCTACAGATATTTTATGGGAAAACAATCAAAACAATCAAGATATGCATGATCAGCGACAACATTCAACAGCAACTGATATGGATTGAGTGGAACCCCATTACTACCCTCGTCCGCAACTCAAGGTATGACCTAGAGTGAGGACACTTGTCCATTTGGACAAGGTAGGGACTAATGTAAATTAGTTGGACCGACCTCCCCATGGGTCGGCCACACGACGTCCAACGGGGGTTTGGACAGGTGGGCGTGCCGGTCATATAACTTTATTTTTTTTTTAGGGTGGGTAACGGGATCCATAAAGTCTATTCGGCAATTGTTATAACTTATGTTGTCTATGAGTAAGGCTATGAAGCATAACTACATGTATATAGATATAGATGTAAAGAAAAAAAAATGATGTTATAATTTTTTTTTGTCTGGGAGGGGGCATAATGCCATATGACAGGCACGCCAGAAGAAGATGCAAGGAAAAGAAGAAAGGGATTTTCCAAAAGGATGCACCAAAGTGGACGATGCACAGGAGAAACCAAGGGAGACACGAGACGTCATAGGACAACAAAGAGCCAGACGTTGTGAGGCTGTGCTACAAAACGGTTGTGTTTTTCTAGAGCCCGTGTCAAGTGAAGATCTGGATGTGATGATTACGAGGATCGGCAAGTAAATAACAGGAGGAGGAATTTATTGACAAAGAAGCATTCAATGGAAGGACCGGGAGCACAAAACCTAGGCGAATCCTGAATTCGGAACTGTGAAATAGATAACTAAGCTTCAAGGTGAACAGGATAGAATAGGGAGGTTATTCGTAGACATTAGATAGACGCCGACCCTGCGTTAAGGGCAGTTTATAGTCTAGAAGAGCTAAAGCCTATTATTATTCAGCGCATAATTAAATGTGTGTAAACGTTCGCTGGATTGCGTCAGTTTCTTTCACATGTTCCCGAAGTTCAGGTGAGAATTTTCTTGTTTTTAAGTTGACGAGTTGAAGAAGCTTTTGATTGGGACTTCATGTTGAGTATTACTGGAGTTACGTCAAGGCAGTTATAATCACATTAAGCCGGGAGTGCAGGGAGTGGCCAGCAGGGGCCACGGAAGTGGAAATCCAGCAACTAATTCAGGACAATGCTCACTCGGGTGATGTGATTATCTACACAGATGGTTCGGTGTCAAGAGGTGAGAGAAGTGGCTGGGGGTTCATAGCCAAAGCTAATGGTCGAGGTTTGGTGCAGGAGAGCCTGGCATATGATACCACAACATCCAGCTTAAGAATGGAGATGGAGGCAGTCACTGCGGCTCTCCACTGGATGGAGAATACCACACACACACGCACACACACACACACACACACACACACACACACACACATCGTGATTGTAACTGACTCAGAAAGCATGCTGACGAGGGTGAGGACGGGCAGGCTTCGTGTGGAGTGGCTTGCTTCGCTTCGGAGGTCACGGGTGACAAGCATCGCCTGGATCTTTTCTCCGGGGCATGCCGGTGTGCTGGGGAATGAACAGGCGGACAGATTGGCTGGCTCTGCAGAACTTGGTGGAGTATTGATACATGACAAGGCAGACGTAGTTGCGGCCTTGTGGGAGCACGTGCACACCTCGGAGGAGCAAATGGATCACCATGGTCTGGCAAGAATGAGGCAGCGAGGTGTGACGAGGGGATCTGGCCGACGCTCAACGCTCAGAGGAAAGGCGAGACAAACATATAATCAAATTGCTACTGGTACTATTGGTGTTGGAACTCTTCGCTGGCTGCTGAGGATGGGGACGGAGCGATTATGGGAATGCCCCGAATGCTGTGATGTCGATTCCTAAATCAATCAATCAATCAATCATTTATCAGCGCCATTAGCCCCAGTCCGTTGCTGTCTCCTGCATCTCCTTTCGGGTCCTACCCATATTATCCATCTCTGCCATTCATTCTCCTCCTCCTCCTCCTCCTCCTCCTCCTCCTCCTCCTCCTCCTCCTCCTCCTCCTCCTCCTCCTCCTCCTCCTCCTCTTGTGTTTTAGTGTCCGCTCTGTCGGTTCCAGCGGAAGGACTTTTTAGTTAACGATTACCTGGTATTGTCAATGTGTGTCAGATCCGCTGCGAACTTCTTTTCTTCAACTCTTGATTCCCTGGAATTTGGTTAGATCACTTCAGGACCCGGGTTCGAACCGTCGGTAAGGTCATGGCGTGTTTGTTTCTGTTGTGGGAGAAAAAGAAAACTCTAACCTGCACGATTCGCGGCGACTACACTTAGCCAGACGACCTTAATCCCCCGGTTTTAAGACGCCGCTGTCCCATAAAGCAAAGTGCTGTAGAAATGATGACAGTTTCCCCATGACCTCCACATTGGTCAACCTCATCATCTTCCACTTTTTCGCCGTCAAGCGTCGTGGGGAGGTATAGTTGGCTCTTCAGCGCCCGAAGGGTGTCACTGGATTGTGTCATTTTGTGTGATTGTACAATGTCTTCTTTGATTTCGTCAATCCATGTTCTTCTCGGATGTCCTCTAGCTCTCATAGCAGATCTTCTTTGATGTAGGACCAATGTTGGTAGTTGATGGTGTTGCATTCTAACTAGATGGCCAAATCATTTAATCTTATGTTTTTCAATATATGTGGCACGAGGTGTTGATCCCACTGTCTGTCTGATAACATCATTTCTTATTCGATCTCGGATAGTTAAGTTGACAGCTCTTCTCAGGCATCTCATCTCGCAGGTGTTGATTATGTGTAAGTGAGATTTGGATAATTTCCAAGTTTGACATTGGTAGCATAGGGTTGGTGTGAATATGTCATTATTAGACATAAAATCCTCTGTCGTTTTGTGGACATATTGTGTTTTGTAGGTATATTTGGATGTTTCAGTTTTAGGTGATATTTTATACATAAGCGCGCTTATTTAGATTTTTCTTTCTATTCTGCCATCTCAGGCAATCATACTTCCAAGATATTTGAATCCTTTAACATGTTTCAAAGGTGTGCTACTGGTCCGTAAAACTTAGTGGGCCACATTGGTATTTATGTCAAACTATCTTATTTCGTATATTATGCGCCCCACCAGTTAATGAAAAAAATTCAATATATTTGCTTGATACTTAATTGTGTTCTATTAGTCATTTCCATTGGAGGTATTCGTAATTGTTGTATACTTATTTATAAGTCGTTGACAAGCTGAATGCAGGAATACTTTGATTTTTCTTGGCTGGGTAAACCTCAATTTGACGAAAGAATTAGGTACTGCTCATACAAGAGACAACATTGCAGTTATAAGCATATTTCAGGCGAACGTAAGAAGAAGAAGAAGAAGGCACTGCTATATACATCTCTGCTTTTTCTCATTTGCTGTCTTATTATCTATTCATGTCTACTTTACGATTGCTTCTTTTTTCGATGCCCTATATCAAGAGTATAGTAGAAAACAATTTGCGATAGTGTCTTTATTCTATTAATACATACACAAACATGCGCGCGCACACAACACATCCGTACACAGTTATCCGACTTGTATACATAGTGTAGTTTGCCATTGTAACTATGGTTACTCCCATAGCAGAAACTGCCGCTGGGGTGTTATATACAGTATTACGCCTTCATATATGCTAGGCTACGATATACTGATATAGGGTGTTCAGTTCCCTTCCTCGTTTTTCTTTTCCAAAATATTGCCAGAACGTTATTAAATTTGTCTGGTAGTGATTCTCGTGATACCAGGTTGAGCCGGGAAGGGTATCCCGGTCAACAAATGCCTGAAGAAGTCGGGATTGTTGGCCGAAAGGTGCAAGTATCGCAGCTCTGCTGTAAACAGACACAACGCAATTACGTCCAAAACAACGTTCCGGAGGAACACAGAAGAAGTAGAAGATACCAGGTTGATCCCACGCCGTCCTGACAGTCATATAGGTAGGTAGGTAGGTAGGTAGGTGGATAGGTAGGTAGGTAGGTAGGTGGATATGTAGGCATGTAGATAGGTAGGTAGGTAAAGATAGAGAGACACATAACAGAAAGAGAGAGAGAGAGAGAGAGAGAGAGAGAGAGAGAGAGAGAGAGAGGGAGAGAGAGAGAGGGGGGGGGGTGGGGGTGGCCAAGAGAATTGTAAAAATGAGACATATTGTTCTGAATTATCCCGATCCCTTTGTCACGCCATTTGCCTTCAGTGACACTGATAAACATTCTGTCGGAGAAACGGAGACTTAGTGTCATTTATCCCGGCCACCAAATATCTGCAACCCGCCGTCTCCTGGATCAGAATGTAATCTTTGGACACATAATTAAATTTGCAATTTATCAGACCCGCTTTGGCTTCTCCGAGACAAGGGTAATTCTTTAAACGTTATTAGGCTAGGAGACTGGATCTCTTAAATATATTAACACCGGTTAGAGAATCGCGGGAAGGCGAATGTTATCAGACACAGATACGACAACGGGCTGGTATCCACCGCAGAACCCGTTCTGATCTTGTTGGCAGCATTCAGAATGATGTCTTATTTTGTGGGTGATGTCTTGAAAGGGGCATGAAATAGCTTGGAGGACTGACTTCGCATATCAAACAGCGGTAGTAGTAGCAGTAGTAGTAGTAGTAGTAGTAGTAGTAGTAGCAGCAGCAGCAGCAGCAGCAGCAGTAGTAGTAGTAGTAGTAGTAGTAGTAGTAGTAGTAGTAGTAGTAGTAGTAGTAGTAGTAGTAGTAGTAGTAGTAGCAGCAGCAGCAGCAGCAGAAGGAGGAGGAGGAATAGAAGAAGAAGAAGAAGAAGAAGAAGAAGAAGAAGAAGAAGAAGAAGAAGAAGAAGAAGAAGAAGAAGAAGAAGAAGAAGAAGAAGAAGAAGAAGAAAAAGAAGAAGAAGAAGAAGAAGAAGACGACGAGGAGGAAGAGGAAGAGGAGGAGGACGAGGAGGAGGAGGAGGAGTCTCGGATACAACTTCATTTCTATTGTTTGGCGTCAGCATGTGTAAATATCTCCGTTCTGAAGTGTTCATCTCATATTCATCATCATCACCTTCATTATTATCATCGCGTAGTAAGACCTTTACAAGTTCCGCTTTACGAATGACCGATCTTTAATAGCTAAGCAACTCTCGCATATGTTTATATAGTTATGAGATTGGCGTGGCTTAAATGTGAAACCCGCTGATACTTTTTCTTCTGACAGCGGCGTAGTGGGTTCGTTTTACACGCCGGTCAGCTGGACATAAATGTTCACTTCTCGTTTAGAATGCAATGGCAAACTACTAGAAGCAAAATTTTCTAGTAAATCACAAACAGCCAATAGGGGCTGGGTATGGTTGCGACGTCCTGTAAAGGGCAAGCCGCTTATTATTATGACCAGTGCATGTTTATTGTTTGTGGTGCTGACGAAAGTTCAAGCCGCAACGTCCATTTCGCAATTTGCAATAGTATACCTGTAATGCTGAACAACTCCGCTTCTCGGTGTCGTTGATTCAGTCCATGCACTCGCAGAACGTCGCTCTCACCACAACCCGACGGACAGACTCTCCATCCCTCGCCAGTTCCCCTGCCTCGTGTATGTTCATGCCCAGGGTGGCTTTGAGATCTTGTGTCCACCGTGAAGTTGTGGGACCCGAAGGACAGACTCTCCATCCCTTGCCCGTTCCCCTGCCTCGTGCATGTTCATGCCCAGGGTGGCTTTGAGATCTTGTGTCCACCGTGATGTTGCGGGACCCTGCCTCTTCTTTCAGGATCCATGTCTTCCAGGACCCATGTCTTCCAGGACCTATGTCTTCCAGGACCCATGTCATCCAGGACCCACGTCTTTCGGGATTCTTTACTCCCAGGACCCAAGTCTTCCAGGAACCATGTCTTCCAGGACCCATGTCTTCCAGGATCCTTGTTTTCCATGACCCATGTCTTTCAGGACCCATGTCTTCCAGGATCCTTGTTTCTCAGGACCCATATCTTCCAGGACCCATGTCTTCCAGGACCCATGACTTCCAGGACCCATGTCTTCCAGGAACCATGTCTCCAAGGCCCATGTCTTCCAGGACCCATGTCTTCCAGGAACCACGTCTTCCAGGATCCTTGTTTTCCAGGACCCATGTATTCCAGGACCCATGTCTTCCAGGACCCATGTCTTCCAGGATCCTTGTTTTCCAGGACCCATGTCTTCCAGGACCCATGTCTTCCAGGATCCTTGTTTTCCAGGACCCATGTCTTCCAGGACCCATGTCCTCCAGGACCCATGTCTTCCAGGATCCTTGTTTTCCAGGACCCATGTCTTCCAGGACCCATGTCTTCCAGGATCCTTGTTTTCCAGGACCCATGTCTTCCAGGATCCTTTACTCCCAGGACCCATGTCTTCCAGGACCCATGTCTCCCAGGACCCATGTCTCCCAGGAACCATGTCTCCCAGGAACCATGTCTCCCAGTAACCATGTCTTCCAGGAACCATGTCTTCCAGGACCCATGTCTTCCAGGAACCATGTCTTCCAGGACCCATTCTTTCAGGACCCATGTCTTTCAGGATTCTTTACTCCCAGGACCCATGTCTCCCAGGACCCATGTCTTCTGGGACCCATGTCTTCTGGGACCCATGTCTTCTGGGACCCACGTCTCCCAGGACCCATGTCTCCCAGGACTCATGTCTTCCAGGATCCATGTCTCCCATTACCCATGTCTTCCAGGACCCATGTCTCCCAGGATCCTTGTCTCCCAGGACCCATGTCTTCCAGGACCCATGTCTCCCAGGACCCATGTCTCACAGGACCCATGTCTCCCAGGATCCTTGTCTCCCAGGACCCATGTCTTCCAGGACCCATGCTTCATGCAGATCATGTGGCATGAGATTCATAGCAAACGCGGTTTGAAAAACAAGAAGAGATAGAGACACTAGAAACAATTGTGGGGATAACAGCGATTCAGACTTTCTAAAATACAAAAGAATTAAATAGCTTGGATATTTAAATAAAATTAACCAGATCAACCAGCATCTAGAGCTTTCTACATGTGAAATAGGGATACAAGACGAGAGGACGGACGAACCAGGAAGAGATGGTTAGATGAAGTAAAAGAAATACTGAAGAAATCAAATGGGACATTAACATAAGCAACCAGACAAGCAAAACACAGAACCTCCTCCCTGCGACGCTACACGACAAAAGCAGTAGGATGAAATAAGAAGACAAGGAAACTGCTCACATCCCATAAGACGAATAGAACCAGAGCCAGAGGCGGACGCGCGGTATATCTTTTAAGTCACCCCTCCCACACTCGGAGAGGTAAAACCTTTAATCCCACTCACTGAGAGATATTAATTTAAATGTAGAAACTGCTAGGGAGAGAAGGAATTAGCAGCGAGTCGTGTATCGTAGCAACTCAAGACTTCAAGATGTCTAAGTAATCAATTATTGCTGTTGGTTTCATCTCCCGGCAAGGGGAGATTCTCCTCTACTGCTTATCTTCAGGTATGGAGGGATGATCTTCTATTGTTTATCTCCCGGCAAAGGGAGATTACCTTCTGATTGTTTCCTGGCAAAGAAAGATTATCTTCAAATGATTATGTCCTACAATGAATACACCGTGTGTGTATTCGGCTGTGATTGGTAGATTTCTTCTGTTCACTTTTGCTCTAGTGATAATCTGGAAGGAAGCCCCTAACTGTTGGCTCACTTCAGGTATATGTTCTAGTTCCCATATTGGGTATGTAAGGTGTAGGTCTCATGGGTGGCGGTACATCGTCCATCTCATGTGTGGAGGCAAGGCGTCAGTCTCATGTATGGAAGTAAGGCGTCAGTCTAATATAAGGCGTCGGTCTCATGTATGGAGATTAGGTCTAAGTCTCATGTGTGGAAGTAAGGCTTCCACCTCAAGCATAGAGGTAAGGCGGGAATCTCATGCGTGAAAGCAAGGCATCGGTCTCGTGTGTGGAGATAATTAGTCAGCCTCATGTGTGGAGGTAAGTCGTCAATCTCATGTGTGAAGATATGGCTCCCGTCTCATGTTTAGAGGTACGGCGTCCGCCTCAAGTTGAGAGGTAGCATGTCTGACTTAAGGTGGGAAATAAGACGCCCGCCTCCAGTTTGGAGGGAAATTGATGGAATGAAACCCTGATCTCAAAAAGGCTTGCTAAGGTGGGATAGTGAGATGTGCGATATGGATCACAAGGAATCCAACAATCTTCTCATGACAAATGGGGGTTCTTCTATCTGGACATTGTCTTAGAGTCTGTTGACAATGAAATATCTAAAACCTGCAGATAACACATTAGCGACCTAGACTTAATCCCAGCCATTCCGTATGTGCTGTGCTAAACCATGACCTGGCTCCACCATAATATGTCTCTGCCGAGATGTGAAGTACCAGTACCATACGTGCACGCCCAGCTGCTTTCTGAGCTTGGAGAGGGCAAGGAGAGCTCTGCAGAACAATCCCAATTGATAAAATGTTTAAGCAGCCGGTCGGGACACAAGTCTCTATAGAAACCTTGCTCTGATAAGTCGACCTTTTCCAGAGCTCAAACCACTTGAACATGTTCAATGGACTTCAGTCTTAGAGCTTCCAAATCTTTTACAACCAACCAACGAGTACTATGGAGTTAGACAATAAAGCACAAACATACTTGAAACAACTACACACAACAGATATCACTTGAAACAACTACAAACAATAGATATCACTTGAAACAACTACACACTATAGATACCACGTGAAACAACTACACACAATAGATAACACTTGAAACAACTACACACAATAGATACCACTTGAAACAACTACACACAATAGATAACACTTGAAACAACTACACACAATAGATACCACGTGAAACAACTACACACAATAGATAACACTTGAAACAACTACACACAATAGATAACACTTGAAACAACTACACACAATAGATAACACTTGAAACAACTACACACAATAGATAACACTTGAAACAACTACACACAATAGATAACACTTGAAACAACTACACACAATAGATAACACTTGAAACAACTACACACAATAGATAACACTTGAAACAACTACACACAATAGATACCACGTGAAACAACTACACACAATAGATAACACTTGAAACAACTACACACAATAGATACCACTTGAAACAACTACACACAATAAGTATCACTTGAAACAACTACACACAATAGATATCACTTGAAACAACTACACACAATAGATACCACGTGAAACAACTACACACTATAGATACCACGTGAAACAACTACACACAATAGATACCACGTGAAACAACTACACACAATAGATACCACGTGAAACAACTACACACAATAGATATCACTTGAAACAACTACACACAATAGATATCACTTGAAACATCTACACACAATAAGTATCACTTGAAACAACTACACACAATAAGTATCACTTGAAACAACTACACACAATAGATACCACGTGAAACAACTACACACAATAAGTATCACTTGAAACAACTACACACAATAGATACCACGTGAAACAACTACACACAATAGATACCACGTGAAACAACTACACACAATAGATATCACTTGAAACAACTACAAACAATAGATATCACTTGAAACAACTACACACAATAGATATCACTTGAAACAACTACACACAATAGATACCACGTGAAACAACTACACACAATAGATATCACTTGAAACAACTACACACAATAGATACCACGTGAAACAACTACACACAATAGATACCACGTGAAACAACTACACACAATAGATACCACGTGAAACAACTACACACAATAGATATCACTTGAAACAACTACACACAATAGATATCACTTGAAACAACTACACACAATAGATACCACGTGAAACAACTACACACAACAGATATCACTTGAAACAACTACACACAATAGATACCACGTGAAACAACTACACACAACAGATATCACTTGAAACAACTACAAACAATAGATATCACTTGAAACAACTACACACAATAGATATCACTTGAAACAACTACACACAATAGATACCACGTGAAACAACTACACACAACAGATATCACTTGAAACAACTACACACAATAGATACCACGTGAAACAACTACACACAACAGATATCACTTGAAACAACTACAAACAATAGATACCACGTGAAACAACTACACACAATAGATAACACTTGAAACAACTACACACAATAGATATCACGTGAAACAACTACACACAATAAGTCTCACTTGAAACAACTACACACAATAAGTCTCACTTGAAACAACTACACACAATAGATATCACGTGAAACAACTACACACAACAGATATCACTTGAAACAACTACACACAATAGATACCACGTGAAACAACTACACACAACAGATATCACTTGAAACAACTACAAACAATAGATATCACTTGAAACAACTACACACAATAGATATCACTTGAAACAACTACACACAATAGATACCACGTGAAACAACTACACACAACAGATATCACTTGAAACAACTACACACAATAGATACCACGTGAAACAACTACACACAACAGATATCACTTGAAACAACTACAAACAATAGATACCACGTGAAACAACTACACACAATAGATAACACTTGAAACAACTACACACAATAGATATCACGTGAAACAACTACACACAATAAGTCTCACTTGAAACAACTACACACAATAAGTCTCACTTGAAACAACTACACACAATAGATATCACGTGAAACAACTACACACAATAAGTCTCACTTGAAACAACTACACACAATAAGTATCACTTGAAACAACTACACACAATAAGTATCACTTGAAACAACTACACACAATAAGTATCACTTGAAACAACTACACACAATAAGTCTCACTTGAAACAACTACACACAATAAGTATCACTTGAAACAACTACATACAATAAGTATCACTTGAAACAACTACACACAATAGATAACACTTGAAACAACTACACACAATAAGTATCACTTGAAACATCTACACACAATAAGTATCACTTGAAACAACTACACACAATAAGTATCACTTGAAACAACTACATACAATAAGTATCACTTGAAACAACTACACACAATAAGTATCACTTGAAACAACTACACACAATAAGTATCACTTGAAACAACTACATACAATAAGTATCACTTGAAACAACTACACACAATAAGTATCACTTGAAACAACTACATACAATAGATATCACGTGAAACAACTACACACAATAAGTCTCACTTGAAACAACTACACACAATAAGTCTCACTTGAAACAACTACATACAATAAGTATCACTTGAAACAACTACACACAATAAGTATCACTTGAAACAACTACATACAATAAGTATCACTTGAAACAACTACACACAATAAGTATCACTTGAAACAACTACATACAATAAGTATCACTTGAAACAACTACATACAATAAGTATCACTTGAAACAACTACACACAATAGATAACACTTGAAACAACTACACACAATAGATAACACTTGAAACAACTACACACAATAGATAACACTTGAAACAACTACACACAATAGATAACACTTGAAACAACTACACACAATAGATACCACTTGAAACAACTACACACAATAAGTATCACTTGAAACAACTACACACAATATATATTAGTCAATAAAACCACCATCTTACACGCATTAACCGGTTCTGTTTCTATGTGGTTACGGACGCAGTTTCTAATCCCGCATACCGCTTTCGTAACACAGCTGCGTGCGATTTGGAAGCAGACCACCTTGCATTGGTTTCCCAAAAAGGTATGAGTACCCTCATTCAGAAAGCAATGGCAAACTATTGAACGTGAAATTTCTCAGTAATCAGAACCAGCTTAAACATGCTGGAGTTGACTACTACGTCCTGTAAAAGATAAGCAACTAACTGTTGTTTTTACACACATTAGGCGCTATAGATATATGGTGCTGTACCCATACTTTTACAGACCAGCCAGCACTGAGTGTTTGATATGGTCAGGAGCACAGCGGCCGCCTTCTCTTCCCAAGACATTTCCTGGTTCCCGGTTAAGAGCGAAGATTAGGCCAGAAATCTTCTTCCTCTTCTTCTTCTTTTCCACTATTTAGCCCAGTGAAGTGTTGTGGGGCATCTCCCCACCTATTATTCACGTCTATTTCTAATTGGTTCTCCGGTTTTTTGTTTCCCTCCCTCTCTCTTCGTCTATTTATGTTGCCCAATAGTATCCAGATGCCGGATCTTCTGGTTATTCCAGAAGTCAGTAGAACAGGTTGCCCCAATCTGTTTCCTATTCACCAGCACCTTGTCCTCAACTGTTTGATATTCTGGATTTGTGTAGTTCTGCCCATGAGCTCCACATTGTTGGCACTGTCTATCATTGTAGTCATATTCTGCACAGCCATTCATTATTGCATGTTTGTACTTTATTAGTAACTGTTTCAGTCGTTATGAAGGTAACAGTGCTGGTGGTAAGATGACAGTTCTAGATTTCAGGCAAGAGTGTCTAACACGGGAAACACCGAGAACATTATGTTGAGGACACACTCTACCGAGTAGTAGTAGTAGTAGTAGTAGTAGTAGTAGTAGTAGTAGTAGTAGTAGTAGTAGTAGTAGTAGTAGTAGTAGTAGTAATAGTAGTAGTAGTAGTAGTAGTAGTAGTAGTAGTAGTAGTAGTAGTAGTAGTAGTAGTAGTAGTAGTAGTAGTAGGAGGAGGAGGAGGAGGAGGAGGAGGAGGAGGGGGAGGAGAATGAGGAAGAATGGAGGAGTAGACGAATAAGAAGAAGAAGAAGAAGAAGAAGAAGAAGAAGAAGAAGAAGAAGAAGAAGAAGAAGAAGAAGAAGAAGAAGAAGAAGAAGAAGAAGAAGAAGAAGAAGAAGAAGAAGAAGAAGAAGAAGAAGATGAGGAAGAAGAAGAAGACGAAGAAGAAGAAGGGGTAGCAGGAGAAGGTTAGGAATAAGAATAGAGATAAGTAATTGTTTGACAGAAAAGACAGCAAGAACCAACGAAATAAGAAAAATTGGCAAACGTTAACAAACAAACACCAAGCATTAATACAAATAATTAACCAATACGAATTCTGCAAAGGAGAAGCAAAGGAAATGCTCAAAGATCCAGGATACAGTACACCGAAGGAACCTGTGGATTGGCTGTAACTTGATATGAGAGCAACAAGGAGACAAAAACAGGAAAGGATCAAAGCTAAATAGAAGACTCACTATAAATAGTTTAATTATAACAAACTATGCTTCAGTTAAACGAGACTTGTATTTTCTTTCAGGAACAGAAAAGCAAGAGCAATCGCGCGTGAGAAGAAGAAGAATGAAGAGAAGGAAGGGGCGGTGATGGGGGAGGGAAGAGAGGAGCTGCCTGTAAGCAGACGCGTTGCCAGGACAACAAACTGACATGCTGTCAAGAAAGTAGAACGTAATATGCTATTTAATCTTAAACACTTCTCTAAGTTATGCACTCTTCAGTGTGTTACCAGGGCCTACAAGAGAAGCAATTAAAATAGGGACAGTGAAATCTGCCATGCATGTCGTTAGCGGAAACCATGTAGGGTTAACATAAGACTGGTTACTTCAACACGTAGACACCTGTAGCTGCTAAATGCAACCAATCATGAACACACTGATTACAATTGTCTACCACGGTAATTTTACTAATTTAACTAACTATAATGTCTTTCTGTTTGCACAAGGCTGGCTTCTGTCGATTAATTGCGATGGCTTCAACGAATGTCAATAAGCGACCATTGTGTGTGTTAAACAACACGCGAAGTGCATTGTCCCCATCATCCACGTGACCGGTATCCAAAACGTTCCGTCCAATCGATGACGTTGGTACTGTGTGAATATGTGTATATTTCAACTTGAAGGGTTTATCTAATCACTTTAGTTTATGCCGTGTGACTTCTGCAGTATGTACCTAACGAGATGCAGCGAAATATGCCAGGCAAAACATCGTGCAATATATTGTTTGTGTCTTCGTTATTCACATTTCCAACCAAGACAATAAAAACACTACACGGACTATTGTTTTGTGGGCTGTTGTTTGTGGCGTTCTTGAAGACTTATTTTAAACTCTTAAGTCTATGCACTGGCTTTCAGGGCTCTGGGCTGGGCCCTACAGAGAGCTTACATCTGTCAGAGTGAGGGCGGTATAGATGCTTCTCTCCCGATAAGATACCCTCAGCATCATCATCATTGTCATGTGCCATGCAGATAAGATACCCCCAGCATCATCATCATTGTCATGTGCCATGCAGATAAGATACCCTCAGCATCATTATCATTGTCATGTGCCATGCAGATAAGATACCCTCAGCATCATTATCATTGTCATGTGCCATGCAGATAAGATACCCTCAGCATCATTATCATTGTCATGTGCCATGCAGATAAGATACCCCCAGCATCATCATCATTGTCATGTGCCATGCAGATAAGATACCCTCAGCATCATTATCATTGTCATGTGCCATGCAGATAAGATACCCCCAGCATCATCATCATTGTCATGTGCCATGCAGATAAGATACCCTCAGCATCATTATCATTGTCATGTGCCATGCAGATAAGATACCCTCAGCATCATCATCATTGTCATGTGCCATGCAGATAAGATACCCTCAGCATCATTATCATTGTCATGTGCCATGCAGATAAGATACCCCCAGCATCATCATCATTGTAATGTGCCATGCAGATAAGCATGTACGGTCATGGTTTACCTTCTAAGACAATTATCAGAGACCCGGATCACATCTGTGTTCTTGTCCCGTTAGTGCTATCTGGGCAAGATATCCAGTTATTTCTCTTGTCTTCACCGTGCTCCATTTTCTATCTCGTCTGCAGTTGTAACTAAGGTTTACATTTCAATTCTTATGATAGTGTGGCCCAAAAAAACCCAAAAAAATACCGATTGTCTACGTTTTCAATTGGCTTCTTGTTGAACAATCTCATTCGCGTTTATCTTCTCCGTTGCGTTCTTTGCATTTCCCCCAGAAACCAGACTGGCACTGCCATTAGATGTTTCTTTGCTTGTCTGCTTATAGTGCATGTTCCACACGCATACAACAGTATGAGTTCTATATAGCATGTGGATATCATTTCCAACAAACAACATGTGATGGAAAGAAAGGAATGGAAATGGAGAGACATATCATACAAATAAAGTATATATACTACAATAAAGTATTAAGCCTAGCTAAAAGGACTTAGTGCTGTTGAAACAGAGTCAAAATGCAACTGCATGCATGGCAAAAATACAAACAGAATCCTTTTACTCTTCACGCAGTTAACAAAAACTTAGATTCAGAAAGAGATACGTTCAGGAACAGAGACCTTAGAGGGAAGATGATGTCTAGGTCTCATTGCCATAAACACAATGATCAATGAATCAGATAAGTCTAACACGTGGAATATTAAACAGAGCTATGAAAACAGAACGATACCTGCAAAATAATTAAGACGTAATTCTTCATCTTTCTTATTCTACCCTTTGCCTCCTATTGGAGCATAGATAATCACAGATGGTATTAACAGAGGAAAGACTGGCACTCACGTATTATCTTCTTCTTCTTCTACATTCATCCGGAGTCTTTGTTTGGATGTGATTGCGTTGTGCCTATTTACAGCTAGCTGCGATACTGCGCCTTTAGACCGACATATCAGACTTCTGCTCTGTTTGTTGATCTGGTTAACCTTCCCGGGGATTCGGATTTTCCACGTAATGGATTTTCTATCCAAGCAATATTCCATTTCGTACAACTGGGACACTTTTTCCACCGACATATATGTGGCTTGAATTGTGGCTGGCTAAGATCTTCTTCATGCACCTTTAGATGTGAACCTGAATATAGTTACAGAAACCTGCAGTCAACTTTAGCGTGTTGATATCTTCATAGAGCTTGTCCACAGATGAAGCAGGTGTGGGCCAAAATATATTTCTCTGTTCTGCATATATTGGGCACTCCTGCAGCAAATGTTTAGCTGTCATTTTACCAGTTCCACAATTACATCCATCAGTATCTCCTATCTTTAGTTTATTATTATAAAATGTCAGCAACTCACTTGCGACAGGCGTACAAAGATTCCCTTCTTTTACACTACACGAAGTGACAACTCGTATCGTTTGTAAAAGGATACATGTTTATTGGGAGCTGATCAACAATAGCTCCATGAGCGGCATACCATAACGGTATTAAACATAGAATGTGATGACGATAAGATGGAATGAGGAGATGATACAAACATTATATCTATTGAAGCTAAGCTAGACTATTATAACTATAATACTGTCCTTTAATAACACCACAAAGTATCCCTAGCGGATACACGTCTGATCTCTATGCCATCTGATGTCCGTCTGTCCTCGCTGAGCGTGGTGTGTTCAGCCGCCAGCAATTCGCTCAGCGTGCGTTTGTTGGTTTACGTGCTGGGCCCTGGGTTGTGCTGACCAGAGTTACTCGGTCCTTCTTCGTGTACCCGGTTTCCCAGCCTCTTGGGCAACTCAGCTCATCTGCACTGATTGCCCTTCTTGTTGACACAAGGGTGTCCCATTATCGCTATTTATAGCGATAGTGTCTCTCCTGTCTGGTCTCCTATCCTATTACGTCACTTGCCCTATTCCTATGTTCTATTTCAGCTCTTATTAGCTTAGAGCTATCTCCCAAGCCTTTGACAGGCTCTCCATCCTCTCCTGTTGTGTTACAAACTTTTAAGTTGTGGGGTTAACACAAGTAATCTTACAAAAATTGGCTGTCTAATTTTGTCAAAGACTTTGCGAGTACTGTACTTCTTTTATGGGGATAGGACAAGATCTCTCCTCTCCTTTGTCACACTGTTGTATCACTTCACTCGGCTAATTGAGTAGCTCATTATACTAGTACAGTTGGCTATACTATTATGAGAATTGTGAGGTCCGGAACCGATGCCCAAATGGCCTGTCCTCAGATTGTCCAAAATTAACAATCCCTTAAAACTTGCCTCCATTATGAGTGCAAAACATGGACAATAAATGTTCATGCTCCCATATAATAAGCCCCAACTTTTATGCATGTTTAATGTGCCACTCTTCACCTTTTAGCTCCCGCTTGTGAAGAAATATTTAAGTGTTACACTAAGGCTTTAGAGATATTATTGTTTCCCCTGTTGGAGTAGTTATGGTTCTTTGAAATTAATCATGTATGCAAGTTTATGTGTTTGTTTTTCTGGTTGGTTGTGTGTTCTCTACTAAACTAAAGTGTATTTATCTTACTGACATGTGTATGCGTTTCTAATATACGTGTATGTATTATTTCGAGCGCCGTAAAGTGGTTTACTGTAGTCACAAATAAGTGTGTTATGCTAATTTACGTCTACAGTGCCGTTTTATGATACTCAAAATATGTTCCCTATGTTTTCCACTAAAGTATGGCGACTACACACTTATAAAAATTGACAACACATTGATTACACAGGTTGACGCAGACAAGTCACAACAAGTCATTTTGTGCGGTGAAAAAAATCCCGCAATATCTCTCTCACTCTCTTAATTTCATCCGTTCTGTCTCTATCTTTCACGCATCTTTCGTTCTTCTCTCTCTTTACCATTCACACATCTTTCATTCACCTTTCATTCAAAAAAAATGTTTTTAAAATATAGGCCGTCATTAGAATATGGTTCAAGAAATATTGCATGGTCGAACCAAAATTATGTACATTAAACAACTGGCTGAATTTACATGGATATTCAAGCCACATGACTGTGCTCTAACTATGCACTTGTCAATATATACACAAATATACATGATTGACACGGATTGTTCGCTACCAATCCTATAGTGATGACTGCTCTAACTAATCTATTATAATTTGGTGCACTGTTCTAAATTTATCTAAAGGAAATAATCTAACTAATTAATTTAATTTAAGAAAAATGGGTTATTTACCTTAAAGTGTATTAATGCCTAAAATGATCTAAATTATTAAATGATCGGGTTAATTTGTAATTGATGTTTTAATTAACTTATCTAACTAAATAAGTGTAAATGGTGATAAATTAAAGTAATATGGTGTGGATGTTAACTTCACTAAGTTTTTAACTAACTATAGGTAAATTATAACTATGAAATGTCCTAAATAAAGTTATGTGGTAAATCTACATAAATAATTCGAATATTTTCACACAATATGAAGTTATACGCGACTGTTTATAAAAACATATTATGTACATATCACAAATAATTGTTATGTAACTACACTAACTAATTACATCCAGGTGTGAAGTTCGAGCCGTGTCCTCTGTAGAATGTCCTAGAAAACAACGTTCAGGTAGACGAAGTCTGATTTACGCTCGTGTCCTGGGTAAAGTTCATACTAAGGGTATGCTACTGGTTGGTGTAGGTTCAAGTCTTAAATTTCGGTCCACTCAAGGGTGGTATAAGTGGTAGTGGTGTAGACAATTCATAAATACGTCTGTTCATTCAACTAATGCTGACACAGTTTATATTACATACATGTAAGCGACTGACGATGGTAACGCGCTTTAGTGTTTCACAATCACCACATAGGGCACTAAGCAATTACAGTGTCATTGTCTCTGGTGATGTAAGGTCGCTCTCTTCTCGTATTTCAGGTATTTCAATGTGAGAAGGTCAGCTCAAAGTGTCAGCTAGAGAGTTTAAACTTCCCTTCAAATGTCTAATCGTGAAGGCATAATTTTGCAAAATCAAGGACTATCTGTAGATCCTATTGTTCTTATGAACACCTGTTTGCATGACCGTCAGAGGCGAATTATCGGTCTCGATAACAAACTCTGTACCCGCCAGGAAGCGATGTAGTTTTCTTACACAATATATCACGCTTAAAGCTTCTAATTCAGATGTTGAATATCTTCTTTCAGCTAGGCTGATCTTACGACTCACGTACATTATTGGGTGGAACTTGCCTTCGTAAAAATGGCCTAGGACTCCAGAAATGGAAATGGAGCTTGCGTCTGTACGGAGATAATACGTAAGATTGACATTAGGCAAACGCAAGATAGGTGGAACGCTAAATAAATGTTTCAATTTTGATAACGCACCGATTAACTCTGCATCCTGTACATCAAGTTTTACAGATGCTTTTAACACATTAGAAAACACACTGGTAATTTCAGCCAAATTTGATATAAATTTGCTGTAATAGTTTACAAGACCAAGTAAGCTACGGACCTGTTTCGTGGTCGTAGGCATAGTTAGATTGAGAATCTTGGTCACAATTTCTCATCAGTTCTTAATTGGCCTCTGGTGATTGTATGGCCCAAAAAATCAATTTCTTCCATTCCCAGTTCCACTTTGGTGGGTTTCACAGTCAGACCAAATAATCGCAATCTGTCGAAGACATGTCGCAGTTTCAGTAGGTGTGTTGTCCAGTCTGCTGTATGGATGCAAATGTCATCAATATAGGTAGAAGTATTGGTCACTCCGTGGAGAAAGTTCCTAGTGAGTCTAACAAAAGTGGCTGGTGCATTACGTAGGCCGAAAGGAAGAAAGCGCCACTCGTACAGGCCTAAAGGTGTTCTTCTTCTTCTTCGTTCATCCGGAGTTTTTTTTTCGGACGTGATTGCGTTGTGCCTGTTTACAGCAGAGCTGCGTTCTTGCGCCGTTAGGCCGACACATCCGACTTCTGCGGGCATTTGTTGACCGGGTTAACCTTCCCGGGGGGCCTAAAGGTGTTGAGAAAGCTGTCAAAGGAATGGAGGAAAATTCCATCGGGACTTGCCAATAACCTTTTATGAGATCTAGTTTCGAGAAGATACGTGATGTTGACATATCAAGGATTAGGTCGTCACAAGATAGGATAGGCTCAGCGTCGACCCTGGTCACGTTGTTTAAGTGTCTATAATCGACGCAGAGGCGGATGGTCGAATCCTTTTTTCTCACCAGAACTATTGGAAAAGAATACTCTGACTGAGATTTCTGAATTATTCCACTCGACTCTAGATTTAACAATTCCTTATCGAGATTTTCCCTGTAACTTAATGGGATGGAATAAGGTCTACATTTGATAGGTGTGCTGTCAGTCAGAATTATAGAGTGTTCTATTCTGTCTGTCTTACCTGGGATGTCGGAGAAGATGTCCTTGTACTCAGTTACTAATTCTATCAGTTGTTGTCGTTGCACGTCTGTTAGTTTTGGTTCTATACGTATGCTATCGATTGTCCCTGTCGTGTCAACTGTCGGGACAGGTAATTCTATTCCGTCGTCAATCGTCTGATTAAGCACTGTTGTTGTACTAGTTGTGTGTACTGTTTCCTGGCAAAGTGTGTTTGCGATGTCGTCATGATCTGTCGCCCTACCTAGTGTAGTTGTGTTATGTACGTCTGTCGTCCGGTTAATTGGTGTAGGTGCACTCTGTTCGTCTGTCCTCAGTTCTTGTCGTGAGAAATAAGGCTTCAGCATGTTGATATGAAATATCTTTAATTTTCCCTTTATCGATATTTCATAGTCGACATCTGATATCTTTCGTTCGACGTTGAATGGCCCTTGCCATGATGTTAGTAACAAATTACGTTTATCTGGTAGTAAAAGCAGTACTTTCTGATTGGGTTCAAGGTGGAGGGTTTTGGCACCCTTGTTTGCATATTCGCGGTACATTTGACCTTTACTCTCCAAAGATGATTTTGCTATTAGACACGCTTTCATGATCTTATCGCGTGTCTCTGTTACCATCTCATATGGTGTTACTGCTGTTGGATTTTCTACTGAGCCAGTGATTAGCTGATGGTAGATTGTTAGGGGTCCACGAGGGTTCGCCCCATAAACTAGTTCGAAAGGTGAGAAACCCGTACTCGAGTGTGGAATTTCTCGATGGGCAAATAGCACTGCTGGTAGTAGAGTGTCCTAATCAGATGGGTTCTCTGCTGTTACTTTAGCCAGCATGTGTTTTAAATCCCCGTTAATTTTTTCTATAATCCCGTTACTCGCAGGGTGATACGGGCTACAGAAGTGCTGCTCTATTCCTAGCAATTTTGTTAGGGCTTGCATAGCAGCCGAAATAAATTGGGTTCCTCGGTCGCGCAAAATGGTTCGAGGAAAACCAAATCGACAAAATAGATGTAGGAACACATTTGCCACATCTTTGGAGGTAATGTATTTTAGTGGTACTGCTTCGATCCACCTTGTACAGAGATCCACGAGAGTTAGTATAAAACGGTTTCCTTTGTTCGACACCTGATTCAGGGGTCCAACAATATCTACCGCTACACTTTCAAATGGTCTAGAAGCCAAAATAGAACGCTGAACCTCGGCTGTCGCATGCTTTCCCTTTCTTACTAAATGTTGACATATAGTACATGATCTACAGAACATTTTAATGTCGTTACAAAATTTAGGCCAGTAAAAGTGTCCCAAAATTCTGGCTCTCGTTTTGTCGTAGGCTAAATGTCCAGCAAACGGTGACTCATGTGCAATGTTTAGCACAGTTTGTCGGTGTTTTACAGGTAACACCGTTTGCTGAATTTCATGGTTATTTGTTGTATAATAACGCATGAGAATTCCGTTATGTACTTTAAAATACCATGATGCATTCTTAGTAACTTTCGCTCGCTCACCTAACAATTTAAAATAAGGTGTGATAGTTTGGTCGTTGCGTTGTGCCTCGATAAATTCTTGTCGAGTAGCACTGTTACTCGCATCGGTGGGTGTTAACAACTGTAACATTTCGTTTTGTAGGTCAGTGTAATGTGTTTGAGTATCTGACCTTGTTACAGCATTAGCCGTGTTAGCTTGTTTCCAGGCTAATATTTCTTCATCAGTACAATGTTTTAATGATGGCAAACAACCTAAAATCAGATCCGTACAGGGATTTTGTAGGATTGCGCATGTAAATGTGCCTGAAAGGAACGGGGTGTTTATGCGTACTTTAGCCAGCGGGTATTTCTCTATGTTTCCAGAGAAAGTGCGGCATTTGACAAACTCACCCGTGTAGTCTTCTGGCTTAACTAGGTCTCTTTTAACGCCAAGTAGAGTGCTCCCGCTATCCAGTAAACATTGGCATGGTTGTTCGTTTACCAGTGCATCGTGGAACTTTAAATTGCCTCTGGAGGCTAACACTGCATTGGCATCTTCGTTGGAACATGGTATACAATGCCCACATTTAAGTTTGCCGTCCGTCTGAAACTGGTGGCATGTGTCACACTTATTGAAGTCTAATATATCAGTAGCTGGACTCACACTTTCACACTCACTAGTTGGTAATACATTTTCAAGTTCAGAATCGATTATACTCTCATCGTCAGATGACGTATCGATAAGCACGCCATTGCTTGCCTTCATTCTTTGCCTGCCCAAACACTTAGAACTATAATGGCCATAACTAGAACAAAAGAAGCATTTAACAGTACGTTTGTAAGAATTTCGTTTGTTTGCCTGCTTATTCATCATCATTTCTAGATGAGCAGGATAAGAGGGACTCTTATCACACATGGCGTAACTTGGGTGAAATAATTTACAGTAAACGCACTGTGGTGGCTTCTGATACGGTTTATCTGTCTTTTGATAGTCTTTTTGCTTGTAAGACCTGCTTGATATGTTTTTGACAAAAGCAGTAATTTCAGTGTCATGCATGGATGTTTTAAACACGTCCCTGTTTGAGGAAAAATAAGCAGACCCTCGTTTTTCGAGTTGTTCTATGGATTCAATGTCTGCTTGCTGGAGGAACTTAGCAAAATGAGTAGGAACCGTGGATATCACTTTATCCATCACCATTAAGTCTTCCAATTTGTCAAAGTTCTTTCCCACTTTCGCTGCTCTAAGCCATTTTTTAAATATACTCTGGACATTTGATACGTAATCTAGGAACGTTTCAGTAGCTTTTGGCTTTATCTGTGAGAACTGGATCTGATATCCAGCAGCATCAAGAAGAAAGTGCTGCATTATCCTATCATGAATGTACTGATAGTTACTTCTTAGTTCTGATGGTATAGATTCTATGACCTTTAATGGCTCCCCACTGAGATTTCTCATATAGATCATCGCCCAATCATTTAATGGTATTTTCTGAGTTCTAAGCTGGAACTCTATATTCTCAGTCCAAGCTGATATTGAATCGCCTTGACTGAAGGGCTTGATTAACCCTTTATATTTGGAGAATTTATTTTGTTCCCCGAATCACAGTGTGGCTTTCGACAGAACCGGTCTACCACTGATATGATATTCTCATTGCGACAAATGCAAGAAAAATGCCGTGAACAGAATCAACCACTGTTTATTGCCTTCATCGACCTCACAAAGGCATTTGATTTGGTCAGTCGTGAGGGTCTGTTCAAGGCACTAAAGAAGATTGGCTGCCCACCAACTCTTCTGTCCATTGTGGAATCGTTCCACACAGGCATGAAGGGTATAATCAAGTTTGATGGTGCAACTTCTGAAGAATTTGAAATCAAGAGTGGAGTTAAGCAAGGTTGTGTACTAGCTCCCACCCTCTTTGGAATATACTTTTCACTTCTACTGAAATATGCATTTCGTGATCAGGATGGTGGTATATACATTCACTCACGCTCAGATGGCGGCCTCTACAATGCTCAGAGATTGAAGGCTAAGACCAAAATTAGGAGGGTACTGATCAGAGAGTTGCTTTTTGCAGATGATGCTGCAGTTACGACCCACTCTGAGGAAGAATTGCAATGTCTACTATCTGCATTCTCCAATGCTTGTTCTGAATTTGGTTTAACAATTAGCAAAAAGAAGACACAGATTATGTCACAAGGTGCACATGGGGTACCATCAATCTTTATTGACGACGCTGAACTAGAGATAGTAGACCATTTTACATATCTAGGATCAGTGGTTAATAGCAAATTATCCCTAGATCAGGAAATCAACATCCGGATTGGTAAGGCAGCAACAACAATGAACAGGTTAAGAAAAAGAGTCTGGGAGAACAGGAAGCTTACTGCCAAAACAAAAGTCCTTGTCTATCAAGCCTGTGTCCTTAGTACTCTTCTCTATGGCAGTGAAACCTGGACAACTTACTCACACCAAGAGAACAATTTAAACAGCTTTCATATGCGGTGTTTGCGAAGAATTCTTGGTATTAAGTGGCAAGACAAAATCACAAATACTGAAGTATTGGAAAGATCAGGTTGTGTGACAGTTTATTCCATGCTTAGTCTTCGTAGACTTAGATGGGTAGGACATCTTAGGAGGATGGATGATGGTAGAATACCAAAGGATATCTTTTTTGGTGAATTACACATGGGTAAGTGATCTCAGGGTCGGCCTCTACTACGATACAAAGATGTGTGTAAGCGGGACATGATTGATACAGGCATTGATAATGCACATTGGGAGCAAGTCGCCGCTGAACGTGTTGCAAGGAGGGCAAATATCAGAAATGGAATAAAGTCAAAGGAGAAAATTATTGCAGAAAAGTCACACACCAAGCGTTTGAGACGTAAGATGGTGCATGATGGTGGAAATGACCACGTGTTCAGATGCACCCACTGTGAACGGACATTTACAGCGCAAATTGGCCTTATCAGTCACACTCGCTACCGCCATAGTTAAAAGTTATTATGCCTTTTTAAAGCACAAACTATCGTCTGTCAAGACGGCAAGGTGCCAAATGTAATGTAAATGTAATGTATTTTGTTCTTCCTGGCTTTACAATTTAGTAGAGGCTATCTGGGTGTTAGAGTCAATCTCCATTTCTTTCATCTTTAACTTCGTTTGTGACTCTACCTCTATCTGTTTCTGCTTGGTGGCATCGTCCATTTCTATCTGCTTCTGTTTTATTTCTAATTCTGTTTGTTTGGTGGCATGTTCTAAATCTAACTGCTTCTGTTTTGTGGCATCGCCATCTCTATCTGTTTCTGTTTAGTGGCTTGGTCTAAATCTAACTGCTTCTGCCTGGTGGTTTCTTCTAACTCCTTCATCTCCTTTTGATGTTGTCTTTCTAATGCTCTCTCATCTCTCAATTTGTCTGTTTCTTCTTTGTATCTTTCATTTGCCCATTTCTCTAGTTTTTCTCCAGTATATTCTAGTACTTTACCAGCCTGGATGAAGTCATGTAATGATGACATTGTAGGGCTTTATGTTATTTGACAATTGATAGCAAAATATTTTCCAATACAATTTCACAGTTGCTGAAAAAAAAAGATGCGTTTGTTAAGGGTGCATATCAAAATTAGAGAAAACTATACTCATCTAATCTTGGAGCAAAATAAGGCACTCGGGATGTTTCGCCGCTGTCTTTCGTACACACGCCTGATCGACTTGCGTTTATATCTGATGTTTCTGTTTAATGGAACATCAACATTTTAGCAACAAGAATGTAATGTGCAATACATGGTGTTAATTGACATGTCATAGTTTCAAAGGACGATTAACATCAAATGTTATATAAATGATAATGATTAATGTATATGATATGAATGTATGATAGTCTAAATGAACGTCAATGAATGTCAATGTCGTCTTGTCTTCACTTTCTAATTCCCCTGAATGAGCTACGCTGTATAACTTTTAGCCTAGCCTCTAATCTCCTACTGTTGTGCGAAAAAATTTTGTTTTTGCACAAACACTAATATGATTGTGATGGATGTTGACATTCTGATAGTGACAAACAACATGGTTAATTTTACAGTTCGCACACAATCACTGTTAATGTTTCATGAATTTTCATACACAATAATTTACATAGGTAATATCTTTATAATATGCTGTAGAATTTCCGAAAATAACACATTATTTGGTTACTTTATATTAATAGCACACATTTTGAGGTGGTTCAAAAACATTTCACAAAATGGTATCCTAATGATAATTGGTAGTGAGTGGTAGTTCAGGGACTTCTGACACAAATTGTATCCTGGTGTCAGATGGTGTCTCAATGGTAATGAGTGGTGGTTCAGGTACTTCTGACACCAATTGGTATCCTGCCTGTCAGCAACTCACTTGCGACAGGCGTACAAGGATTCCCTTCTTTTACACTACACGAAGTGACAACTCGTATCGTTTGTAAAAGGATACATGTTTATTCGGAGCTGATCAACAATAGCTCCATGAGCGGCATACCATAACGGTATTAAACATAGTATGTGATGACGATAAGATGGAATGAGGAGATGATACAAACATTATATCTATTGAAGCTAAGCTAGACTATTATAACTATAATACTGTCCTTTAATAACACCACAAAGTATCCCTAGCGGATACACGTCTGATCTCTACGCCGTCTGATGTCCGTCTGTCCTCGCTGAGCGTGGTGTGTTCAGCCACCAGCAATTCGCTCAGCGTGCGTTTGTTGGTTTACGTGCTGGGCCCTGGGTTGTGCTGACCAGAGTTACTCGGTCCTTCTTCGTGTACCCGGTTTCCCAGCCTCTTGGGCAACTCAGCTCATCTGCACCGATTGCCCTTCTTTTTGACACAAGGGTGTCCCATTATCGCTATTTATAGCGATAGTGTCTCTCCTGTCTGGTCTCCTATCCTATTACGTCACTTGCCCTATTCCTATGCTCTATTTCAGCTCTTATTAGCTTAGAGCTATCTCCTAAGTCTTTGACAAAAAACACCAATAAATATAAATGAAAGCTTCGAAGAAAGCATTCACTGAATACAAAGGACAAACAACAATATTATGACAGAAGTGAACTGGCATGTAACAATGTGTATGGAATCAATTTACTCATCAGTATTAAGACGAAGAAAGAGAAGAAGAATGAGAACGAGGAGCAGAAAGAGTAGGAGAAAAAGAAAGAGGGCGAGGGGGAGAAAGGGGAAGGAAGATATAAAAATTGATAAACTGAAGAAGAAAAGAAGAGGAGGCAGGTTTGCACCACAAGTTGCCGATCAGGTAGACAATCTCACATCCGTGTACATTCGTCCTCGCTTTTTACAACATTCATAAAAGCAACCAATTAGCATCCGTGCATGTGATGTAGGATTGCATGCAAAGAAAATATTGCCAAATAACAGAGTTTCCAGATTACTCCTGTAATGAACTACATTTAAATTGCAAGGGGATTGCATTTTGTCGTCCCAGTCGAAAAATTGACTACCAATTTCAAGTATAAGCAAACACAGTTAATGAAACGACACGGGAGATCTGCAGTTAGAACAGCGAAATCAAAAACTGCAAACGTGAAACGGGCTTGATTTTCTGCAGAATTATCCCAGCATGCTCCCAATTAATCATTAACAGAGAGGGGGAAAAAGACCGTAGCATTAATCAGCTCAACAAAAAGATGAAATACTAGTGGTCTGCTAATTAGATGCCCTCTGGAGTCATTCTTCTAAATGACAATGAACACTGAAAGGCAGAATTAGATATTAGAACTGACAATCGAAGTCGCCGTGTTCGTGATATAACTAGCATAAGTGATTCAAAGATAAGAGGCGGGAAACAGAAGATATTGTAACAAAACCCAATACTAATTTGCGGCTATAATTTGAGATTCCATTTAATATTTCCACCAGCTAATAAAGCGATTTTCCGCTGGCATGCACTGAATACTTTGTCCCGTGAAATTAGAAGAAAGAAAGAAGAGGACAGTGGCAGGTAGAGGGTGGGGATGTTATTATATATTGTGCGGTAGGACATGGTGCAGTATTGTTGCTCACGCGCGTGAGCTTTATGGGACATTATAAGCCTTAGTGCTAAGAAACGGCTGTGACGGCACGGTTGGGGGGAAGTGTTACGGCATCGACGATGAGGCAACGTTTGTTTGCATGTGTAGCATACTGGACAAACGCTTGTGGGCAGTGGGGAGGGGGTACACAGAAACAGACCTCTGCCGTTGTTCATTTCATCTCATTTTATTCCTCTTCTACCTTGCGGTGTCGAGGTGAAGCATAAACAGCGGGAGAGTGCCCGCTTATGATCTTCATATGTCGAGATTCCCGTTGACTCTATTATTCCCTCTGTCCATCGTTTACTTGGTTGGCCTCTTCTTCTGGTTCTATTTGGTCTGTAAATGATTGCTTAATTACTTGGTAGTCTAGTTACAGGGTCGGTCTATTCTTCTGGTTCTGCTTGGTCTGTACGTCATTGCTTGTTGTGGTACACTGTTAGTTGGTTGCCTAGTTACATGGTCTGTACGTCATTGTTTGTTGTTGTAGACTGTTAGTTGCTAGCCTAGATACATGGTCTGTACGTCATTGCTTGTTGTGGTAGACTGTTAGCTGGTAGCCTAGTTATATGGTCTGTACGTCATTGCTTGTTGTGGTAGACTGTTAGCTGGTAGCCTAGTTATATGGTCTGTACGTCATTGCTTGTTGTGGTACACTGTTAGTTGCTAGCCTAGTTATATGGTCTGTACGTCATTGCTTGTTGTGGTACACTGTTAGTTGCTAGCCTAGTTATATGGTCTGTACGTCATTGCTTGTTGTGGTACACTGTTAGTTGCTAGCCTAGTTACATGGTCTGTACGTCATTGCTTGTTGTGGTAGACTGTTAGTTGGTAGCCTAGTTACATGGTCTCTACGTCATTGCTTGTTGTTGTAGACTGTTAGTTGGTAGCCTGTTCTTAGCAGGAAGTTGCTATCAATCCCAATCCCCCCTCTGCTGTGTGTCCACCGTGACGAGGTAGAGGGGCTTGAGCGTCCCAATGACCCCAAGAGCTATGCCGACGGTAGCACAGCTACTGGTAGGGCAACCCATGTCGGACAGGTCAAGGGAGAGGGACCAGACGAAGAGACACACAAACCTGCTGCCTTGTAGGTAGACTGGGGACAGTCAAAAGCTAGGGAAAGCACCCCGAATAAATGCTTGTCGAAATCGGATGTACTGAGCCACAGGCTTGACAAAGCAGTGCAACGTAAAACCTGCTGCCTTGTAGGTAGACTGGGGACAGTCAAAGGCTAGGGAAAGCATCCCGAATAAATGCTTGTCGAAATCGGATGTACTGAGCCACAGGCTTGACAAAGCAGTGCAACGTAACTTAATTCATGATGTCACAAATCCAAGATAACCGTTATGGTGCTAATCCCGCGAAGTCCCATCAGGCGGCGATAGTGCCGGGCCCCCTGCCTCGAGGGGGTCCACCCATGACTACTGGTGGTCACCTTCCGCTTTGCTGTGGAGTCAAGGCACAGAGGAGTAGGTTAAGAGCTATTGACCAAATACCCCGGACACTCAACATACTACAGTGGAATGCCGAAGGAGTTTACAAGAAGAAAGAGTCCCTAAGAGTCTTCATAAAGATAAAATAGATGTGGCATGCATTCAAGAGACACACCTCAACGCCAATCGCAAATTCTCAGTCAGAGGATATCACGCCACACGTTTCGACCGCGAAGGACACAAAGGAGGAGTTCTAATACTTACACGAAATACAATACCTTGCAGTGAAGTATCTGTGATCTCTGACAACCAAACGGAAATTATAGGTGTTGATATAGTGATAAAGGACGTGAAAATAAGAATCTACAATCTGTATAGCCCAGCAGATAAGGACCTTACACTCTCAAACATGAAAATAACTGACACAAACTGCATTATTGTCGGAGACTTTAATAGCCGTTCAGAAAGATGGGGATACCCAGATACTGACAAAAGAGGAGATGAATTGGAGGACTGGGAAATAGACTCAAATCTCCATCTACTCAACAAAGCGGATGACACACCGAGCTTCTACTCCAGAAGATGGCTTACCACTTCTACTCCAGACTTAGCTTTCTGCACAGGAGACATCCTCCACAAAATCGATCGCCATGTGCTGGACCAATTAGCAGGTAGTGACCACAGACCAATCAAGCTTGAAATGAATATGGAGTATGTTCCACAGGAGCAAAAGCCCTTGCCCCGCTGGAATTACAAACGAGCAGATTGGGACAGATTTGCCATACTAACAGACAAATATTGTGAAACCATAAATACACGATATGGCAACATAAAGCAAATGGTGGAAAGTCTAAACAGAGCGATAATACAGGCAGCCACTGAGTCCATTCCAAGAGGAGCGAGGAAAAATTACAAACCATACTGGACTGAAGAACTACAAAGTTTGGAGGACAAAGTTGAAGATGCCAGGAAGACAGCAGAGAGAGAACAAACAATTGAAGCAAACATCTCTCTCAAAGCCATCTCAGCAAAATATAAAAGAACAGTAAATCAAACAACAAGAGATTGTTGGAGGGAAAAAACAGAAAACCTGAATTTTGACAGGGATGGAAACAAACTATGGAAACTAGTGAAAGCCATGAACAATGAAGGACCTAGAAACAAACAAATAACAATTAAACAAGGAAATGCCTTGCTTACAGGAAAAAAGGCTGCAAATGCACTAATGGAACACTATGCAAATGCAAACCACATTGATATTACAACCGAACAGAAGAAAGCAATCAAAGACAAACAGATACATCATAGAAATACAGAGACAGCAGCAGAATATATGATGGCAAATCTAACAATGGAAGAAATGGAACAAGCAATGAATACCCTAAAAAAGAAGAAATCACCAGGAAAGGATGGAATCACAAATGAAATGCTAATAGGACTAGGCACCAAGGCAAAGAAGAAACTACTAGCAGTCCTAAATAACAGCTGGAAGAGAGGAATAGTCCCACAGGCATGGAAGGAAGCTATACTAATACTAGTCCCAAAGAAAGGAAAAGACCTGGAAGAACCAAATGGCTATCGACCTATCAGTCTACTTAGCTGTGTAGGAAAATTAATGGAACGCATTATCAATGGCAGGCTAACATGGCATCTGGAAGAAAACAAACTCTTGACACCACACCAAGAAGGATTCAGAAAGTACAGATCCACTGAAGATCAAATAACCCATATAGCTCAGGAAATAGAGGATGCCTTCCAAGAGAAAAAGCACACACTAGCAGTCTGGATAGATTTAGAAAAAGCATTTGATAAAGTATGGAAGGAAGGACTGAAAGTAAAACTGCAAAAAATGCATGTTTGTGGAAAAATGTATAAATGGATCAGCCACTACCTTGAGAACAGAACTGCCAGGACAAAAGTACAAGGACAAACAAGCAAAATGATGCTGTTGGAGCAAGGTATCCCCCAAGGAGGAGTTCTTTCACCAACATTATTCCTAGCATATATAAATGACATCACGGAAAATTTTCCAGCCAGAGTACACACATCCTTCTTTGCAGATGACCTAGCCATATGGACATCTGAAGAATATATTAGTACAGCTAACAGCAGAATACAGCAAGCCTTATTAGCGCTAGAGGACTGGTCAAAATCATGGCTAGTGAAGATAAGTGAGGAGAAAACAACATGCACAGTGTTCTCCCTCTCAAATAAAACTCAGCAACCTAAGCTAGTATTGAATGGAAAAATATTGCGCCATGAAGAAAATCCAAACTATCTAGGAGTCACCTTTGATCGTCGCCTGACATGGAAGACACAGGTTGAGAACAATCGAACAAGAGCAAGGCAGAGAATGGCAATTATGAAAAGGCTTGCTGGTACAACGTGGGGAGCAGATGAGAAAGTTCTCAAGAAGTTATATACTGGACGGGTGAGGCCAGTACTGGAATATGGCATTGCAGCTTGGGCAACAGCAGCTAAGTCAAACTTTAACAAAATAAGGAGAGTCCAAAACCAAGGAATGCGAATCATAACTGGAAGCCTGAAGACAACGCCTATTAATGAACTAGAAAAGATCACTTGTTTACAACCAATGCAGGATAGAAGAGATAGCAGAGCCCAGCAACAAGCAGAAAAATTTAGAAGATTGACAGACCACCCTATGTATAAAAGGTTTAGTGGTTTTGGAAAGGGAAGACTGAAGCGTAGCAACTTTGTAGAAACTGCAAAACGAAAGATTAGGGCAGATCCTATACTTAACATATCAACAGTCAAACCCATTTACAATGCACACAAGTTCCCAGCTTGGAGACAGCAGCAACTGCCTGAGATGATAGAAAACATTCCTGGTATTGAGAAAAAGAACACTCAGCATGAAACCGAAAGAAGAGAAATAACCCTAAACTACATAAAAAAAACATTACCCAAGCAGGAATTGGACCCATGCATATACAGATGAATCAGCCAAAAATTCAATAGAGAATGGAGGAGGAGGAATTCTGCTAAATTTAAAAAATGGAGTGAAAAAAACACATTCAATGGCAACTGGAACATTTTCAAGTAACTTCAAAGCGGAGGTAGAGGCTCTGAAAACTGCAGCAGAAATGCTCCTGATGGAGGAAAATAAAGAGAAGCAAGTAGCTATCTTCACAGATGCAAAGTCAGCTGTCTCAATACTGAAGAGAAATAACAGCACAGAACTAGCTGACCTAAGAGCAACACTCCATGGTCTATGCCAGAAATCCAAAAAAAGTTGTAATACAGTGGATCCCATCACATTGCAGTATACCTGGAAACGAAGAGGCTGACAGACTGGCAAAAGAGGGCGGACGACTACCACAGCCTGACATAGACATAACCTATAATGAGGCAAAGAGGTTCATAAAAAGCTCTTATAGAACCAAATGGGAATCAGAGCATCCAGGCCATCAGAAGGATGATGCATATTACAAACTCGACCGAAGAGAACAAGTAGCAATCTTCAGACTCCGCACAGGACATAACAGGCTGAAATACCACTTGTTCAATAAACTAAAGATAGGAGATACCGATGAATGTAATTGTAGAACTGGAAAAATGACAGCAAAACATTTGCTGCAGGATTGCCCAACGTATGCAGAACAGAGAAAGATATTTTGGCCCACACCTGCTTCATTTGAGGGCAAGCTCTATGGAGATATCAAGCAGCTCAAGTTGACTGCAGCTTACTTTAACTACATTTAGGTTGACATTTAAAGGTGCATGAAGAAGTATTTAGACTGCCGCACTTCATACCACAGGTATGTCGGTTACAAAAGCGTCCCAGAGGCATGAAATGGAATATTGCTTGGATAGCAAATCCATTACGTGGAAAGTCCGAATCAAAAGCCCATTGTGTGGGCTTCATAAAAGGTGGAAAAAGTGTCCTAGTAGCACGAAGTGGAATATTGCTTGGATAGCAAATCCATTATGTGGAAAGTCCGAATCGAAAGCTCACTGTGTGGATGTCATCTGCAGACTGCATACTTCTGGTTTCCGGAAGAACAGCCTATGGTGAATGGAAGGCCCAATATACGGAAGTGAGGCTAAGCAGCCATGTGCAGGACGTGACGATTCCTTGGGTGAGCCCAGTACCAGAGCGATGTGTGTCGGCTCTGCAAGTATGGAAGCCTCCTTGGATGGCGGGGAATGCCCATGGTCTGCCCCTGCCTTCCCTTGAGGGCTGACCAGGATGTCTTTGGCTGTTCTATATGGGCCAGCTGGGATGGGGGATAACACCACAACAGTGAGAGCCAAACGTCCTAAGAAACCCCCGGGAAAGTTAACCCGGTCAACAAATGCCCGCAGAAGTCGGATGTGTCGGCCTAACGGCGCAAGAACGCAGCTCTGCTGTAAACAGGCACAACGCAATCACGTCCAGAAAAAAACTCCGGATGAACGAAGAAGAAGAAGAAGAAGAATCCCAATCCCAGTGTAGATTTTCTAGGCTGTGGTTCATAGTTCTGGGTATACATTTGGGGTGATTTGCAAGGCGGGATTCTAGCCACCCGTCTACTTTATAGAAGACTAGCTGACCCGGCTCGGCTTCGCCCAGGTCCTGGAGGGGATCTATCTATCTATCAGTCTGTCTGTCTGCTTGTTTGTCTGTCTGTCTGGCTGACCTAGCCCGGCTTCACCCAGTCCCTGGTGGGGAGCATCTCATTTAATTAATATAAGTAGTCATATAAGCTCTCCAGTTCCCGACTATCTGTCTGTCTGTCTATCTGACCCGGCCCGGCTTCACCCAGTCCCTGGTGGGGAGCATCTCATTTAATTCATATACGTAGTCATATAAGCTCTCCCGTTCCCGACTGTCTGTCTGTCTATCTGTCTGTCTGTCTGACCCGGCCCGGCTTCACCCAGTCCCTGGTGGGGAGCATCTCATTTAATTCATATACGTAGTCATATAAGCTCTCCCGTTCCCGACTGTCTGTCTGTCTATCTGTCTATCTGTCTGACCCGGCCCGGCTTCACCCAGTCCCTGGTGGGGAGCACGTCATTTACTTCATATAAGTAGTCAAATAAGCTTCCGTTCCCGACTATCTATCTATCTATCTGACCCGGCGTGGTTTCGCCCAGCTCCTGGCGCACAGTAACTTAAAAGAATGTCCTTCCACACACCATTCATTATTTTTAATGAAAACTGTTTTTAATCACCGACATGACAGTTGATAAGTTCTTTAAGCAGAAAAAGATGGGTTACAATGTTATGCATTATGCATTATTTTTATGAAAACTTTGAAAATGCCTTAAAGATTATATCATTATTTATTTTAACTCATATGCCTAAAAATAACTATAGACAAAGAGTTTAACAATAGTGCAAGTAAGTCCAACAATATGACTATAAAGTATATAGAAATGTTATTAAAAGTTATGCCCATTGAAATAACTTTTCTAGAGTGAAGTCCCCCTGCTATATCGATCCATCATGTGCCATGCCGGTAAGCGTGGGCGGTCATGTTCTGCCATCTCACTCGATCACCAGAGTCGTGGATCAGCTCCGTATTTCTGTCTCGACCATGCCACAAGGCCAAGCCATCCAGGTACTTGCTTCTAGGTCTTCCCCTTGGTCTGTTCCCCTCGATCTTACCAGTTGTCACCAAATTCTCCAATCCATTTCTTCTCATAACATGCCCAAAAAATTTTGATTGTCTACGTCTAATTTCTCTAATCAATTTACGATCTTCATTTGTTTCTTGAAGGACTTGTTCATTGGTCTTTCTGGCTGTCCATGGTATTCTTTGCATTTTCCTCAGAAACCACATCTCTACAGCCATCAGATGTTTTTCAGCCTGACTGCTCATTGTCCACGCTTCACAGCCTTACAAAAGTACAGGTTCAATGTAGCATCTCAACACTCTTTTTCTCGTTTCAATTGACATCTTTTGATTGGTCAATATGTTTTTCATCTTGCTAAAGGCTACTTTTGCCATGGCGATTCTTGTTCTAATCTCTTCAAGGCATCTCCCATCAGATGTTATTACTGTTCCGAGATAATTGTACCTGCTCACTTGTTGAAGAATATTCCCCTGCTATATAGAAATTATATAATGAAAATGAAAAAGTAAATGTTATTAAATAAGTAGACGATTTTACACTAAGAAACTATTATAGTCGGTTGCACAGGAATGAAAGGAAGACGTGTAGAAAATGTCATCTCAATCGGATATACCGTTATCGAACGCATCCAATACAAAGCTACCCACAAACACACAAAACCACAAAACCACATACACTCTGTTTTATAGATATAGATCTATGTTCGTTCTCGAGAAACGCTGAGTTTGTTCTGGTTCAGCACAAGATGGTCGTGAGTTTAAATCTTCTTCGTGGAGGAAATGTCTGGATCTATTTTCTTGAAGAGAAGTAACGACCACAGCATGAAATAACAATAGAACATAAAAACAGGTACGTGTAACTACTGCGAGAAAATGAGAGATAATAATCACGGATACTGAGTACACACCTCACAACGAACTCCTATCAATGATAATAACATAAACAAGATAAAAATAAGGTATACTACAAGCCAACAAATCAACGTTTCAATAATAATAATCTTCTTTGAGAACGACACAAACAGATCTAAAGAAAAACATGAAATTAGAAAATGTAATTAAATATTTAAACATAAACATTACATGCTTTCCCATAGCCGCGGGGCTTATTGCACTTAAACTTCCGGTGCACTGAGGGCGGGGTAGGGATTACAACCCCCACACCACTTAGTTGTATATCCAACGTATAATCACAAAGTGTCTAAGAGGGTATTACTTACTGTAATTTTGTTTAATGTGATAGGGGAACTGAAGGAGATGGAAAAAGGAGACGGGAAATTAAGGGAGAAAAAGAAGTGGGAATCAGGTAATCAAAGATAATGTGCCGGAGAAAGAGGAAGAGACGGGAGAGGATGAGAAGAATGAGGGAGACACGGATAAGGAGTGCGTAGGAGAAGACGCAGAGGGTGTGAATGAAAAGAATCACCAAAAAAAAAAAAAAATAGCAGATAACTTTAATATTACGATATAGCCGATGAAAGGAAAATTAGGCGGTTTTATTCAAAGAGTCTTCACCGGACGACAACAAAAACTACTAATTGAAACATCAAGATTTCACAGTATCGGAAACGAAGTTGCAAACCCTGAAAATGGAACCAGACACCGAGAAAATAATAACATAGATGGGCATGAATTACCTTGTCACTTCCTCCCGGCAAAGTGGAACATGAAAATAGGTAGATTCTGCCACGTGGGCCTACTGTTAATGTAATGACTGTCCTGTGATCTTCTAGAAATTTCCCCTCTAGATGTAAATATTAAACAGCATTAAGGTTTTAAAACTAATAACAGGCGCATTATGTGACTTGGGTCTTAGTTTACAAGCAGAGTTAATACTTTCCTCAGGCTGTTTGTGCGGGCCTTGTCTGTCATGTCTATTGGAACGAGAAAGGGTATGTCTTTTATTCTGGCTTTGATCTCGCTGGAATTATCTTAGAAGTTGAAAAGGGTATTTACAAAACAAAAAATAAGTATCTAACGGCAGAGATGTGTGATTTGAGTCAACATTATATCTTCTCTTTGGTGATAGCCAGTGGCGGACTGGATCTTCTTCTTCGTCCCTCTGTAGAGGGGAGTGAGTCATTCCTCGGTAAGCACCTCAGAGGTCAGTGTGTCCGCTTTCAGCAAGCATTCGTGTCAGGTTTGCTAACTCTTGACAGATTCCATCCAAGGTAACGAGTTCTATTAACCCTTGGATGGGTTGTCTTTCCTAACAATTTTTCCAGAGCGGCAACCTAAAGGCCTGCTCTTTGCGACTTCCAACTGCATTCGGATTTTTAACGTATGGGTTAATGTTTAAGGACGCCCATTTTATCAGGATCCCATCGGGCCCACTTTCCACCGGGATAGCTGACACGCTGATCAGTCCGTCACTGTTGATCGCTGTATGGTTCCATCATAATTTGTTTGCCATGGTATCTCTAATATTTTACATTATTCTGAGTTTTGTTAAAGAAATCGATTATTTTCTGATCACATCATCCATCGAACGTTGGTTGATAAATACATTTTTTAAATTTGAAATAAGGCATGTCCCCACTTCGCAACATAGCATGGAAACAAAGTTCTGACCTGATCTTTTAGTAATATTCAGGCTTCTTCTTCTTTTAGCCTATGCCATGTGGTGTTAATGATCATGTCTGTCCACAGCCTTCTGTCTCGTGTACTGTCAATCTTATTATGGTCTATGCCATGTGGTGTTGATGATCATGTCTGTCCACAGCCTTCTGCCTGGTGTACTGTCAATCTTCTTATGGTCTATGCCATGTGGTGTTGATGATCATGTAAGTCCAAAGACTTTTACCTCGTGAACTGCCAATCTTTTCTGCTACTGATGTTCCTCCATGCCATGATGGCAGCATCTTCTCTCTTGGTCTCCTTCTGCCCGTCTTCACCTCCAGCTGTCACGTTGTGAAGACTTACTCCAACCTTTCCTTCTTGTGACATGTCTTTATCTGTTGCGAGTAACCAGTTCTTTTTGGGAGTTAACTTCTTTGAATTTTTATTTATTCATTGCTCTTTCAATCCGCCTATGGTGTTCTCATAATTCTTCTGTAAATCCACATCTATTCAGCTCCAGATAATTCCTCACTTGTCTGCTTAGTGTCTATGATTTGCTTCCGTACATCAGGGTTGGCTCAGTATAACTCTTAAGAACTATTTTCATCGTATTGACTGACAAAGTAAATTGCAGAGAATATTCTTCATGTTCTCGAATTTCCAAGATACCTGTGATATTTTAAATTATTCTGACATTCGTTATTGAAGCCGGTTATTTGTTCCCTATTTTTAGACGAGCTAACTTTTATAAAACCCCAGATTTATAAAAGTGATGGGGACGTCACGTAGATCACAGAATAATAAGTTTTAATGGAATATCAAATAGCTTTAACAGAAGTAATTTAGAAAGTATATTAGAAATTGAATATTTTTGCCTCTCAATCAAATAACATTAATAACATTAATTTTAAGTGTGTTTAGCTAGCTCGTATTTATCCTTGCAAGACGGGGGAGGGGGAGGAGGGGATGCGCAGCTTTCCCAATGTTTAATTGATTGATTGTGTCCTCCCCATACCCGCCCTTGCTGTGGCACGTCAAGTACAGATCGTCCCATAGCGGCAGCAAAGTCACCATGAGAATAGCGTGAGCGCGACCGGCAGGAGAGTTCGATTTCAGCACTCGACGTTCGCTATGGGAAGGAAAGTAAGTAATACATGCCTAAAGCGTAGTGAGTATATCATCATCATGTGCCATGCCGATAAGCGTGGACGGTCATGTTTCGCCATCTCACGCGATCACCAGAGTCGTGGATCAACTCTATGTTTGTGTCTCAGTTATCCCATGTCAAGCCATCTAGATATTTACTTCTCTGATTTTCCTTTGTTATTTTACCGTTAATCTTGCCAGTTGTCACCAAATTCTCAAGCTTATTTCTTCTCATAACGTGCCCTAAATGTCTTGATTGTCTACGTCTAATTTCTCTAATCAGTTTACGGTTGTCATTTATTTCTTGAAGGACTTGTTCATTGGTTATTCTGTCTGTCTATGGCATTCTTTGCATTTTCCTCAGAAACCACATTTCCACTGTCAGCAGATGTGTTTCAGCTTATCTTCATACTGGGTATATGGAAATGCAATCAATTAATCAGGTGCTGTCTCAACAATGAAAGCTGGCGGCAATGGATCTCCAACACTGTCTGTCTCTCGCCCTGACTGCACATTCTATCAGGCTGATGTTTGTCCATCTCTTGATGGTATCTTCCCACTTGTATTGTTGTCTACCTCTTGCTCGCTTGCCCTCAACCTTGCCCTCCAAAATGGTTTTTATATATGGAAATACAATCCTATTTGCATAGACCAAACGGCACTTAGTTGGTGATAAGTTGGGTATCAGGCTAGTCGCCTTTACGTCCAAAGACATTTTCTGGTACCTATTTTAAGCTGAATATGTTTAACATTTGAAACTGCCCCTGTGAGTATCACCGGTGCGACAAGCCAGCGTCTAGCCGTCAATACAAAAATACACTCAATGTTTATCTGCATGGGATATGATGATGATGATGATGATGATGATGATGATGATGATGATGATGATGATGATGATGATCAATTCAAAAATACACTCAATATTTATCGGTATGGCGTATGATGATGATGATGATGATGATGATGATGATGAGATTTTGATGATGCCGATGATGATGATGATGATGATGATGATGATGATGATGATCATGATGATGATGATCATGATGATGATGATGATGATGATGATGATGATGATGATGATGATGATGATGATGATGATGATGATGATGACCACGATGATGATGATGATGATTACGATTATCAATTCAAATATACACTAAATATTTATCGGTATGGCATATGATGATGATGATGATGATGATGATGATGATGATGATGATGATGATGATGATGATGATGATGATGATGATGATGATGATGATGATGATGATGATGATGATGATGAATGAATGAATACAAAAATACATTCAATATTTAAAATGTTGCTTTCACGAAAAGAGGTCACCCAATCAATGATTAGTTCAGCAATGGCCACATTTTGATGCAGGCTGGTATTATTCTTCACATTTGCCATACTTTGATATTGTTTCGTGTCCGTGACTTTAATGGGAAGTGCATTAGTTTGGGAATTCCGTGATCAATGCGTGAATCGATCAGATTCTGTTATACCCCGGGTTGATTATAGTTCTGTGGTGGGTGGCATTTTATTTTATGCTAAACTATGTCGAATGATGTCACTGCACATTGGGCATTCTCAGTCGGGCTCAGTATTCCGACGCAGCAGCCTTCACAAAGTATTTTTGCTTACTGTTCACCAAAGAAGTTCCCTTTAAGACAGTATGGACATGCCTGACCAAGGACTCTCCCCCCCCCCCCACTCCAGTTCATGTAACCAGGCTAGAGTTGGAGTCTCGTCAGTATATTTCAACAGAGTCCGTACTGCATTGATTATATCAGCCCTGTCAATGTTTCTTCCCATGCATATTGGTGCATTATTTGCCAGCTGGTCTGCGCGTTCATCATCTTTAACGCCGGCATATAACCGGTAATAAACTAACAGTGGTGCATTCCATGGTGCCAAAGTTGTTTGTCGGCCTCTTGCCCTTGCTAGAATCTCTTACTTCAGCTCCTCTCCTTAGGCAGGGTGTAACTAAACCTGCCTCTATTGACTGGGTGTTTGGGTCTACCATCTTTATATATTTTTGCGTGATATTTGCGTCTGGTGATATTATATTCAAACATTTGATCTCCCCAGTGCGAATCGCTATAGCTAGCCCATTTGCCTACCTGCTCGTTTGTCATGAGTCCAGTGAGTCAAGGATCGACATTACAGCACTCGGGATATTCCCATAGGCGTCAGGTTCCCATCTCCAACAACCACAACCTACGAAGAGTCCCAGTATTTATGGTACCAGCTGCAGTCTGATTGTGTTTCCTTACGGTCTGTCATCTGAATACAGAGTATCGGTCGGACCTTCTGGTCACTGCCGGTCTCACTATTCTCTCCAGACGATTTATCTCTTCTTCCACCTGACTCTCCTGGCTTCTACTCTTCTATTTCTCTGGCTTCCTCTCTCTCCATTCCTGCATCTTCTTCTCTTCACTCTCTCTTCGCTAACCGTTGAAGATGTGACCGAGCACAGAGCACGGAGATCATGTGTTCCTAGCCAGTCCGATATATATATATTTTTCACTTCACCTGGGCTCCCAGGTCTACACACAATACTATGGATACCAGGAAATATCCCAGAAAGTAAAGACGATCCTCGTGATCCATCGAGAGCCGATTGGTCTATACCAGAGGTTCCCAAACCACGGCCCGCGGGCCACTTGTGGCCCGCCAGCTGTCAGAAAGTGGTACGCGAGGCTTGGTTATTTAATATGATATATTTTAATAATTTCAAAAATTCACTCGGAGCACTCAATTACAGCAACACCTTCAGCATGAACTAATTGATTTGAAATGCAATTCTACACTGAGATTTAAATTTCTGGAGCTGCCTGCTTCACCTTCAGCTGATCATATGGTTTCATTCTGGCGACTATTGCCTGTCGAACAATTTGAACACTTGCGTTCATTCGCCCAGAGATACATTTGTCGTTTTGGTTCGACTTACAGATGCGAGCAGTCATTTTCCGCAATGACAAGCAACGTTCCCAACTCACCGACAGTAACCCAGCTGCATTTTTGGCTTTGGGCACTACAGAGTTGTGCCCAGATATTGATAAACTAGCATCTGAACATAAATAACTGGTTATGCAGAACAGTTACAACTGTAAAGTAATTACATTAATAGCGATTTTTGAAACTGATTAAAAATTTATTGTTAAATGAACGTTTTTCTTCTTCTTCTTCTTCTTCTTCTTCTTCTTCTTCTTCTTCTTCTTCTTCTTCTTCTTCTTCTTCTTCTTCTTCTTCTTCTTCTTCTTCTTCTTCTTCTTCTTCTTCTTCTTCTTCTTCTTCTTCTTCTTCGTTCATCCGAAGTCTTTTTTTTCTCTTTCGGGCGTGATTGGGATGTGCCTGTTTACAGCAGAGCTGTGTTCTTGCGCCGTTTGGCCGACACATCCGACTTCTGCGGGCATTTGTTGACCGGGTTAACCTTCCCGGCGTCATCTCGTGTAGAATCCAAGACAACTCGCCTACTTTCATTCTGGGTCGCATCGTGTTCCACACTGTGACACAGTCAGTGTTAAAATGCCCAGGTCACAATCAATTACTAAAAGGACTAGATCAGTGGTTCTCAACCGGTGGGGAATCCCCCCCCCCCCCCGGAGGGAATTTTAGGGTTTCCAGGGGGGGGGGGAAGAATTAAGATTATTTCAAGATCACATTAATACAAGAACCAGTTACTTGATATTGTTTTTCCCTCTATATTTTACGGTTCTCTACTTCTCGCCCTAATGAAGTTCGTTTTATAACGTAAGTAGACCCGCAAATCTAGTATGTGTTATTAAATTTAGCTTCCATTTTTATGTATGCTGTGGGATTTATAGAGAGGAAATTCGAAAGAGAGAGAGAGAGAGAGGGGGGGGGGGAGGAGTGACGTTCTGAACATATGGTAAAGGGTTGGTGCCAAAAAAGGTTGAGAACCACTGGACTAGATGGTAAGACAAGTAGTCTCTGTTCCACGTGAGTAGTCGCCATACATCTGCTGAGGGCATCCACGTCAGAGGACGATCAATCTAGCTCACTGAAAGATTCGGTTCCCCAGTAAAAATAATGCGGATGTGAACGACGCTAATGCATGTGGACATGCAGAGCAGACAATTGGATATACAATATATACAACAAGAAGAAGAGGTGAAGAATATTGTCTCGCAATGAATGTTACCTGCAATGAATGTTACCTGCAATGAATGTTACCTGCAATGAATGTTACCTGCAATGAATGTCTAACGCTTGTTGTCTCTCGCATTGGTTGAACGATTCATATAGATCCATGTTTTGCTTATTTATCTATCCATCTAAACACATAAACACACACACATCCATATTTATCTATCCATCTAAACACATAAACACACACACATCCATATTTATCTATCCATCTAAACACACAAGCACACACACATCCATATTTATCTATCCATCCACACATACGCATCCACACATACACACAAGGTAAAGCAGGAGGCATAAAGACACATAATCCGACACACTGATAAATAATCACATAGACATGCAGATAGACGGGTAGATAGTCAAACAGGCAGAAAAATTGACAGTCAGACAAAACAAATAGAGATAGTGAGAAAAATTAAGAACTGGCTTTTTTTTTCTTTCCGCAGGTTGACAATAAATGTACACTTGATTACACTCGGAGTTAGGGATATTTAATTCTGTGTAATATACAAAAGAACTGTCTGTCTGTCCTTTCTCACTAAGGTAGAATACATTTCACTACCTCTAGTCAGACATTATGAGCTTCCATGTCACGAGTCGATCCGGGACTCTACGCAGACATCATGCGTGTAGAGCAGGGCACGCCGCGACATTAGCAGCCCAAAGGGTTTTCAACCGGGCGGAAGGAAGCAAGAAATTACTCACCGAACCGAATTATTATTAGCTTCGGTCTTCAAGCAAAATCGAATGAGCTTTTCTTCGCTGTGAAATGTAGCGGCAGAGTCGTACCATTTCCAAGTTCCAGTCCATCATACTCCCGCCGGACATTCACAGCTTGACAGCTCAGCCTAACTGGATGACGAGTCCGCAGACATAGTGGCTTCAAGTTAATGGTAGAGTTGGGCCGCAGCGGTGTCTGGCCCTGCGCCGTGGTTGCGATTGCTGTTGTCATGATTCGCAGAATAGAACATTTTATGTCAGTATTCCACAATAAGCAATGGTGTACAGATCAAATGAGACCAGAAGAGGGGGCTGACCATGTAAACGATGGACATATTGAATAACAAAACCCCCGGGAAGGTTAACCCGGTCAACAAATGCCCGCAGAAGTCGGATGTGTCGGCCTAACGGCGCAAGAGCGCAGCTCTGCTGTAAACAGGCACAACGCAATCACATCCGAAAAAAAACTCCGGATGAACGAAGAAGAAGAAGAAGAAGAAGAATAACAAAACATGGGGATCAGGATATGTGAAGTCCATAAATGGGCACTCTCTCACTGTTTATGCTTTATCACGATACCTGATCATGTGATGATTAATCGTCTTAAGTGCCTTTCTCTATCCTCCAATGAAACATATTCAGCAGTTTTCCATATGCAACCTCTTTTACCTCTTTAAACCTCTTTATCTTTGATATACAGTGTGCATTTGTAATGACAGAGGTGTTTGAAAATATTGCCGTTACAAGTTTTGTATTTACCTTTTATGTTACATGAATTTCACAGAGGGTGAATACAAACCTTGGAACGGCAATATTTAAAAAAAAAAACCCACATTCATTCATTCATTCATTCATTCATTCATTCATTCAGTAGCATGTCATTTGCAGAACCTCTCTCCCATAACAACCTTCCTGAAAACTTCTCGATCACAAGCAAGATGTCCCGCGTCCGATACACCCATCTGGAGATCCTCCGCCATATCCTGCACCCATCTTCTCTTTGGCCTTCTTTTTCCTGTCTTCCCAGGTATATACCCCTCCAAACTTTCATGACGTTTCAAGTGACCACAATATATCAATTTTCTTTGTTTTATCGTCTTTAATAGCCAACCCTCTTCAATATTCAGCTCTTGAAGTATGGATGCATTTGTTCTTTTCTTTACCCAAGATATTCTTAGAACTCGTCTTTAACATTTATATTCAAAGGCGTTTATGCGCTGTTCAGCTTGTTTAGTAAATGTCCAGGTCTCACAGGCGTATGTTGCAATGGGAAAGATGCATGCTCTAAAAAATCTAATTATTATAGTTATATCTGTCCAACTCCATAATTTATTCAGTTGTTTTAGTCTTTGAAAAGTAATTGATAGTCGTCGTTTAATTTCTTTTTCTTTCATTGTGTCATCATTGTTGGTAATTAATGACCCAAGATATTCGAAATTTCCACCACCTCCAATCTTTCTTCATTAACATATATTTCTTTCTCCATGTTAGTTTTATCCGTATGCATTATCTTTGTTTTTGCTATGTTAAGATATAAGTTGTGATTTTCACTATTTCTTTGGGTTGAGGTTATTAAGTTTTCTATCCCATTCCACGGTCATTAAAAATACATGATATATAATGCAACATGTCTACTACCATATTAACAACTTTTAAGTCATAACTGTGACACACCCCTACTTCCCATTTTCCTCCATCCATTTCTGTTTGGTTCAAACCTAGCTTTTATTTGGCACTGAATCTGCTAAGGTAGAAGATGAGATCAGATTTATGTTAGTAACTTAGCAAGTTATAGCTGTCGTAGGATAAAAGATAATGCTGTTGTTTATCTTCATGGCAGTCGAAGCTTAATTCTTTCCTACGTAATTATTTCTTATATTACTGTGCGAACATGTGTATATTTCAGCTTGAAAGATGAATCTAGTTATTTTTCACTACGTTGTGTGACTTCTGCAATATGCACCCGTCGAGATGCAGCGAAATATGCCAGGCAATAAATCGTACAATTTATAGTTTGTGCCTTCGTTATTCAAATTATTTCTGTGTTTGGGTGGAGTTATTTGGGTTCCCAATGCACGTACCGCCGCGACAATTGACACCTAAAGGGAATAACGTATTTTTTCGCTGTCCTTATAATCTTCATCATCATCAGAATCGTCATCATCATCATTATCACCGTCTATTGACTTGTTCTGTACAAAACCGTTCTCCCATCACACCTTCCTTCACAGCTATTTTGCTGGCTATAGTTTTCTACGTGTCCATAAAAAAAAAAAAAAATAACTAGTCTGCCATTGCTTTCCGCCTTGTCAATGACCATACTGATCGGTGAGAGTGGACGTTGCCTTTATAAAGAGATAATCTGCCTGCAATCGCGAACTTGAGACCGCAGCCAAACAGCCTGCCGGTTACTCTCAAGCTTAAAACGCGGTTTGCTCCCATTGTTTCGCGTTACCTGATGAGTAGGGTTTGACGAGTACTTTACCTTGCCTAAGTGTGTCCAGTAGTTTAGAGGAGGGGGAAAAAGAGTGCCTTACTTTTATTTGTATAGGGGTACTCCCAATCCCGTCCTGGGTAGCCTCTAGGAAATAAGAAAAGCTACATACAGCAAACGGCTCTGTGGTGAAGGAGTATCGAATGCCTATCTGTGAGTTCCAGACAAGAGAGTGTCTAGATATACTGTCCTCGTGTTTTCTCACTGGGTGTCCTATCTTGTGAGTTCCAGACAAGAGAGTGTCTAGATATACTGTCCTCGTGTTTTCTCACTGGGTGTCCTATCTTGTGAGTTCCAGACAAGAGAGTGTCTAGATATACTGTCCTCGTGTTTTCTCACTGGGTGTCCTATCTTGTGAGTTCCAGACAAGAGTGTCTAGATATACTGTCCTCGTGTTTTCTCACTGGGTGTCCTATCTTGTGAGTTCCAGACAAGAGAGTGTCTAGATATACTGTCCTCGTGTTTTCTCACTGGGTGTCCTATCTTGTGAGTTCCAGACAAGAGAGTGTCTAGATATACTGTCCTCGTGTTTTCTCACTGGGTGTCCTATCTTGTGAGTTCCAGACAAGAGAGTGTCTAGATATACTGTCCTCGTGTTTTCTCACTGGGTGTCCTATCTTGTGAGTTCCAGACAAGAGAGTGTCTAGATATACTGTCCTCGTGTTTTCTCACTGGGTGTCCTATCTTGTGAGTTCCAGACAAGAGAGTGTCTAGATATACTGTCCTCGTGTTTTCTCACTGGGTGTCCTATCTTGTGAGTTCCAGACAAGAGAGTGTCTAGATATACTGTCCTCGTGTTTTCTCACTGGTTGTCCTATCTTGTGAGTTCCAGACAAGAGATTGTCTAGATATACTGTCCTCGTGTTTTCTCACTGGGTGTCCTATCTTGTGAGTTCCAGACAAGAGAGTGTCTAGATATACTGTCCTCGTGTTTTCTCACTGGGTGTCCTATCTTGTGAGTTCCAGACAAGAGAGTGTCTAGATATACTGTCCTCGTGTTTTCTCACTGGGTGTCCTATCTTGTGAGTTCCAGACAAGAGAGTGTCTAGATATACTGTCCTCGTGTTTTCTCACTGGGTGTCCTATCTTGTGAGTTCCAGACAAGAGAGTGTCTAGATATACTGTCCTCGTGTTTTCTCACTGGGTGTCCTATCTTGTGAGTTCCAGACAAGAGAGTGTCTAGATATACTGTCCTCGTGTTTTCTCACTGAGTGTCCTATCTTGTGAGTTCCAGACAAGAGAGTGTCTAGATATACTGTCCTCGTGTTTTCTCACTGGGTGTCCTATCTTGTGAGTTCCAGACAAGAGAGTGTCTAGATATACTGTCCTCGTGTTTTCTCACTGGGTGTCCTATCTTGTGAGTTCCAAACAAGAGAGTGTCTAGATATACTGTCCTCGTGTTTTCTCACTGGGTGTCCTATCTTGTGAGTTCCAGACAAGAGAGTGTCTAGATATACTGTCCTCGTGTTTTCTCACTGGGTGTCCTATGTTGTGAGTTCCAAACAAGAGAGTGTCTAGTTATACTGTCCTCGTGTTTTCTCACTGGTTGTCCTATCTTGTGAGTTCCAGACAAGAGATTGTCTAGATATACTGTCCTCGTGTTTTCTCACTGGGTGTCCTATCTTGTGAGTTCCAGACAAGAGAGTGTCTAGATATACTGTCCTCGTGTTTTCTCACTGGGTGTCCTATCTTGTGAGTTCCAGACAAGAGAGTGTCTAGATATACTGTCCTCGTGTTTTCTCACTGGGTGTCCTATCTTGTGAGTTCCAGACAAGAGAGTGTCTAGATATACTGTCCTCGTGTTTTCTCACTGGGTGTCCTATCTTGTGAGTTCCAGACAAGAGAGTGTCTAGATATACTGTCCTCGTGTTTTCTCACTGGGTGTCCTATCTTGTGAGTTCCAGACAAGAGAGTGTCTAAATATACTGTCCTAGTGTTTTCTCACTGGGTGTCCTATCTTGTGAGTTCCAGACAAGAGAGTGTCAAGATATACTGTCCTCATGTTTTCTCACTGGGTGTCCTATCTTGTGAGTTCCAGACAAGAGAGTGTCTAGATATACTGTCCTCGTGTTTTCTCACTGGGTGTCCTATCTTGTGAGTTCCAAACAAGAGAGTGTCTAGTTATACTGTCCTCATGTTTTCTCACTGGGTGTCCTATCTTGTGAGTTCCAGACAAGAGAGTGTCTAGATATACTGTCCTCGTGTTTTCTCACTGGGTGTCCTATCTTGTGAGTTCCAAACAAGAGAGTGTCTAGTTATACTGTCCTCGTGTTTTCTCACTGGGTGTCCTATCTTGTGAGTTCCAGACAAGAGAGTGTCTAGATATACTGTCCTCGTGTTTTCTCACTGGGTGTCCTATCTTGTGAGTTCCAAACAAGAGAGTGTCTAGATATACTGTCCTCGTGTTTTCTCACTGGGTGTCCTATCTTGTGAGTTCCAAACAAGAGAGTGTCTAGATATACTGTCCTCGTGTTTTCTCACTGGGTGTCCTATCCAGCGCCAGCGCCCCCCCCCCTTCCACCTCTTGGCTCGCTTGGGTTTGTTTAGTTCTGTCCATGAGCTCTACGTTGATGATTCTGTCGCGCCATTGTATTATTTAGCGCAGTCATCATTTAATGAGTGCCTGGAGTTTATTGGTAAGTCTTCTAGATCAGTCATATCTGACTGAGATCCGACAGTCGTCACACATTTACAACTCAACTTTTGTAGTGTATACGTCACACTAAGCAACTTGTATAATTATTTAATTGTATAATTTAAAAAAAAAAAAAAAAAAAACTTTTTTTAATGACGCCATAACAACAATCATCTGTAACAATACGACTTTGGAGTCGAATCCGTCACAACAAGCAACGTTTAAAACACATTTGAAATGAAGCTGAATCGCCAAGCAATTTGTATGACTCCACTTTTCAACCGAATCCGTTACAGAAAAGCAACTCATGTTTTCAAATGAAGAAGTCACATCAAGTAACTTTAACAACTCAACTTTTTGACTAAAGAAGTCACGTCAAGCAACTTTTACAACTAAAGTTTTGAAATTAATTCAACACACCAAGCAACTTTTACAAATCAGGTTTTGAACTGAAGAAGTCACATCAAGTAAATTTTACAATTCCGGTTTATAACTGAATCCATTACATCAAGCAATTTTCAACTCTTGTTTTTGACGCGAAGCCGTCACAAGAAACAACTTTCACAACTTAACTTTTGAACACAACAAAAATGACTTTTGCAATTCAACATAAAGCTGTAGCCGCCACATAGGAAACTTTCACAATATAAGCAGTAACATTGCAGGCAAATTTACTTCATTTCATTAGCTTTTTAACAGACATTTGTTATTTTCAATGTTTCCGTTCCAAGGCTAGAAATAAATATTTGGGTCTAAATAAGCTGAAATTAGAACACTTCGGGATAGAAAAGTCAGTCCAAATATTTTGGACACGTTTTGAGAAGAAATAAACTAGAGAACTTGGTGACAGCTGGCAAGATTGAGGGGAAAACAACAACGGGAAGGCAGAGAAGTACATGTCTATATGGCTTGACAACATGGCATGGTCGAGACAAAAACACACAGCTGATCCACGACACTGGTGATCGTGTACGATAACAACAACAACAACAACAACAAAACTTTATTTTGAAAGGGTTAAGAATTGGGCACGCAGGCCCGTCTAACATTCTACCCTTTTATCACTCTCTTTCATACATTATACCATTCACACATCATTCAAGGCTAACTGAAAACAGCAACAATATAAAAGATATGCATTATAAAGGCGTGTGGGAAAATTAAAAATAAATACTACACGACTCAGTAATAGTAATAACTGGTGTGGCATTTATTAGCTATGTGGAATATACTGGCCTACCAAAAGTGGACTGGCTGTTATACTAGGGTTTTATTATATTATTACTTCTATTATTAAGGGGGAAGGTAATCCGTACTGAGATAGTGTTCAAATAATTTGCGATTATATGTATAGGGATTGATGATGTCTTTTATTTCATGTGGAAGATTGTTCCACAGCTGAGCTGCAGAGTACGTTAAGCTTGTTTTGTATAAGTCTATCCTAGGCTTCGGAAGGTGTAATAAATTTAATCCTTTACTGTGTCTAGCATTATATTCAAACAATGGCCAAAGGTAGTTTGGGGCATTCCGATGTAGGATTTTGTGAATTAGTTTGGCCTTATTGAAAAGCAGATGTTTGCGGAGTGGTAGTAACTGAAGGCGTTTATGCAGGCTAGGATTGTCAGTTAAATGTTTGCTATAAATTAATCTCATGGCCCGTTTCTGGAGTGAGTAAAGTCGCTTGGTGCTTGAATTGGAACAACCATCCCAGATTGTAGAGCAGTAGTCAAAATGTGTCTGTATGTGAGACGTATAGACACATTTTGACGATGGCGAAACATGATCGCTCACGCTTATCGGCATGGCACATGATGATGATGATAGAATAGAGATTGAAGTAATAGTTTAGATAAAGCGTGTTGATGTGTCAATTAGATGGGGTAGTAACACTACGGGATAGTGGTTGAAGTAATAATTTAGATAAAGCGTGTTGATGTGTCAATTAGATGGGATAGTAACACTATGGGATAGTCAACCAATGTTTGCATATCCTTTACAGGACATCGCTGTCAACATCAGTATCTTTCAGCTGATTGTTGATTTCTTGGCAAGATTACGCTAAGTAGTTTGCCATTGCTTTCTGAGCGACCGGCTCACATACCCAGTAAGTTACCGACGCGATTCGAACCACTGCTGATTCTCACCGTCGTCACGTTACTTACGAGAGTATACGAGATTACGGTGAAAAGTTGCTAACCTCTAGGCCAGGAAGCCGGCATGGGATAGTGGTTGAAGTAATAATTTAGACAAAGCGTGTTGATGTGTCAATTAGATGGGATAGTAACACTATGGAATAGTGGTTGAAGTAATAATTTAGATATAGCGTGTTGATGTGTCAATTAGATGGGATAGTAACACTATGGGATAGGGGCTAAAGTCATCATTTGGTTAAAAAGGTTTAAAGGTTTAAAAGGCAAGAGGATTGACTTCATTGACCGGGTTTTATCCCATTTAGCGCGGTCTCGTTCTGTAAGGTAGCCTTCCGATAAGTGTCACAATGATGCTGAAATTGAGGCAATCAAAATAGCAAGAGAAATTACTAAATACCAGCCATGGTACACAACCCGTGGTGCTATTGACAGATGCAAAATCAATACTCGAGGCGCTCCTGTCTGAGAAATTGCCAGTACTAAGGACACTACTTTCTGAACTTAGCAGTCAGCATAAGGTCGCCATACAGTGGATACCATCCCACTGTGGAGTACCCGGAAACGACAGAGCTAATCAATTGGCTAAGGAAGGAGCAAAAGAAGAACAGTCTGATGTGCCCGTTACATACCACGCAAAAAAAAAAAAAAATGATCAGATCAGTCAGAAAGCCACCAAAACCTGCTCAAGATGATTACCACATTATGGATAGACCAGAATAAGTCATTATTCTGCGCCTCAGAACAGGACAAACTAGATTACGCAACCACATGTATACAAAATTCAAGATTGGTGAAACAGCCATGTGCACATGTGGATTGGCGTCGCAGACAGCAGAGCACATACTCCAAGACTGCAAAAAATATAACATGTCTGGGCAAACTTTCTGGCCTAGAGAGACGACAGTGGAATAAAAACTCTATGGACCGCTGTATGAACTAAAAAAGACAGTTAAATTCATACAAGAGACAACATTGCAGTTATAGACATATTTCAAGCGAACGAAAGAAGAAGAAGAATAAGCGTCACACAGTGCACGAACTCCGTAGTCCCAGCGAAAACCCCACAGGAGTCTCCGAGAAAATCGCACAAGTGAACCGAAAGATGTAGGAATCGAACCCACAACCTTCGAAGCGCGAGACAAGTAATAATATAGATATAGTGAGAAAATGTTACAGCTAATTGTGGAGTAACACTGTGGGATAGGGGTTAAAGTAATCATTTAGATATAGTGAGTTAATATTACAAGAAGAAGAAATACTAACTCTGTGTAATAGAGGTTGACGTTGTAATTAACAAGTTAAACCTAGCATCAAATTTATAATATTAATTCTAACGTTAAATTAGTGCTACCCAGAATCGGAGACACGGAAAACGACTGAAAGGATTAAGAATAAATTGCAAACATTCTTCTTCTTCTTCTTCTTCTTCTTCTTCTTCTTCTTCTTCTTCTTCTTCTTCTTCTTCTTCTTCTTCTTCTTCTTCTTCTTCTTCTGCGTTCATTGTTTATGTACACATTTTTCTCCATGTTTAACATTTTTATGAGACTGCTCACGACAATTGTCAGTGTATGTGTGCGAGTAAAGTGTGGGAGTTTGTTCATACTAGTTTCAATGCTCACGTGAGGCATTTTGTATGTGTCTAGATGTGAGGATGTGTGAGTGTGTGTGGAGGATGTGTGTGAGTGTGGGGTTATGTGTGGGTGGGGGAATGTGGGTGGGGGTATGCGTTTGGATGGGTTGAGGTGTGTGGGTGTTGGTGGGTAGTGATATTTGTGGGTGTTGGTGGGATGTGTGGATGGATGTGTGGGGGTGAAAGTAGGGGTGTGGGAATGGGTGTGGGGGATGTGTGTATGGGTGGAGGATATGTGTATGGGACGGGTGCGGGGGATATGTGTGTGTGGGTGGGTGGAGATGTGTGGATGGTTTGGGGAAGTATGTGTGGGTGGCGGGGTTGTATGGGTAGGGGATTGTATGGGTGGATTGGGGATGTAAGGGCGGGTGGGGAGAAGTGTATGGTGTGTGGGATTGGGATATGCGGTGTGTTGATGGGGGATGTGCGGATGGGAGGTATGTTTGTGATGGTATGGGTGAGGATATGTGTGTGGGTGGGGATAGCTTGTGATGTGGGGGATGTGTGTGGTTGGTGCGGGGAATGTGTGTATGGGTGGGGGATATGTGTGGGTGAGTAGGGGGTGTGTGGTGGTTGGGAGAAGTATGTGTGGGGGATGTGTGGGTGGTAGATGTGTGCGTGGATGGAGAATGTGTGGGTGGGAGTGTATGAGTGGCTTAGGGATGTGTAGGTGGGTGAGGGATGTGTATGTGTCGGGGTGGGATGCGTGAGTGGGTGGAGGATGTGTGTGTGGGTAGGGGTATTGTGATCGAGAGATGTTTGGTTGGGGTGGGTGGGGGTTTGTGGGTGCGTAGTGGAGGATGTGTGTGTGAGTGAGTGAGTGTTGGTGGATGGGTGGGAAATGCATGTGTGGATGGGGAGATGTGCGTGGTGTGTTGGTTGGGGATATTGTGTGGGTGGGGTATGTGTGTGTGTGGGGGGGGGTATGTGGGGTGGATGTGTAAGGGTATATATGTGGGTGTGGGTGGGAATATTGTGTGGTATGTGGGTGGGGATATGTGTGTGGTGTGTAGGTGGGGATGCATGGTGGTATGTGGGTGTGGGATGTGTTGGTGAGGGATATGTGTGCGGTGTGTGGGTTGGGAATATTGCGTGGTAGAGGATGTATGTGATGTGCGGGTGGGGGTGTGTGTGATGGGGGATTGGGTTAGGGCATGTGTGGGTGGGTGCAGGATGTATGTGAGTATGGTGGGTTGTGTGTGAGTGGATTGGGGATGTATAGGTGGTTAGGGAGATGTGTGTGTGTCGGGGTAGGGAGAAGTCAGTTGGTGGGAATGTGTGTGTATGGTTTGGGGATGTGTGAGTGGATTTGCGATGTGTGGGTTGGTGTGGGATGTGTGTGCGTGGGTGGGGAATATGTGGTCGATGGAGATATGGCTGGGGGATGGGTGGTTGGAGGTGTGGGTGGGGGAGAGGATGTGTGTGTTAGGATGTGTATGTGGGTGGATGTGGGATGTGTGGGTTGGTGGGGGATGTTTGTGGGTGGCGAATGTGTTTTGGTTGTGGGGAACAGGTGAGGGCAGTGTGTGTGGGTGGGGGATGTGTAGGAGGGGGATGGGTTGGTTGGTGGGGTATGTATGTGTCCCTGGGTGTGTGTGTGTGTGGGTAGGTGGGGTTGTGTGTATGGGTGGGGTGATGTATGGGTAGGTGGGAGATGGGCCTCATAACATGGTAATTTGTCTTGATTATGTTTACAACACTCATTTCACAATGTTTATCTTTCTTCCTATGTAAATGTATAATGCTCTTGATGAACGAAAGACGAGTGATTGGAAGGGCCGAATGTAAGACGGGCCTGCGTGCCCAATTTGTTACCCTTTTAAAATAAAGTTGATTTGATTTGATTTCATCCGAATTTTTATTTCGGATGTGACTGCGTTGTGTCTGTTTACAGTAGAGCTGCGTTCTTGCGCCGTTAGGCCGACATATCCGACTTCTGCGGGCATTTGTTGACCGGGTTAACCTTCCCGGAATTGCAAACATTCAGTTATTGGTTCCTGCGCAAAACGGGGACATGATAGTATGACAGAATCACTCACTGGGAGCTTATGGAGAGAACTAAAATAATACCAGCGCATCAAAACAAAAGTTAGTTGCATATCCGTTACAGGACGTCGCAATCAGCCCCAGAACTTTTGGCTGTGATTTCTTGACAAGTTTGCGCTCAGTAGTTTGCCATTACTTCCTGAGCGATCGGCACTCATACCATTGTATGAATGGTCAGCGCAAGGCGGCCTGCATCCACGTCTTACACAGCTGTATAGTGAATGAGGAGGTGCAGAAAATACGCTGGAGCTCGATAGGACATACACTGAGAAAACGCTGGAGCTCGATAGGACATTCGTTGAGAAAACGCTGGAGCTCGATAGGACATACACTGAGAAAACGCTGGAGCTTGATAGGACATTCATTGAGAAAACGCTGGAGCTCGATAGGACATTCGTTGAGAAAACGCTGGAGCTCGATAGGACATACACTGAGAAAACGCTGGAGCTCGATAGGACATTCGTTGAGAAAACGCTGGAGCTCGATAGGACATTCGTTGAGAAAACGCTGGAGTTCGATAGGACATTCGTTGAGAAAACGCTGGAGCTCGACAGGACATACACTGAGAAAACGCTGGAGCTCGATAGGACATACACTTAGAAAACGCTGGAGCTCGATAGGACATACACTGAGAAAACGCTGGAGCTCGATAGGACATTCGTTGAGAAAACGCTGGAGCTTGATAGGACATTCGTTGAGAAAACGCTGGAGCTCGATAGGACATACACTGAGAAAACGCTGGAGCTCGATAGGATATACACTGAGAAAACGCTGGAGCTCGATAGGACATTCGTTGAGAAAACGCTGGAGCTTGATAGGACATTCGTTGAGAAAACGCTGGAGCTCGATAGGACATTCGTTGAGAAAACGCTGGAGCTTGATAGGACATACACTGAGAAAACGCTGGAGCTCGATAGGACATACACTGAGAAAACGCTGGAGCTTGATGGGACATTCGTTGAGAAAACGCTGGAGCTCGATAGGACATACACTGAGAAAACGCTGGAGCTCGATAGGACATACATTGAGAAAACGCGAGAATAGTATAACTTGAGAATCTGTTGTCTGGAATCCACAGGGGGAAGGGGTTTGAAGAATCATCATCATCATCATGTGCCATGCCGATACGCGTGGACGGTTAAGTTTCGCATCTCACACGGCCACCAGAGTCATGGATCAGCTCTGTGCTTTTGTCTCGACCATGCCACGTGGCCAAGCCATCCAGGTATTTACTTCTCTGCCTTCCTCTTGCCGTTTTCTCCTCAATCTTGCCAGTTGTCACCAAGTTCTCCAATTTATTTCTTTTCATAACGTGTCCAAACAATGCAGACTGTCAACGTCTAATTTATCTAATCAGTTTACGGTTTTCATTTGTTTCTTGCAGGACTTGCTCATTGGCATTTCGATCTGTCCGTGGTATTAAAATAAATATCCATTCATCCATCATGTGCCATGCCGATGATAAGCGTGGGCGGTCATGTTCTGTCATCTCATTCGATCACCAGTCGATGATCAGCTCCGTGTTTCTGTCTTGACCATGTCACGTGGCCAAGCCACCCAGGTATTTACTTCGCGGTCTTCCCCTTGGTCTCTTCCCTTCGATCTTGCCAGTTGTCACCAAGTTCTCCAATTCATTTCTTCTCATAACATGCCCACAAAATTTTGACTGTCTACGTCTAATGACTCTAATCAGTTTACAATCTTCATTTGTTTCTTGAAGGACTTGTTCATTGGTTTTTCTGTCTGTCCATGGTAATATATAAATATAGGAAGACCTAAAACACACAGAGAAGAGAAGCAGTGCTAGAAATTAATAACATGGAGAGGACTAAGACGAAACTGCAAGAGATAGCTAAGCATAGAGTGAGCTTGAAGTGAGTTGGTTGAGGGATTATGGCCCAATATGGGATAAAGAGAGAAAAAAGATGTGATTGGGAGAGTTAAAAACGTTTGTCTAGTAAGAAGCCACCAAGAAATGTAAGGTTAGCTGCTGATTACAACAAGAGTTAAAACATCAGGCTTTAAAAATTTCCTCCTGATGCCCCGTCTGAGCTGTACAAATTGCTCCATAAATTAAACGTTAAATGACAATGGAGGGATTTCCACAGAGGCGCGGTCGCAACCGGCATAGCTCGGTCAATATTCCCTGGTACTCGGCGGGGTGGTTATTGGCATCTGTACGGTAAATTTAATCTCTTGGAGTCCGGCTGTAAGGTTGCTAGAAAGCCGCCAATAAAAACTTGTAATCAACTACTATGGTATTTGATGATTGTCGTTATCTGGTGGGACCTAACTTGTGGCTCAGATGAATAAGTTTATGTGTATTGACTGACTACATTGAAGATCAATGGGGAGAGTACACGTTGGAGGACAGACTCGTTATCATCATCATCATCATCATCATGTGCCATGCTGGTAAGCATGGGGGAAAAGAAGGGAGAGGGTGGGGGAGGGGGGTCATGTTTCGCCATCTGACACTATCACCAGAGTCGTGGATCGGCTCTACCATGTGATCAGGCCATCCAGATATTTACTTCTCTGCCTTGCCTTTGTTATTTTCCTCTCAGTCCTGCCAGTTGTCGCCAAGTTCTCTCGTTTATTTCTTCTCACAGCGTGCCCAAACAAAATGTTACTGATTACGTCTAATTTCTCAAACTATTTTGCGGTTTTCATTTGCCTCTTGTGGAACTTGCTCCTTGGTTTTACTGTCTGCCCGTGGTATTCTTTGCATTTTCCGCAGAAACCATATTTTCACTGCCATTAGATGTTTTTTCAGCTTGTCTGCTCATCGTCCACTTTTCACATAAATACAAAAGTACAAGTTCTATGTAGCACTTTTCCTCATTGCAATTTACATCTTTTTATTAGTCAGTATGTTTTACTCTTTGCAAAAGGCTACCCACGCCGGGCCATATCTATGTGTGTTATAATCTCTTCAAGACACCTCACATCAGATGTTATGACCGATCGGAGATAGTTGTACCGATTCACTTGTTAATGAATATTCCGATTTATCCTTATATTACATTGTGGTATTTCTGTATTCTTAGAGACGACCATACTCTCTGTCTTCTTACAATTTAATTCTAATCCTAGTTGTTCACTGTGTACAGTAACCGTAGAAGGACGGACTAGAGAGCAGAAATTGTAATCTACACACTCCTTGGGAAGTAAATGCGGCCGTCCTGATACTACCCTACCTAAGCCACCCACTGCCCATGGTCTATACACATGTGGGTCCAGCACCACAAGCCCAATGGGAGTTAACTGATTAAGTGCCATGGGATGATTAATCGTCTTAAGCGACTTCCCGTATCTGCCATGGGCTTATATATCGCTGAAATGTTGTCATTGAGTTATAATACAACATGTATGCTACCATAATAACAACTTTTACGTAATAACTATGACACAGCCCTACTTCCTATTTTCCGCCATTCATGTTTTTTGTTTGGTCCAAACCAGCTTCTCTGTTTGACACTGAATCTGTTGATACACGTAAAAGGGGCCTTTAATATAGTTACTACATACAGGCAGATTACTGTAAGCATACTGCGAGACCTTCACATTTTCTAGGTCACGTCATATTTGAATTGGTAGGGCCAGTTGCCTTTCCCCCTGCCTTTCCTATCCAAACAATACACATAAATTTGTGAATATCGTTTTATGAGGCTGGCTATACCAGAGAACAGTACTGGACGGACAACAAGAGTCGTGCTACTTGTCGCAACTGAACCTGAACCATTGCCGTGCTATGCAGGTGCACTAACCACAATACTTGGTTTGTAGAAACGACGCAATAACTAATAGGAGTAGGAAATAAATATATAAATATCCATTATGCAACATGCGGATGGAATAATAATAATAATAAAAAAAAAAAAAAGAACAAACACGCGTATAGTGCTATTACTGTAAATTACATTTAATCGAAACCTATTTTATAATAGCAGACATGCAGACAAACCGGTAGAGGCGCATATTGACAGATGTATGTAGCGAAAGAGAGGGGCATGCAGAGAGAGAGAGAGAGAGAGAGAGAGAGAGAGAGAGAGAGAGAGAGAGAGAGAGAGAGAGAGAGAGAGAGTGTCTGTATGTGTTGAAGTACATTTTTAATCAATACATCCGAACTGTTAGTAGTATCAGCAGGGAGATGTACAAAGTGGTATGCTTGCAAATATACATATTAATTTAGTGCAGAAAAGAGAAAGAGAGGGGGAGAAAGAAGAAGGAGAACAAAAAAAATGACGAGGAGGAAGAGGTGACGAAGATGTGGAAGAAGAGGAAGAGGAAGGAGGAGGAGGAGGAGTAGAAGAAGAAAAAGAAGAAGAAGAAGAAGAAGAAGAAGAAGAAGAAGAAGAAGAAGAAGAAGAAGAATGAGAGACAGTAGACAGAGAAAAAGCGCGGCGGGGGAGAGAGAGTAAGGGGGAGGGGGGGGGAGGCAACAAAGAGACAGAAAGTGTGGGAAGTGTAGTCAGAGAGAGAGAGAAAAGACAGTTTTGCAATTGGCAAATGTAGTTCGATTTAATATAACCTAACTGATAGTTGTGTTTGCAGGCAGATGGGCGGTGGGGCATGCTGGCAGATATGCAGATTAATAAAGGGGTAGAAAGACGGGGGAGGGGTGAGAGGAGAGTGAATGGGGGTGGAGAGAGAGAGGGCGCGGGAGTTAAAAAGAGAATGAAGTTTTGTTCTAATGGCATATATTATGAATGAAATGTCTTTTCTTTTTACTCGAACTTACAATCAGACCAAGGAGGGACCAGCGTGCAGATGGTAAGTCAGACAGACAGGTGCGTATGGAGAGAGAGAGAGAGAGAGAGAGAGAGAGAGAGAGAGAGAGAGAGAGAGAGAGAGAGAGAGATTAGGAAATTATTAAGAAATGGAGACAATGAGATAGAGTGAGAGTCAGTGAAAATGTGTGTGGACGAGTAGAAGGGGGAGGTAGGCGGGAGAGTAAAATGGGGACACCTCGAGTCTGGCACTCTCCGGGGATTCCCTATTGTTGCACTGGCCGAATGAAGCATTGAGATATTCCCAAACCTCGTTAAGTGCCGTCTGGTTAGAGAAACTGCATAGAGAAATTGACAAACATATTTGGAATCATTGGTTGATATTTGAATTGCATGAAGTTCAAGTTTTGACAGTCAATTGTATACGACAACTGAATACACAAATTTGTACAGTCAATTTTATACAAGAACAGCATATACAAACTTGTACAGTCAAATTTATACGATAACCGAATACACAAACTTGTACAGTCAATTTTATACGACAACCGAATACACAAATTTGTACAGTCAAATTTATACGAAAACAGAATATGCAAACTTGTAGAGTTAATTTTACACACACACACACACGCGCGCGCGCGCGCACACACACACACACATATATAAACTTATATATATATGTGTGTGTGTGGGTTGTGCACATACATACACATACAAATGGGATTTGCCAGAATATACGTAATAAGGCCTAGAACATTGTGCTTTATAGCACTTGTTCGTTCTAGCATAAATGGATAAAGTGTATACTGGCACTGTTACGTTGACAGTCAGTTAGCATGCAACACTTACATTTAAACAAGAACAATGAAACGTGACAAGTCCGAGAGCGTCACTGGGACATGAAATGTTATGCCTGTACATATTCTAGACAGGGGTGTCAGGAGGTTGAATGACCCTTGGAGGCTGGATTATTTTCCAGATCAGTCTGAAAATATTAGAAATACACATAACTAGAAATTGAAGAAATGAATATATGAAACCAGTAGAAGGAGAGGAATTGTTATTTAATACTGAGTGGGGTCGTGCCTCCAGAGATACAGAGACGTCAAATAACTCGTCACAATAACGAAACACTGTGCGAGACAGCTTAAGGTCTTCCACAAGAGGACAAAAGCATGTTCAATACCAGACAGCTGATCTGGAAAAAACAAATTAACAAATTTCTACTGACACAGAAGCCAACTAGTGAAAACCAACAAAAAGACTTTTGCTATGCCACGTTAACTGTCTGACAGGGATGGACTAGCAAAATCTACTCATCATCTCACATCAAAGATGCTAGCCCGCTGTGTGAGGTCTGGCCCGTACAACCGGCGAATCGCATCACTAGTGCTGTTCAGAGCTAATCGAAAGTGCTTGCATGTGTGTAATCCGCATCCGTATGTGTGTGCGCGCGCGTTTTAATAACCCTTAGATCCCCATTGTACCCTAAGCGGATTACGAATGCAAATAATTCAACGCCGTCTTGCTGAACTTTGGAAACTTGAATAATTTGTGAAAACTGTGCTGGAGAAGAATGTACTCAGTGTTATCTTTGACACGATCCAGCAGGTGAAATTAACGTCATTTCTGCTGAAACCAAACATTTGTTCCCTAAACTAACTAAGGCGCATTCAACAAACTGCACAGCCCGTATCGATTCAATAAAAATACAGCTTTACCCTGGGAAAATACTCAGCTGGCACGGGTTTCAATAGAAAAATCATTAATGATATCAGAATGTTCGGTGCGTTCTTTCGCTGCGGATTTATCTGTGAGAATAATGTCTCTAGCTGTTTGATGCCCAGAATGGAATACTGCTGTGATGTATTCTTTCATTATCTTCGACTATCACGGTTGTCAACTGGCTGTTGCAAATGGTAGGGTGTTAGGTATCTGCAGAATATCAAGCCTCAGTCTTTTTTCATTAGTTCGTGTGCTCGAATATCCAAATACCACCAGCTGTATTTATTATCATCCTGCCTAATAAACACGAGCACAAATGCATACGTTTAGTGACTGAACGACTTTGTGTGGCGAAAAGATAGTTACATCATTACTATCTAGTGAGCTGCTTTGTATTCTTCATCAAGCCTATTGCTCAGTACATCCGACTCCGAGAAACATTGCCGGGTTTGCTTTCCCTAGGCTTTGACTGTCCTGGTCTACCCACCAGGCAGCAGGTTAGTATATCTCGTCGTCTAGTCCCTACCCCTTGACCTGTCCGACATGGGAAACCCAACCAGCAGCTGCGCTACCTTCGGCGGAGCTCTTGAAATCATTGAAACACGCAGGCCCTTCTATGAATTCAAAGTCGTGGAGACCCAACAGAGAGGAAGCTAGATACAACTTTTGGGCAGTTGTTAACAAAAATGTCACTAGAAACATCACATAATAATGAAAAGATACTTGTCTTGTAATATTGTATTTAATATTCTATTTAATATATAGTGTTTGTCCATCAATAATGATGATGACCATTCATTTCATCCAGTGGGGTTGAAAGTTTGGAGTCGTGAGTGCTAAGATGGCTGGTAAGGCCTATTTTGGCTCGAAATGTTCTGTGACAATGTGGGCAAAGAATTCTTGACATGAAGTTGGATAAAGAATTACTTTGTGCTATGAATTGGATAAAAGTGAGGAAGAGTTGCGCAATTCGTCGACCACACTCTCTCGCATTAGTCCATCTGAATCCAGTGGCAAGACAAGTCAAGACGACTGGAGACGAATACAGGTGCAGTGGATGACCAGGGCGCTCTACGTGCTTTGCCGCGCTCATTAGTTAATTATGTAATAGTCAGGTACTAACTTTATCTTTGCCAATCGAAGTGAGAAAAGAGAGCTCTTAAGAGCTAAAAAACAGAAAAAGGTGTTTAATAAAATACCCTATGTTCTTAAGAGCTACATTGAGCCACTCCTGACGAACGGAATGAATGAATCACTGAAAAACGAGAAGCAGGTTGAGAGCTTTACCAAAGCACAACTACAAAAAACAATGGACGTTGCGGCCAAAGCCTTCGTCAGCACAGAACAAACCAACAAAAAATAGATTAACAAATACACGATCGACACTACATGAATGTACAAATATCAACTTGTCTGTGTCCTAGCTTGAAACGGCTATCCTTGGGTGGAATGAAACGGATGTTGTCGTTAACGGGGTCAACTGACTAAAGGTCAGTACAGCCAGAAACTCGGTGATTGGTTAAGTCACCCGGTGAGGGAACCCGCGCTGGGGGGATCGGGGTGCGCCCAGGAAAGCGAATGGAAAAATATGGATGTGTAACTCTGGGGTGATGTAACGGATGCAGTTCGCAATTCCGCCGAGTTCGAAACGCTGCTGTGGGCAATATGGATGCAGACCAACAAGCGTTATCAAAAAGTAGCACATGTGACGGTAGTTCAGAACGCAATGAGAAGCGACACCACGCAAAACAACCAGGAAGTCACAGAAAGCAGAGATAATGCTGGTGTTGACTAACACGTCCTGCGAAGGACATGCAACTGGCTATGAAGTGGACTATACGATTGCGGAGATGGGTGGGGGGGGGGGGAGGGGTTAAGGGGACTTAAATAAAACTGTGTTGGACATTGAGGCCGTACAATTAGCAGCAAGTGAGGAATTATGTGAAAGCATGGATGGGTGTGTCCGACTTCGCGACTTAGGCATGCTTCTGTGTAAGGTGTGTTTCCTCTAGACCAGTGGTTCTCAACCAGTGGGGAATAACCCCCCCCCCCTCCCCCCCAGCGGGAAATTTAACGGTTTCCGATGGGGGTTGGGGGGTGGGGGGGGGGATTATTAAGATTATTTCAAGATTGCGTTAATACAATAACCGATTACTTGATATTGTTTTTCATTCCATACTTTACGGTTCTGTACTTCTCGCATTCTGAAATTCGTTTTATAACGTAAGTAGAACCGGTGCTGAAGACGGAGGCAACCAGCCAAGAGGCGCACCACAGAAATCAGGATGCCACGCAATCACGCAAAATGAAATATGTCGACTACTGCTAATCGTTATGGTGCTCGCCCTGCATTGGACCCCCAGGCAGGTGCAGTGCCGGGCCCTATGTCTCGAAAGGGTCCAACCCCAACTACTGGAGGTCCTTCTCAGATGTCCTGTGGAGCCAGGGGACATGAGAATAGGATGACTGGCCATACTAAACGAAGACTTAAAATAATGCACTGGAATGCGGAGGGAGTCAGCAACAAAAAAATAGAATTAGAAAAAATCTTGGACCAAGAAAAAGTAAGCATATGTTGCTTGCAAGAAACTCACCTCAATGAAAATATAGCCTTCAAAATCAGAGGCTACCAGTGTTACCGATCTGACCGACAGAACAGGCGAAAAGGTGGGATACTGACCCTTGTAAGAAATAACATCATGGCTTCCCAAATCAAAGTCTACATGGAAAGGGCTGAGTATCAGACACTTAAACTTAAGACAGGTAATACAGATCTACATCTGATCAATTACTACTGTCCAAGTGACCGCCCACAGGCACTGGACACTCTACCACTAAAAGAAAAAAATGATTGTGTGTGGCGATTTCAACAGCCACTCGCAGAGCTGGGGCTATGATCACATGGACCAGAGAGGAGAGAGACTGGAAGACTGGCAAGATGAGAATAGATTCATGTTGATTAACAAGCCGTCCGACCCACATACTTTCTACTCGAGATCATGGCACTCTACAACTACACCTGACCTGGCTTTTCATTCACCAGACCTGGAGTGGAACATTACACGAACTGTTGGGAAACAACTTGGTGGCAGTGACCATCGGCCAGTCTTTCTAACCGTAGAAAATGAGCTTGTAAGTGAAAGCAGCACCCTCTCGAGGTGGAACTACAAGAAAGCAGACTGGGCAATGTACAAGCATCGCACCAGCATACTGGTTAGAAACCTGAACACTGAGAAAGACATAAATAAAGCAGTTGAAGAGTTTGGGAAATGCATACTACAGGCAGCGCGAGAAACAGTACCAAGAGGAGCCCGTAAACAATATAAACCCTACTGGAGTAGTGAACTGGAACAGTTGCATAATGATGTTGAAGTGTGTAGAAAGCAAGCAGAGGCCACACCCAGCCAAGAGCACCACAATAAATTCCAGCATGCAAAAGCCAAATTTCAAAGGGCCAAGCTGCAGGCTAGACGGAAAAGCTGGCAGGAGAAAACGGAGTCTCTGAACTTTGAAAGAGACACAAGGAAATTGTGGAAGCTAATAAAACAGCTTAATGACGAGGGCACGGGGAGAAACTCAAAAATTGCACTACATAAAGATGGAAAAATCTTAAAAAGAAAGCAAGCAGCTGACCATTTTGCGGATTCATTCGCACAAGATAGCAATATCAAAATTAGTCCAGAGAAACAACAAGAGATTCGAGAGAAACGACAACATACAGGACAGAAGGAAATAGTACATGAGGTTCTGGAGGCACCCATCACAATCAGCGAACTGGAGCTAGCCATATCAAAACTGAAAATGAGAAAGTCACCAGGAGCTGATGGTATCTCCAATGAAATGATCAGGAACCTAGGAACAGAGGCCAAAACAAAGCTGTTGCAGATCTTCAATAACAGTTGGACCTTAGGCAGTGTTCCACAAGCCTGGAGAGAAGCAATCATGATACCCCTCCTAAAATCAGGGAAAGATGGTTCCATTGCCTCTAGCTACAGACCAATTAGCCTCACCAGCTGTCTCTGCAAAACACTGGAGCGCATCATCAATCACAGACTGCAGTGGTACATTGAAAGTAAAAACATCCTTGTGCCACAGCAGGCTGGCTTTAGGCAGTGCTACTCTACGGAAGATCAGACAACCTACCTCTCTCAAGAAATTGAGGATGCATTCCAAGAGAAGAAGCTGGTGCTTGCGGCATGGATAGATCTGAAGAAAGCCTTTGACAAAGTCTGGAAAGAAGGTCTGATGAAGAAACTGAGAAACTGCAAAGTCAATGGAAGAATGTACAAATGGGTGAAAGCATACTTGCACAACAGAAGAGCCCGAGTACAGATAGACGGACTCAAGAGCAAGAAAGTACTACTGCGTCACCGTGTCCCCCAGGGTGGAGTCTTGTCCCCCACACTTTTTCTAATCTTCATCAATGATCTTGTTGCTCACCTACCGCATGGAATTAAAGCGGCAATGTACGCCGATGACCTGGTTCTATGGAGCACAAATGAATATGCATCAGTGGCCACCAGATTGCTACAAAGAGCTGTAGATACATTTGCTGCATGGGCAAATAGATGGTGTGTCAGCATAAACACTGACAAGTGCAGCACCACCCTATTTACCCTCTCTCCAAAACAAAAGGCAGGGATCATCCAGATAAATGGAACACCCCTAAGAGAAGATAAAGAACCAACATACCTTGGAGTAACATTTGATGGCAAGCTGACATGGAGAAAGCACATCAACAAAGCAGTAGCAAAAGCCAGAAGGAAAATAGCCATCCTGAGAAAGCTAAGTGGAACCACATGGGGAGCCAGTACGAAAATACTTAGCAAAGTTTACCAACAGAGTATACGACCACACCTGGAATATGGGTCAACTGCGTGGTGTTCAGCATCAAATACCACACTACAAGAGCTGGACAAGGTGCAAAATCAAGCACTTAGAGTCACCACAGGAGGGATGAGATCAACCCCTATAGTGGAAATGGAGAAGATGGGGAGAACACAGGCACTGAGTGAGCGCAGAGATACGAAAACGCTAATACAAGCAGAAAAGTTCCTCAGCTTGCCAGGCCACCCTATGAAGAACAGATTTGAAAACCTAGCTATGGGGCGGTTGAAAAGAAGTAGTTTTATCCACCAGGCCAAACGACTCTGCAGAGAAACCACTGATCTGCCCACAGTTGGTATCCCCCTAACAACTATTCCAGAGCGAACTCCATGGAAAGATGAGCATAGACTATCGTTACAAATCCAGACAAAAGTGAGAGGAATATTTGACAAGGAAGAACAGAACAGTGTGCAGCGCAGAACAGCCACTCTCAGCTTCCTTGATGAAGAATACCCACAGGACCTCTGGATCCGAGTCTACACAGATGGGTCAGCACAAAATGCTGTTCGAAATGGAGGAGCGGGAGTGTACATAGAATACCCAAATAATACTAGGGACACAGCCAGAGTACCGACAGGAAAGTACTGCCATAACTATGATGCCGAAATTGAGGCAATCAAGATAGCAACAGAGAAATTACTAAATAACAGCAATGGTACACAACCTGTGGTGCTACTAACAGATGCAAAATCAGTACTCGAGGCGCTCCTCTCTGGGAAATTGCCAGTACTAAGGACACTACTTTCTGAACTTAGCAGTCAGCATAAAGTCACCATACAGTGGATACCATCCCACTGTGGAGTACCCGGAAACGACAGAGCTGATCAATTGGCTAAGGAAGGAGCCAAAGAGGAACAGCCTGATGTGCCCGTTACATACCACCAAAAGAAAAGAATGATCAAATCAGTCAGAAAGAAACCAAAACCTGCTCAAGATGACTACCACATTATGGACAGACCAGAACAAGTCATTATTCTGCGCCTCAGAACAGGACACAATAGATTACGCAACCACATGTATACAAAATTCAAGATTGGTGAAACAGCCATGTGCACATGTGGATTGGCGTCGCAGACAGCAGAGCACATACTCCAAGACTGCCCAAAATATAACATATCTAGGCAAACCTTCTGGCCTAGAGAGACGACAGTGGAAGATAAACTCTATGGACCACTGTGTGAACTGAAAAAAACAGTTCAATTCATGCAAGAGACGACATTGCAGATATAGACATATTTCAAGCGAACGAAAGAAGAAGAAGAAGTAAGTAGAACCGCAAATCATGTTTTATGTAGACGTCCAGACGTGTTCTAGTGTGTGTTATTAAATTTAGCTTTCATTTTTACTTATACTGTGTAGGTGGGGGTGTGGGGGTATGGAGAGGAAATATGAAAGAGTGGGGTGGGGTGGGGTGACTTTCTTAACATATGGTGAAGGAGTGCATTGGCCAAAAAAGGTTGAGAACCGCTGCTTTAGATAAATTTCATCTAAGGTACCGAGCTGTGGGTAGGTTAACTTTTCCCAACAAAGTTGCCATGGTAGCCACCATATGGCCTACTCTCTGCGATTTCCAACAGTCGTGGGATCTTTAGCGTGCACAGCTTGCTCAGAGGACCTCCTGTTATTCGAGACGACTAATAATCTTATATCATATAATGTAATATAGTGTAATATCTTTATATACCAACGGTTCTGGGAAAAATGCTAAACTATACAGGGGTCGAACCCGACACCTTCTAAACCTGAGTCTGACAGCACAATCTCTCAGCGCAATCTCCCTGGCCGAGGAATTAAACGACTTTCTTCATAATCCCGTTTATTCACGTAGGGTCTCGCAGCGCGCGAGAATTGGTAGCGGTTCTCGCCGCGTTGGAGACTTACGGGATAAGTGAGCCGGCCGCCCAGAAAGCAATGGCAAACTACTGAACGTAATCTTGCCAATGAATCAACAACAGCGGTAAAATGCTGGTGTTGACAGCGATGTCCTGTAAAGGATATGCGGAAACAAATTACCCTATTAGTATTACTAAACAAGCTGAATAGCGCATAAATGCCTTTGAATATAAATGTTACAGACGAGTTCCAAGAATATCTTGGGTAAAGAAAAGAACAAATGCATCCATACTTCAAGAGCTGAATATTGAAGAAGGTTGGCTATTAAAGACGAAAAAGCAAAGAAAATTGAAATATTTTGGTCACTTGAAATGTCACGAAAGTTTTGGAGAGAACAATAATGGAGGGGTATATGTCTGGGAAGAGAGGAAGAGGAAGGCCAAAGAGAAGATGGGTGCAGGATGTGACGGATGATCTCCAGATGGGTGTATCGGACGCGGGACATCTTGCTTATGATCGAAAAGTTTTCCGGAAGGTTGTTATGGCAGCGAGGTTCTTCAAAGGATATGCTACTGAATGAATTATTGAGGAAGGTTTATATATTCTGGATCAGAAAAGCAGGGAAGAAACACATAACAGTATCATCATCGTAGTCATCGTATGCATGCGGGTGGGCTTGGGCGGTCATGTTGCGCCATATCACACGATCACCGGCCTTGGGCGGTCATGTTGCGCTATCTCACACGATCACCGGCCTTGGGCGATCATGTTGCGCCATCTCACACGATCACCGGCCTTGGGCGGTCATGTTGCGCTATCTCACACGATCACCGGCCTTGGGCGGTCATGTTGCGCTATCTCACACGATCACTGGCCTTGGGCTAGGTCTATGATTTTAACCCCGATTATGCCTTGTGGCCAAGCCATATAGGTATTTACTTCTTTACCGTCTCCTTTCTCTTTACCCGTCAGTTTTACCGGTTGTCGCTAAGTTCTCAAGTTATTTCTCCTCACAAAGTAACCAAAATATCTTGAATGTCTATGTTTCAATTTCTCGAACTAGTTTATAGTTTTGGCTTAAACGGTTTGGATCAGACAGGTGGAGTTGTTTGTCCATCAAGAATGATGATGACCATTCATTACATCCAGTGGAGTTGAAAGTATGGAGCCGTGAATTCTATAGTCTGTCCAGAAACGAATGCCGTGATTCGCGATCAATTATTTTGAAAACTGTCTGTTGCATCGTTATGAAATTGTTCCTGTCGTCTAATATTTACCCCCCACCCAAGGAATATGTCTTTGATAGGTCCAAAAGCAACTTAAATCGTCGAAAGCGGCGACATTTGCACCGGATTTTTATCCCATATGGCTCAGTCTCTTTCCGCAGCGCGGAAAGCGTCACACAAAGCACGAACTCCATAGCTCTAGCGACGACTCTCGGGAGTCTCCGAAAAAATGCACTCGTGAAATGAAGGACGCGGCCCGGAATCGAACATACAACCTTCGGAGCCCGAGTCAGACTGTTTGACCACTTCACCACTGAGACTCCCGAGAGGGGTGCAATGTGTAATATTAGTAAAGACAGAGAATTTACAGAGGCATGGGGTAAATAATGTGTAAATTGACAGGAAAGTAGAAGGAATATATTTCTTACCTTATTTTTCATTTCCTTCTTGTTTCTTCAGCTGCTGGTTAATAATGTGTACACAAGTATTCATGTTACTAGGATGCGTTTAGCTTTTTATATTGAGTTCGTGAAAACTTCAGAATAGCTGTGCGTTAATGTGCGTATTGAGTGACCAGAAATGATACCGCAATTTAGTCATCTTGTGTCCATTTTTAAGGATCTGTTCAGCTGTCTGTGTAGTTTGTTCAAACGTACACATGAGTGACAGACCCGCTTTGAGTCTTCGTGAAAGATTGTCTACTCTGTTGTTTACCATTTAGAGACGGAACATGATTACCTGTTGTGCATTATGAAAATAGTTGTTGGTGTCTCTGTAGTGGGCTTTCTTCTTAACGACCAAGATGTTGGTCCTCTTTTAATTGAAGTTTATAGATTGATTCGTATGCACGTGTGTTGTCCCCCAATTTGACAACGTGTTTGCTCTCGCGTTTCTTGTTATGCCACAGTATATCAGTTTCCACAGCAATAATACTCTTCTGTTTGTATTCAATGCGTTTAGTGTTTTTTTTTTTTTTCCAATACCAATTGTTTGTCACCGCTGAGGGCTTGCGGAATTGAAAATTCATCACTGTGGAATACAAATTGTTGCCATTGACATTGTGCTGATGCTGTAATGTTTAGGGCCTGCAATTCGTCTGAATAGTTGAAATAAAATATCCCGTAAGTGTGTACGTGGATTAAGGTCTGCGATCTGCTCAGACCTTAATCTGTGTCGAACGATTCTAGTAGGCTGATGACTGCTCTCGGTTGCATAAAATTCAATCCATCCTTTCTCCTATAGTCCTCTTCCTCTTTCAACACATGGTCCTCACATTTTTTTCCAGTAACTTTTATCAATATTTAATAGTGCGGACTGGGTTAGTATCTTGACGTCAGACAATTTGAATGTAGTATTGGCAGCTGCCACCTGCCCTTTAATTTTAGCCCATCCAAGTTCTATAGGGTTAAAATGAGAATGATACGGCGGAAGTCTCAAGCACCTATGGCCATGCTCTTCTGTCAACTTGACGATTTGATATTTCTTGCTTTTTGCGCCTGTTTTACAAGGGAAAACAACTGTAGCTTGAAATATGTTTCTGGAAATGGTATATTTCCCCTTCGGAGCCATATCTTTATTGCTTCCTTTGTGCTCGATGCCGTAGGTATTTTGTCTTTCTGGGCAACAACATTGTGATATGATGCATTGTCCATGATTAGACAAGACGGTCTATCAAGGGATGGAAGTACTGTATTCTCGAGCCAATCTCCAAATACATTACCATTCATCTCATTATGATAATCCCTATTGTCTGTATGCATTGATACGAACACGAGTCCAGCATTCTGTAGTAAGACATTATGAGTACTACCAGCATGGGATATGACCAAACGCTGTCCTTTACTACTGGGCACATATCGCTTTATCTTTACATCCACTGATTGCCATTCCTTTTCACTTGTGTGGTGCGCATTGATCCACGTCTCATCCAAATACACTATGTCATAATTTTCTTTGCACATTTCCCTTATTTCACGTAGGTATCTGCTTCTCGTGGCTCCTAGATGCGGTTGCTCGCAAAGGATATGTCTACTTCCCTTGTACTTTCTAAAAGTGAAGCCTAATATCCTTATAATTTTCCACAAAGTTGTTTTGGATAGTTCTATGTTATTGTTCTTTCTTAACTAAACCCTACGTTTTCTTACAGTCACTGTTTATTTGGCATCCAGCATTTTTATAATAGCTCGCCTAATGACATCCTCGTCAAAGCCGTCTACAATTGTCTTTCTACCTACCGTTTGCTTATCGCGTGTTGGTTTCATTCCAGATTCTTGCATCCATCGACTAAATGACCGTTTACTCAAACCCAATGCATGCACCGTTCTTTTTTCAGGATTTGTAACAGTTTGAAACAGTTTCCTGCGATCAGTTTCTTGTCAAAAAATTTGTGTACAACTTGACAGCGATGCATTGAAGTGTACAAAATTTCACATTCAATCCCATTGAACAATATTCACACATTCAGATGTTAGCGATAAGTGGTAAGATTTAAAAAAAAAAAAATAATCAGGATTCATTAAAGTACCCTCATATTGTCCACATCTCTGAACATTTCCATTTTAAACTGCTCGGGGTTCTTGGCATAAGGCCAATCCCTTTAACCACGAGGAAATTAACCATTCAACGCTAATGTTTCCGCGTGAATCTGTAATACTTCTAATAATGTGCCCTTCATCTCTGACCCGTAAATTATATACCGCATATAAACAAACTTTTAAATCTGCTGTACAATCTCCAGAACAAAAATATTTTTGTTGGGTGGACATAATGATAAGGTTATATGCTAAATCTCATAATTTTCCCCCAGTTGGTTGCTGAGGTATGGATTTTTATATGGAGGCAAACAAATGTGAATGCACTATATATAGGATGGCCGATAAGGCCTATTTTGGCTCGAAATGTTCTTTGACAATGTGGGCAAAGAATGCTTGACGTTCCAGGAGGAGGATCTCCGGCAATGGTTTTTCTGTCCAGCCTTTTCTTCACAGCTCTTGCAGTCCTGGTTGCTTCACTAGTGACTGCACCCTTAAAGGTGGAGTAGGACTAAACCAATTACAAATAAGCTACGAATTCTCATTAATTGGCGCTTGCGCAAAATGCGACTAAACTGGTATTTCACAATCACCAGCTATCACGATGTTTCAAGAGACCAAAAAAATTTCAGTTTTCTTTGTTTTATCGTCTTCAGTAGCCAACCGTCTTCAATATTCAGATATTGTCGTATGGATGCATTTGTTCCTTTCTGTATCCAAGATATTCTTAAGCCTTCGTACATTCTGTATATCATAATGTCCGTGTCCACTCCATCTATGCCCAGAGATTTCCAAGTATTTCAACTTTAAATATTTCTAATTCGCAGACAATTATGCTGTTGCTCTTTTGTGAATTTTTGTTTTTCTCCTAACTGTGGTACGTTACATCTTAAAGTTATAGTTAGTTGCTTATCTTTTACAGGATAAGTCGCAGCCAACGCCAGCATTTTTCGGCTGTTTGTGATTTCTTGGCTAGTTTACGTTTAGTAGTTTGTCATTGCTTTCTGAACGACGGCCACTAACACCTTTGCTTGTATTGGAAGCACCAAAGCAAGGAGGTCTGCTTCCAAATCGCCCACAGCTGTGTTTCAAACGCGTTATACGGGATTATGAATTGCGTCCGTAAAACATTGGCCACGGAGCGGACACGTTACATCTACCATAGCTAATTATATTCCCCATGTCAAAAAATAGAGTCATCTATTATTGATTATTGCACAGTTTCCGTGCGTTTATAATAATACGTATATTGTTTCCGTTGTTGTCTAAGATCAGTTTCGTAAGTGATGTATTAATGAAATAATGTATGAGAGTAGAGAGATAAGAAGGACTGAATGTGAGACCGGCCTGCGAGCCCAATTCTTAACACTTTGAAAATAAAGTTCCTTAGTTAATTTATTCAGAGTTCACAAATTCACTCTTCCCATGGTTATTTTCCCCTATAGTTTGACACAGAGTCCTTCCTTGACAGGACAATCAGGAAGAATTCCACTTACTAGCACCATTGCTTGTGCCACACTCCGTCCGTGTTTTGATAGGATTCCCTTGCCTGTGGGTCTTTTAAAAGTTAGCACTGATAATTGTTAAGTACTATAATATAAATATATGTAGTCATGTCTCCGTGGCCAAAGGCTTGCGAACGCGGTTCGTGAGCCGGGTACCAGGCGTTCGAAACTCAGTCGCGACCGATTTGTGAAGCAGACCGTGTCGCGTTGTGTTATAACGTGCTGGTATAGGAACCGGACGTTCAGAAACAATGACAAACTACTGAACGTAAAAGTCTCCCCCGATGTGTCTCCACCTTGCCGTGGTGGGGGAGCTTGCGTGTCCCATCGACCCCATGTGCTTGCCGATGGATGAAAAACTACATATCGGACAGCTCATGGGATAGGGACCAGACTAAGAGAGACACAACCTGCTGCTCTGCAGGTAGACTGAGGATAATAGTCAAACATTTAAATCAGGCGCACGAAGGCAGAAGTTCTTGGTCCGGACAAAACTCTGAAGGCTCCCTGTCGAGGGCTGTGGCTAAACGCCTCTAAGCCACAAACCCTCGGATCTGAGAGCCGGACCGATACCCACCTTTCGAAAATAAAGGCGGGATACTGAGCAAGCTACATGCTCAGGTCTGATACAAGTTCGAAGGCTCTCAGCTGGGGGATACGAGAGATTCCCGGATGAGAGGGCCAGGCCGTTTCTCGTTCACTGTTGCACGAAGGTAAGGTGCTGAGCCGGCAGCACATGTAGCCTACCTCGTGAGCGAGTACAAAAAGTCAGAAAAGTGCTCCAGTCGAAGGAAATGGTTACGAAACTGTCTGCATCAAACTCATAGAGAGTGTAGATAAAAGTGGAAGAACGTCTCAATGACGCAAAATGGAACGCACGGCGAGCGAACCTATTGCGTGGTCCGAAGTCAAAAGCAAAAGCTTACCGAGTGGATGTCGCTCGCAGTCTGACCGTTCCTGGTGTGTGCTTGAGCGATCAGTGGCAAACGAGTTGCCCAACACATGGAAGTGAGGAACTAAAGCAGCCATGAGCAGGACGTGGCAACTACTCGGGTGATCCCAGTCTCAGAGCAATATGTGCCGGCTCTGCAATTATGGAAGCCTCCTTGGATAGCGAGAGAATGCCCATGGTCTGCCCCTGCCTTCCCTTGAGGGCCGACCGCGATGTCGTTCATCGTTCTATCTTGACTAGCTGAGATGTTGGCGACATCACAACAGTCTAACGTGCCTCGAAACCAGAGGAAGGCTAACCTCATTAAAAAATGCCCGCCGGAAGTCGGAAGTGTCGTCCTACGGGTGGCAAACTAAAAATTGACACTACGCAATTACGTCAGAGTGAAATGTCTCGTCCGAATGTCTCTCGTGCTAGGAACAGCTCTGACTACCTAGTTTCCGAATGCCGATCTTGTTCGGAACAGCTCTGACTAGGTAGTTTTCCGAATGTCTGACGTGCCTGGAACAGCTCTGACGGGCGCAACGACAAGCACATGTCCGAAAACTCGCTGAGTGGATACCGTCTGCAAACTTGTCTGGTTTGTGCAGGAATGGCCCGGGGCAAACGAAATTACCAATATATTGAAGTGAGGATTTAAAGCAGCCATGAGCAGGACGTGACGATTTCCCTCGGTGAGCCCAAAATCAGGGCGCTAGGTGTCGGCCCTGCAACTATGGAAGCAACCTTGGATGGCGGAAAATGCTATGGACTGTCCCTGCCTTCCTTTGAGGGATGACCGTTGTCTTCGACCGTTCAACCTTGGCCAGCTGGGCTGTAGATGGCACTACAAAAGTGAGAGTCTCCCAGGAATGCTACCTGGTCAAAAAAGCACGCTGTAGCCGGATGTGTTGGCCTACGGGTTTCGGCCCAAGAGCGCATAACTGACACACCGCAATCACATCTGAAAAAAAAAAAAAAAAACTCCGGATGAACGAAAAGAAGAAGAAGAAGAAGAACGTAAAAGTTTGCCTAGTACATCAAAAGCAGCTGAAAATGCTGGTGTTGTCTGCAACGTCCTGCAAGGGTTATGCAACATTTTTTAAAAAGTCATAAGTACTGTAATATAAATATATGTAACCGTAAGAACTGTAATATGCATATATGCAATCTTATACAGCAGATATTGCCTGAGCAATTTGATATAGGAAGGATTTTAATTATATGCTAGGAAACCACATTAACAATGTGGTAACTTTCATTCTCTGATATTAAAAAGTACAAATTAAAGTGAGCTTTTATAAGGCCTTGAGGTGTATTAGGTATATAACGTATACTATATGAGACATGTCGCATATTTTTTTTATTGAATAACCATCACTCGGTGAATGATGTATTGTTTTCATTGTCACTTAGGCCGCCTTTACTTTCCAGGTCATTTACCGGTTGCTATTTTACTATGATGCGACCCGGGAGCCCAGGTCAATGTTTAAAAATACACTATAATGGGGATTTGAATATATGACCAGCGGGCCGACAGGCCATCATGATATCCACTGCCCTACCTCATTTTAATATATTGTCTGCTATAATAGTAATAATACATCGAACCCAGACCTCCATTCCATGGTTACGGGTTCACTTAAAACCCCAAAGTTCAAGGTACATAACATAAGCACGATTTTTTTTATGAGTGATATTATAAAATTGCGATTGGTAGAAATTCTCATTTAGTGCAGGACAGCAACATGGCTATCTTCAGCAAACCTCTCGCTATTTATCCCACTTGTTATGAACTGGGACATTGCTGGACGCCTTACTGTCGCAGAGCGTCCCTAGACATCGCAACTCATATTTTTACACAATCACTTAAAGTATATGGAACATTATATTTGGTAAGGCTACTAAGATTTAGAATTGTGAGACAGCCAGTCGTTGTACAAATATTAAGCGGGATGTCTCGTTACGTGCGAATAGCTTTGCCGACTATTTATACGTATGTGAAGCATTTAAGATCCCATAGTTACACGACCGGCGCTGTGGCCTAGGTGATCTTGAGACACTCGGATCATAATTCCCCGAGATACTGAGTCGAGGGTTCGAAATCAGCCGACTGCGCATTGAAAATAAATCGCTTTGCATTTATTTCAATGGTTCAGAAACCAATGACAACCTGGCGAGCTTAAAATCGCCAAGAAAACCACAACAGCTAATAAATGCTGGGGTTGATTTGATTTTAACATCTTGTAAAGTATAGGGTGTATTTTTAATGACTGTGGGGTTTTTGAAAATATTGTCGTTTTAAGTTTTGTATTCACCCTCTGTCTGTAGAGCCCATGTGACGTAAAAGGAAAGGTAACTACAAAACTTGGAACGGCAATATATTTTCAAAAACCCCTAAAACTCTGCCGCAGAGCAAACACGGCAGAGGGTTTCTGATCATCAGAGGAAGTCCCCCTTTCCTGAATGTTTCGGCCCATTTATCCTATCATTCTCTAGGGGCGGGCCCATCCGGGTCATGACTCTGGTCGTCTTTCCCCTGCTGTGCGAGACAATCTGTCGATTTTGTTTTCCTTGTTGTGCTTGTCCCTTAGCTGTGAACGTGTCCACTGTCAAGCCCTAATATTTACATTATTTATACACCAATATATATAATAACAAAAAATAAGTTCATCGTTGATTGAAGCAACAGTCATAGAAAACCAGCCACCAGACATTACTGCATAACGCAAACCCAGTAAGTTCAGCAACTTGCAGGCTGCAATTTTTCTGAATTTGCAGTTCACGATACAAACAACTGCAGACAGATGTAAAAGCACTGCACATGAAATCCACAGCTCACAGTGTTGCTCCACACACTTAACTCAGTAGCTGGGCGACGGAACCATGCATCACCAGTCCAACATGAGGAAAATGCTTAAGGAAACCATAGCCACAAGTATAAGCACTCCAAGGGCCTTAACAGCTCAACCGCCCATCCTCCATGTTCTCAACACTACTATATGGCGCGTAAACCTAGACAGCGAACAAGCAGTTAGAAAGTCTATTAGAAATCTGAAAATATGGATATACGGAAGAATATGCCGTGTTTCATGGAAACAAAAACAATCAAATACAGACGTTCTAGAAAAATTGGGAATGAAAAGAGAGTCTCATCTCATCTCATCATGTTCCTCTTGTACCTTGCGGAGGTAAAGAGAGTTGATGAAAGAAATAAAAAAAAAAGGTAAGTGAAATATTTCAGCCACGTTAAAAGACAAAACACTCTTATGAAAACCACATTGGATGGTAATATTGAAGGCAAGCGAGTAAGACGTAGACTATACATGTGGAAGCATAACATCAAGAGATGGACAAACAGCAATCTAACAGAATGTACAATCAAGGCGAGAGACAGACTGTTGAAGATCTATTGCAGCAAGCTTCATTGTGGTAATGGCACCTCATTGATTGATTTATTGCATGTCCTTTACAGGATGTCACAGTCAACCCCAGCATATTTCAGCTGTGATTTTCTAGGCAATTTTACATTGAGTAGTTTGCCATTCCTTTCTGATATTTACTTTAGTGATATGTGAACAGAGAAGTATATACAAATGTATTAGCAAGTGTTTGTAGGCTGTTAATGTTTATTTGGTTTTGATATTTTCAGATAGCTGGCATACTTCGTAAACGTGGACTTAAATACTACCTCAAGAAGTTTATTCCAGAAACTCTACGTTCCACTGTGTTCCTTACTGTAAATGGAACACTCTTTATATCCATGTTCTGCATATGGAGGTATGACTATGTGTGTGCATGTTGCTTAAAGTACTTGTTTTCTTTTCTCTTTGAGTTGTTGTAGTAATGTGTATCTGTATCTTTTAACTCATGTTAGCTGTTACTTAGTCATTAGTCAGGGTTTCAACTTCATGGCAAATGGTCACCCTTTGATACTCCATTCCTGTGCCAGGGAATGTCACAGAAAATGCTCTTCACAGTCCATTGTGAAAAGTGGAACAGATAGCAATGCCCACAAACCAACAGTATGGACAGGCGTACATGCATGAGGCTGCTGCCAGAATGCCAACACAACAGTCCGCCACTAAAATTACAGTTCATGGTCGATGGAAGCAGCAGTCACTAGAAAACCAGCAGTTGCACACACATTACCACATAAGTAAAAAACAGCTATCTCATCAACCGGCTGTCTGCCATTTTTCCGATAATGCAGTTCACAATACAAACAACTGCGGACAGATTTAAAAGCATTCACCATGAAATCCACAGCTCACAATGTCACTCCACACACTTAACTCAGTAGCTGAGTGACGGAACAATGTACTTGAGGAAAATGTATAAGCAAATCTTAGCCAGAAACAGAAACACTTTAGAGGCCTTAACAGCTCAACAGCCTATCTGCCATATTGGACCAGGATTCCATACTTAGCAAATCACCATAATCTTCATCGTCATCAAGTACTACTCAGCCCTTTGACTGGCCGTGAAGTTTCCTGGTAATTCCATTCCGTAGCTGTCAGTTTTGTATTGCTGTTTAATTCCATGTATGCCTTCATTGATAGATCTGTGCATGCCTGGATGTTAGAATCTGCTTATATATATGTCTAATTTAGAAGTTTCTGAAATTAACACTCAAAAAGCTTACCCGAGGACTAAGGCCACTTCGTTTTGATCTCACAAAAATAGCAGATGCATACAACGTAGAAGTTAGGATTCGTTTTGAGGTCTTGATGTCTGTACAAAAGGGAAATGACACCTGATGAACTGGGAGTACAAGCTAGAGATATCTTGATAACTGCAGCCAAAGATTTATTTCCGACCAAGAAAAAGCAACTAAGCCATGGATTACATCAAACACGTTAGAATTAATAAAACAACAAAGGGAACTGAAACAGAAAGGAGGTGAATCTGATAAAAGTATAAATCTTTAACTCGAGAAATCAGAAAGAACACAAGAAAGGACAAAAATCAATATATACAAGATTGCTGTACCAGAATAGAGCAATATCATAAGACTGGAAGAGATTACACAATGTTCAAAGAAATTAAGTTATTGACAAGAAATGTTCAACCTCAGTTGAATGTTATCTGTGACAAGATGGGAAATACCTTAACAGAATCTAGACAAATTCTAGAAAGATGGCAGAAGTACTACAGTGGAATGTATGATATGAGTGACAGTGACGATATGAATGAGATACATGAGCCAATGACAGCAGAGACAGAACCTGAACCCTCATTAGATGAAATTGCATTGGCAATAAAGAACCTGAAGAATGGTAAATCACCTGGATACCAGCTGAACTAATTAAAGGGGGGGGGGGGGGGAGAAGAAAGCATACAAATCTATCAAGCATTATGTAAAAAGATATGGAAACATGGTATGTGGCCAAAAGATTGGAAGCGAACTATCTTCATTCCAATACCAAAAAAAAGGCAACCTGAAATTATGCACCAACTATAGAACTATTGCCCTGATCAGTCATGCAAGTAAAATTCTACTAAAAATCATAATGGGAAGACTTCGTAAGAAAACGGAAGAAGAAATTAACAGGAAGAAGAAATTAACATGGTTCAAGCTGGATTTAAACAAGAAAGAGGAACAAGAGATCACATTCTCAACATGCGTTTAATAACAGAGAAGTGCAGAGAATTTAATGTAAACCTATTCTCATGTTTTGTGGATTATTCAAAGGCATTTGACTGTGTACAGGAACTTTGGGAAATCATGAGGAATATGGGCTTTCCATCACATGTAATGAGTGGCACCTTGCAGTCTTGACAGACCAGAGTATGTGGATTGGAATTTGGCCAAAATTCTATCTCACAATGCCTGGACAGAGCTTCAGAGAACATGTGGTGCCCAAACGACATGTTCCCTCTCTCAGCCTTGCCTTGTTTGATCCAGAGGAATGGATAACCAGTACGTCTGGAACAAGGTAGGCTGCAGACGCTGGCGGCTCAGCGTCAAACCTCCGAGACCTCGCCCCCACGATCAGGAGGCGAGCGGTGGCCTTTGGGACTTGACTAGAGGCGTTCAGCCAAATCCTGCAGGTAAGGGTTGTATATGCGCCTGGACCACTGGGCACTTACACCTGTCAGTTGCAAGTGTCTGGACCTGTGTAAGCGTGTACTACCATCAGACTCGTGCAGCTCCCGCGACCAACGAGAATAGGGCCGCTGGAGATATTGCTCATCTGCTGTGAGCAAATCTCCGCTCCTGCCACTGTATAATAAGTAAAGAAACGATAAAAGTAGTGGTATTTCAATTGTGCTTGCGCTCCCACCTATGCTACACCCTTCATATGTCTTCACAAAGTCGGACTACATGTAATACAACTCATAAAAATGCTCTATATAGACCAACAAGCAACGGTTAGAATAGATGGCGAGACATCAGATTGGTTTGACATCAAGCAATGAGTCCGTCAGGGGTGTGTGCTGTCCCCCTATTTGTTTAACCTGTACGCCAAAAATGTAATGAGAAATGTCAAAGATGGTATAAACAGGGAGCTATATGATACCCTAAATATCTGTGGTCATGACATACCAGAGATTTGGTGTGCTGATGATACAGTATTGCTATCCACAACACAGAATGGTATAGAAAACCTAATAGCCTCAACCCAATTGAATAGTGAAAATCACAACTTATATCTTAACATAGCAAAAATAAAGATAATGCATACAGATAAAACTACTATGGAGAAAGAAATATATGTTAATGAGGAAAAATTGGAAGTGGTGGAAAATTTTGAATATCTTGGGTCATTGATTACCAACAACGGTGACACAATGAAAGAAATTAAACAAACTAGACTAAAATAACTGAATAAATTATGGAGTGGGACAGACAAAACTACAAAAATTAGATTTTTAAGAGCATGCATCTATCCCATTGCGAAGTACGCCTGTGAGACCTGGACACTTACTAAACAAGCTGAACAGCGCATAAATGCTTTTGAATATAAATGTTATAGACAAGTTCTAAGAATATCTTGGGTAAAGAAAAGAACAAATGCATTCATACTTCAAGAGCTGAATATTGAAGAAGGTTGGCTATTAAAGACGATAAAACAAAGAAAATTGAAATATTCTGGTCACTTGAAACATCACAAATGTTTGGAGAGAACAATAATGGAGGGGTATATGCCTGGGAAGAGAGGAAGAGGAAGGCCAAAGAGAAGATGGGTGCAGGATGTGGCAGATGATCTCCAGATGGGTGTATCAGGCGCCGGACATCTTGCTTATGATCGAGAGGTTTTCCAGAAGGTTGTTATGGGATTGAAGTTTTGCAAAGGACATGCTACTGAATGAATGAATGAATTTAGAAGTTAATTATTGGTCCTGTTTTTGATCATTGGTACAGTTTTCCATCATTGGTTCTGTTTTGATAATTGGTCCTGGTTTTTATTCTTGGTCCTGTTTTTGATTATTGATCGTTCTTGATCATTGGTCCTATTCTCAATAAAGGATCCTGCTTTTGATTGTTAATCTGTTTCTTGACCCTTGGTCCCCATTTGTTAATTGTTGGTCCTGTTCTTGATAATTGGTCCTGTATTTTATCATTGGTCCTTTTTTATTGTTCGTCCTGTTTTTGATCATTGGCTTTGCTCTTAATCATTGGTCCTGTATTTAAAAAAAAAAAATTTTTCTTCTTTTCTTGATCATTAATTCTGTTTTTTATTATTGGTCCTGTTCTCAATCATTGATCATGTTCTTTATCATTGATATTGTTCCTGACCAGTGGTCCTGATTTTGTTTATTGTTAGTTCTGTTCTTGATCGTTTGGCTTGTTTTTGATAATTGGTAACATTCTTGATCATTGATCCTGTTCTTGGTTGTTGCTCTATTAGGTTACAGAGGATAAAGTACTGGGCTTGTAAGACTGCATGTAGGCATCATAAGCCGTGAATATGGATTGGATATTAATATAAGGTAGACAAAAACTGACAAGGCGATTCGGAAACATGAAATTTAAAAATAGAAGGATATAAATAAGCATGGCCAAATGCATAAGAGTGCTAACCCTTAAAATGCCTCGTGCTGATGCCAAGGTAACCGGTTTAGCCCCTACACTGGTCAAATGGACTAAAGTGTTGATTTCTCATCTTTGACTTGGGGACCTAAATTACAACTACCTCAGAAGTCACCTGATGTCGCGGGATATTGGTAATAGAGAAAGCTAATACCACACGCAAAAATCTGTCCAGTGCACTAGAAGTAGTAGCAAGTATAGTGTATAGACTACACTTTAGTTCAAAGTGAGCGAATGCAAAATAAAAAAAAAGTTAAATAGAAATATGGGAATAGTCTTTAACCATTGAAAAATTTCTTTTGTCTTGGTTAAAGGATAATAGGCAATGACATGTCAAACAAAAGTAAAAGAGATAGTTGAAATTGGGAAATATGTATTCCACAACATGGAAATATTTTAATGAAAAATATCTATCTTATTTAAAATTGAGGAAGTAGTTAAGAGCGTATCATGTGATGTTGATTCACAGACTATAAATTGGGAGCTCATAATCATGCAGTGGCTCGTCCTGTTCTTTCAAAATTTGTATCTATCAAGAGGCAGATGTCCTGCTTCTGGTGCTGTCATGTGTCAATTATCCAGCACATCTTGAATCCATCTATGTTGTGGCCTGCCTCTTCTCTGCTTCCTCGGTTCACATCCTTTTCCAGACATTGATGTTTTTTTTACATGCCCAGAATATTTCAGTTTCCTCCATTGTTTATATTCTTCACTATTACTTCTTTTTAGATAGATTAGTTTGTTCTCTTTTCTCAAAAATTCTGTTTATTCTCTCTTCTCCAAAATTCTGTTTATTCTCTTTTCTCAAAAATTCTGTTTATTCTCTTTTCTCCAAAATTCTGTTTATTCTCTTTTCTCCAAAATTCTGTTTATTCTCTTTTCTCCAAAATTCTGTTTATTCTCTTTTCTCCAAAATTCTATTAATAGTATTTTCTCCAAAATTCTGTTTGTTGTCTCTTCTCCAAAATTCTGTCTATTGTCTTTACTCCAAAATTATCTTTGTTGCCTTTAATCCAGAATTCTGTTCATTCTCTTTTCTCCAAAATTCTGTTTATTATTTTTTCTCCAAAATTCTGTTTGTTGTTTTTTCTCCAAAATTCTGTTTGTTTTCTGTTCTCCAAAATTCTTTTTTTCTCAAAAATTCTTTTTTTCTCAAAAATTCTGTTTGTTATCTTTTCTTCAACATTTTGTAAATTGCTATAGTTTCCTTAGCATCTGTAGAAAAGGTAGTCTGCCATTGCTTCTCTCTTAACAGTGACCATACTGGTCGATGACCATAACCATTGTCTCTAAAAAGAGATCTTCTGTCTAGTGATGCACATCTTGAGACCATAACCAACAACTACCTGTCGGTTGCTCTCAAGCTCAGTCTGCCACCTGCCCGTGGTTTAATGTTACCCTGTTTGGGGAACTAAACGAGTACTCCCTCCTTGCTCGGAGTTGTCCTGTAGGTTAGCGGAGGAAAGCAGTTTCCTGACTTTTCCTAACATAGGAGATACCCAATACATTGCCACTCCCCACTAGCAGTTAGATGAAGAAATTAATGATGTTGCAATGTGGATTTATTGGATATATAGAAAAATAAGGTGAATATTATGAGCAGTCAAAATGACAAACAAAGGAGTCATAAAAAAAGCTAGGGATAAAACGAGAATTACTAAATAAAAATAGCTGAAAATCAGGTGAGATGGAAAGATGGAAGGCAAAAGTTCAAAAGGAAGACAATAGTTTTAATGAGAAGGTAACACAAAATTCTGGAGAGAAATCACATCTGATTTTTTATGTGAAGATGAAAACTAATATGATCTATAGGTATGATAAACTGATGGCTTCTCTGTGCTGGAACCTGTACTGAATAATGTTTAGTATACCACAAGCCACTTGAAACAGCTCACATTTTGGACCGACAGTTATTTCCCTAGTATGTAATTGGAAGCCTTTATTATGAACGTCTGGAGAATGTATTGATACCAAGTTGTCAATACTTCTAAATAATTTTGCTGTTAATTGTGACACTTAAGTGTCGTTAAATTCATATTAAGCGATTGATTCTGTATTAAATGTCTAAAGATAGAGCAAATCAGTTTGCTGTAGTGTTTGCTGTGACTTTATGTTCAATTTACAAATAGATTGTTGTATATTATTACTTACTGCTTTTGATTTAGTTTGTAGGCCTTAAAAGTAATCGCTTTGGCATAATTTTAAAAAGTTAGAAAACTACCTACAAAAGAATGTTGAAGATGATTGGCAGCTTAGCCCTTAAAAATGCCTTTCTGAAGTTGAGTGTGTCCAACGGGTGCAATTATTCTAGTATCTCTGCAGACAAATACAATGCAACCAGCATTCTTGTCACTACAAATTAGGAGAAAGAAGAAGATTCAGCACTGTCTGAAAGAAAAACCAGATAACACTGGGGATTGAACACCACTCTAGTGTGTTGGTAGTCAAGTGTCCTAAATGCTACATTTAGACATCTGCCATCCTTATACAGTATGTATGAAAATCAAGACAAGAATATTCACAGGACACATACTTAGAGTGGCGAAGGGGTTATATGCTACATTTAGACATCTGCCATCCTTATATAGTATGTATGAAAATCAAGACAAGAATATTCACAGGACACATACTTAGAGTGGCGAAGGGATTACGGACACAGTTCGTAATCCTACATACCCACATTCGAAACACAGCTGTGGGCGATTTGGCAGCAAACCACCTTACGTTGGTTATTTTATGAAATGGTATGGGTGCCTGTTGTTCAGAAAGCAATGGCAACCTAATGATCGTTAATTTGCCCAGGAATCACGAACAGCCAAAAAATTATGATTATGGGGTTGACTGTATGTCCTGTAAAGGACATGCAACTAACTTTTTTAACTTAGGAGAGACCAGGCAAAGAATTATAACTTAGCCTGGCCTAGGTAGGATCCATTGTCAAGTAACATTTTGGATTTTAAAGAGAAATTGGAAAAAGAACAAATAAAATAAAGCAGAGAGGAACATCGGAGAAGGAAAACAAGAGGAAAGGTTATCATTACTATCATCATGTGCTCCGTAGATAAACATAGGTGGTCATGTTTTGCTATATCAGATGATCACGAGAATCTTGGATCAGATCTGTTCTTGTGTGAGTTAAGCCAAGTGGCCAACCCATCCACGTATTCATATCTTTACCTTCCACTTGCTCTTTTCCCCATCAATGTTGCCGTTTGTCACTACATTTTCAAGTTTGTTTCTCCTTATTACATGTCCCAAATATTGTCCTTGTATTATGTTTCATAGTGGTGTTGTAAACATGTATGTAGTAGTTCCTCTTCTGTTATGGAATGTACAAGTGGGTATTGTTAATATTTTATTTTATTTCAAAGTGGTTAAGTTATATTTAACAATACCAATATGGTAGTATTAATCAACTCTGGAAATAAGATATACTATGCACTACAACATCTACTAAAATCAAAGGCACTATCTCGTAACACCAAAATCACAATATACAAAACACTGATCAGACCAGTTGTGCTGTATGGCTCTGAAACCTGGAGTACAACGAAAGGAGACGAAGCCTTGTTACAAACCTTTGAGAACAAAATTTTAAGACGCATCTTTGGACCCATTAGGGATACACAAAGTGGAGAGTGGAAAAGAAGAAGTAACAAAGACATTTATGATCTGTTTAAGTCCCCGCTAATCACTGGTATCATGAAGGCTAATAGACTACAATGGCTGGGGCATATAGAAAGAATGGAAGATAATAGGGAAACAAAACTCGCTTACACTCAGGAAATAAATGACCGTAGACCCCGAGGTAGACCAAGAAGGCGGTGGAGAGATAATACATGTACAGACCTACAAGCACTTGGAATCAACGACTGGCAAGAGAAGGTCCACCAGAGAGACGAATGGAGACGGATTGTATTTGCAGCAAAGAACCTCAATGGCTCGGAACGCTGAAGAAGAAGAAGAATATGGTAGTATTAACTGACTTCCTTTGGATCTGTCATAGGAAGTATTACCAATGAATAGTGTAGGGGAAGCAAAGAATAGTAACACTGTAACCTATCATGCATGACTTAAGAGGAAACAAAGAAGGGTTATGCTTGGGGTTGGCTATCTTATCCTGTAGAAATCTTTAACTACAGAATCCAACCAACCATGAACAAGTCTAAAGATGAGGACAGGATCAAACTCAGCCAATCTGGAGGAGAGGAGGCTCTCCTAGAAGAAGTAAATAATACTGGTTAGACATGGAGAGGCTGAAAGAGGTGGCAAAGGATGGGACTGCTGAGCCCATCTTGATTGAATACCTATACTCCAATGGGGATAAAGGACAGAAGCAAATGTCAGTGCTGATGTGCTGGCATAAGCACATGTTGATTGTCTCAGTTTGCTGTTGGCTGATTAATTACATGTCAGAATCTGTCCTCATCTGCAATCATTGTGACCAGAGCCAGACTGAATTCCCCAGATGCAGCGGTAGTGTAGAAATGGATCTAAAGGTATTGAATGTTGTGAACTGGAATGAGATCATCAGGGATAGAGAGAATGGGAAACAAGATTATGTTCTGCTAGAAGTTAGAAGTGAAGACAAAAAAAGTATAGAGAGGCAGTTCGAACACTTCTCACGAAAAGGAAATAAATGTGAGAAAGAGAGAGAGGATATATATATATATATATATGCGCCATGGTAGCACAGTCGCTAGCACAGATGCCTGCGGCCTAGTGATAATGAGTTCAAATCTGCATTGATGTGGATTTTGAAAAATTAACCTGGGCTTCGGGGGTGACCCAGCCTGACATGGGCATCAGTACATATTCTGGGAAGTAAAAGCCGTTGGTGTGGAATTGACCACATCAATCCTTGAGTGTGTATCGGTTTATATCATGCTAGTACCATATGCCCAGTACGTGTTAAGGCATTATAAAGGGCCATTAGTTGTTTAAAGTATAAATATACGTGGTGCAATCTCAGTTTAACAACATATTCTTTCATTCCAGGCGCATATTTGGCTTTTACCTATTTTACAATACTTTGATCTGTGGCATTCCAGCATGTATTGTGTCTATTGTAATTGAACAAAAGAACAGGTAGCAGTATTGGAAGGTTACCCCTCAGTAACCTTCACTGTTTTGTGTTTGATTGGCATCCATTCTGCTGTAGATGTGTTCTTTTGCATGCCTTAGTTCTGCATTTTGCATTGTTGAAGTCATCATGGCAACTGCTCTACAGTTAAATGAGACTAGAATAAAATGTGGATCAATATTGAACCACTTTATTCAAGTTTATTATATACAAGCTTTGCTTATTCTCTCGGCATTTCTATTCTGTTCAGTAATAATTATAACTGTTTTTTCCCTCAAGGATAATATTTTTCTTTTAAAACTTTAAAATATATTATTCTAATTGTTAGCATGTATTGACTTAATTACCCAGTTTAATATACATTATAAATATCTTAAAGTGACAGAAAAGACAAACCGTTCTTTTAAATTCTACAAAATGCACTTTGAATAAATTTGCTTTAGTTGGAAATGTAACTGTGATTCACATCCATGTTGTACTAGCTTCCTCATTCTGTAGCTGGTATGTTTGTCTGCTTGCATCGCACACACAGTTACTGTTTCAATAAATTTGAATTTGGAGTTGCCCTGTGTAAGGATAAGCATCAGCATACATCTTACAGGAATGTGACAAATATGAGGATAATTATTAACATGCATCTTACAGGAATGTGACAATTATGAGGATAATTATTAACATGCATCTTACAGGAATGTGACAAATATGAGGATAATTGTTAACATGAATCTTACAGGAATGTGACAAAAGGAATGTGACTAATATGATGATAATTATTAACATACATCTTAAATGATTATGACAAATAAAAGGATAATTATTATCATTGTACAGGAATGTGACAAATACAAAGATAATTATTAACATACATCTTACAAGAATGTGACAAATACATGATAATTATTAACATACATCTTACAAGAATGTGACAAATACACAATAATTGTTAACATCTGACAGGACTGTGGTAAATACAAGGACAATTGTTAACACACATCTTATAGGAATGTGAAAATTACAAGAACAATTATTAACATACAATTTACAGGAGTGTGACAATCTTCACATTGTTCAATATTTGTTTTACACTGTATTTCTTGATCATGCACTCTTCACCATCTCACATATATCTAAGTTACATCTTCCTGTTCAGTCCATCTGTATTATAATTGAGATGTATGTTGATTGTAAGTAAAACAATAAAGTACCTTTTTTACACACTTGTGTGCTAGCCCCATATTTATATAGACCAATAGGCAGTCGATGAGTCATGTGGTCTGTAACATGCTGGCTGCTTTTACTTCCCCGGACATTTCCTGGTACACATTTTAGGCTGGGTCAACCTGGGATCCCGGGTCTTTTATTAAAACAAATAAGCAGTGTTTATTGTTGTTACCATATTGCACATAACACACTTTAGTTTCCAGAAAGGAAGACACAAGAGAAGCATCAACTACATGTTTCTGCTGTTATAAATTCCAGATTGTTGTTTTGTCATATTAAACGTGTGTTTTTATTATGATCATAGAAGCATAGATACTCAGGGTTATGGGTCAGGTAAATCTCCAAGCGGGTTGTTGCATTTTAAATGTTTAATCTCCGTGTGTTATTCTGTTTGTGTTACATGTTTCATTTCCATGTGTTATTCTGTTGTTACGTTTCAGTTTCCTGAAATTGTTGCTGTTGGAAAATTTTGGCTGTTGTTCTATATTCATAAAATTGAAAGCTCAATTTTACCTATCAGACAGTGCAGTAATAAATGCTACATTAAACTTTCAAAATTGTTTTATTATTGTTGTTTTATGTTTGCGTTTGCTCGCTTTGAGCTCGCGTAGTCCATACACATGCTGTAACATCTAGCAGCATTGGACTGATTTTTACATGTGACTTAGCTTTCCCTATTATCAATGTCCTTCGCCATCAGGCAAACCCACTCCAACTTCTGAGGTACTTGCAGTTTACATCCCCAAGTCAAGGACGAGTAGTCAACATTTTAGCCCAACTGAACGGTGTAGGGATTGAGCCAGCCACCTTGGCATCAGCACACCAGATGTATAAGAGCAAGCGCTATTATCTATTTGGCCATGGTTATTATTTTTATATCAGCGGGTGTTGCAGTAGTGTTGTGGTTAGAACTCTTGCCTGTCTCATGTGGTGCATTGTGTTCTAAGAGTTAAAAAGTTGACTCAAAGACTGAAATATTGTATTATTTTCTCAATGCATCTGGAGCACTTATTATACTTTTGATTGTTCTGTCAGAAATTCTGAAGTGTCTGACCTGTACATGGATGAGAACATGCCTAGATCTCTGCACTATGATAACATCATGTTCTGTCCTGAATATTTTGGAATGTCGGAATGAGAATGCTGAAGTGTTATATAGAACCTGTTCCACTGTATGGTAGTGAATCATGGAATGGGAGTGAATAAATTAGGGAGAGATCGAAGGCAGCAAAGATAGTTTGTGTAAAATGAATATTGCAAATATCTTGGACTGCCAGAATAACTAACAATTGCCTGGAAAAGGTTAATAATGAAAGTAGAACATTATGTACATTTATATGAAGGTGACAAGCAGCAATTGTTGGTCATGTAATGAGAAGAGAGGCACTATAAAACATTATTGACAATTGGAAAGATCAGCGGTGGAAGAGTCAGACTGAGGGGAATGATGCTGGATGGACTGGGATAAATATCGTCATGGTTTTGATTCAGAACACCAGAAACTGATCTGTGGAGATACTTAACCTTAGGTTTCTCAATCATCATGTACCAAATGTGGTAATTATACATGTTTGGAGAACCGGTAAATCTTTTATGTATGGATTAAGCGTGTAATTCTGTGTTGGTGTGTAATTATTTTTATAGATAAATGTTTATTTTTTTTTTTAAAGCATTTTTTAGTTGTTTGTTTTCCGTGTTTTGTTCCTGGATAAAGATGTCAATCAGACTGTTAGATTTTGTGTCTCCTATTTTTTGTTAGCTCTCTGGTCATATTTTGCAGTGATCTGGTAGTTCTTGTTTTCTTCTTAGCTGGATATCAGTCACTCCTGTCTAAAGATGTAACGTTTTTGGTGAATAACATATCAGTAGTTTACACACAATCACGACATTCCGAGTTCAATGTCAGCCACAAGCGATTTTTGTTGATTTTCACAATAGTATGGCCGTCAGCAGTTCAGAAAGCAGTTTAAAACTACCGATCAAACAAGCATTGCATTATATCATTCCCGTGATCAGTTGAATGAATAAAAACTGTTAGTTTTGTAACCGATCTTCCTGTGAGAGTTTATTCAAATGGGTGACAATTCACTTGACAAACTACTGAATGTAAAATTGTCTAGAAAATCACAAACACCTGGGGTAGATTGTGTTGTTCTGTATAGAACATGCAACTAAGATTAGTTAGTTAGTCAACAGATCATCCTCATTGCACATCAAACCATTCAGTCCATAAGTGCTTGGATCCCCTCAGTAAATCCCGCAGCGTATAGCAGCTCACGACACAAGTTCTGTGTTGTTTATTAATCTTCTTTGGCTTCCCATGTAGTGTTCTTGTCTGGCCACACCTCTTTTAACTTGCTGTTCTTGCAGTCTGACCATGGTTGTAGATCCACAGTCATTACTTGGTTCTCACAAAAGTCTTCTCGTAGAGCATTCAGTATATCAGCCTGGTCCGTGGCCCATCTGTCCTCCACAGTAGCCTTACCCGCAAACCTGTCAGCCTGCTTATTTCCTGAACACACCCGCATGCCCTGGCATGAAAATGAAACAAATCTTTGCCAGCCATGACTGCCCCAGAGACACCAACCACTGTCTTCGTATCCAACCAATCTCTACCTCCTTGAGAATATACTCATTGAGTCACTAAGGAAGCATGCCGAGTGAAGGTCTGTGTCTCCAGCCATGTTATTGCTTTACTTACTGCCATGACTTCCATAGTCAGACTACTTGTGGTCAAAGCAAAAGCACCAGAATCTTCCTTCACAATTATTCCTCCAGCCTGAGACGTAAAAGCTCATGAACCTCTCACACGTCAAACGACCGACCATCTGTGTAAATGACAGCATCACCCTGTATAGAGTTCTCGAAGATCAAAGTCTGTACTTCTGCCTCCACAGAGCAGACAGATTTTCTTGTCTGCATTTTCTGTCTAGTTGAATGCAAACTGAAAAGGACGTACATAACTAAGATTAGTTTGTACAAAGAAGGTACAGTCAACTGATTGCACAATCTGTTGCCTGATATATTACTCTGTATCATGCCAGATGCATACTTCAGGAATAAAGAAGATGAAGCAAACAAATGAATCCTTTTGCTGAAACTGAAATACAAAACATACACAGACACTAACACCCAATTGTAACTGCCTGTGTTACCAGGATAGCTGTAAACTGACTACCATGTCTTTCTGTTTACACAGTGGTGGGTGGCAGTGGTAGATAGCTACAGCCTTGGCAACTGCAGCAGTTATAGATTATTCTTGGTATAAAGTACACAAAATGCATCCATCAGTTGACCTAGTGACCACATTTCAAGCGGTAACAGGAAATGGGTGGTGTAATAATTTCCGATAGGTCAGCTGCACATAATTTTTAGAACCATTTTATTTCATTTTCCACCAACACCAGTATATTCAACCCCTTGATTCTCTAATTGCGTGACTATAGTTGTCTTAGCATCTACATTCATCATTATCATCATCATCCACGTTTGTTTTGTCATCATACATTGGGAGGAATAGTTGATGTTATAAAGTAATATGGTTGATGTTCAAGTGCCTGATGGGCGGCATTGGATAATGTAATTCTGTGTGATTGTACAATATCTTTGATATCGTCAATCCATTCTCTTCTCTGGCACCCTGTTGCTCTCTCCTTTGAAATTGGCAAATACAATTTCATTTGGCACACTATGACAGTGGTTCTTTTGCTGATGGCCTTTGTATAGGGGTTGTTTTAATTCTAATAACTGTTAAAGTAGCATCAATTGTTTAATTCATTGTAGCCTCAAGCTGATCATACAAACATTGCATTATATCATTCCTGCGAAAAGTTAAATTAATACAAACTTGTAGTTTAGGGACCGATGTTCCTGTGACAGTTTATTTAGATAGATGACAATTCACTTGATAAATCCAGCTAGATATCCATTAGAGAGTAACATTTGATGAGAGTTTAAAATTCCAATTGAACTATCATTGGAGCAAATCTTTCTAGCACAATTAAATAAGGACCACACCAGGGCACAATTGGACAAATGCAAAGCTGTTAAAATCTGTGTCCATGTTTCTTTGTGATGGACGTGTCCAAAATATTAGGCCAACAATGTGGTTACATTTATTATTGTTAGGCCTTCAGTCTGTATTCTTGTCAGGCCTTCAGTCTGTATTCTTTTCGGGCCTTCAGTCTGTATCTTTGTCAGGCCTTCAGTCTGTATTCTTGTCAGGCCTTCAGTCTGTATTCTTGTCAGGCCTTCAATCTGTATTCTTGTTAGGCCTTCAGTCTGTATTCTTGTCAGGCCTTCAATCTGTATTCTTGTTAGACCTTCAATCTGTATTCTTGTCAGGCCTTCAGTCTGTATTCTTGTCAGGCCTTCAGTCTGTATTCTTGTCAGGCCTTCAATCTGTATTCTTGTTAGACCTTCAATCTGTATTCTTGTTAGACCTTCAGTCTGTATTCTTGTCAGGCCTTCAGTCTGTATTCTTGTCAGGCCTTCAGTCTGTATTCTTTTCGGGCCTTCAGTCTGTATCCTTGTCAGGCCTTCAGTCTGAATTCTTGTCAGGCCTTCAGTCTGTATTCTTGTCAGGCCTTCAGTCTGTATTCTTGTCAGGCCTTCACTCTGTATTCTTGTCAGGCCTTCAGTCTGTATTCTTGTCAGGCCTTCAATCTGTATTCTTGTTAGACCTTCAATCTGTATTCTTGTTAGACCTTCAGTATCTAGAAGTAATGGACAGAAAAGCACACTAAGTGCAAACCATCATCAGACAGTTCATCTATTCAGTGTTGTTTTATGTTTCCTTGCTTGGATAGTAAACAAAATATGGTATTTGTATAAACTGGTCATATTTCTCGGTCCTTAATCTCTGTAAGATGTTGCAAACATGTGAAGTCGGTGTAGTATCAGTACCAGCTACCAGCCTAATTTGGCTGTATTTTCCATGAAGCTAATGGATGACTGATTTACCTTCATCTCCTTCAGAACTGAAATTTACCTCTTTGTGAGTCTATGTCAATATTTCTCTAAATGTGCCATTCTGTGTGTTCTGCTTTCCTGTTAATATTTACTGCAGAGTTACAGCCTGAAATTATTTTTTAATTCAACGATTATCATAACCTGTTTTAATTTAACAGCATCTCCTTCTGGATCTTGATGGCTGCAAACAGTGTGAACTGTACCGCATTAATCCGGCTGCTATTGTACTGTACTCAGACTGTCTATATAGCCCCTGGCTGATACTAAATTACATTGTACTAATCCTTCATTTGTACATTATTTTGTTTTGTTTCTGGTTGGCAGGAGCATACTTGGCTGTTTCTCTTTCATTACGGCGTCCTTTCTTCCGGCTTTTATTGCGGCTTTCATTGCTGTTCTCTTTGAGAGAAAATCAAGGTATGACTTTTAAGATTGTAATACAAGCAATGGAATCAGTAGTTTGAGATATTTAAGAATTAACGAATATAATGTATTCAGTAATTTGTAATATTTTAAGGACTAATAAATAATCAGCTACAGTAAATATTAAATGATGTTGGCGCAGGATAAGACACATTGGGAAAACCCGTTAATAGTGTATCTAGAATGTCTTTCATCTGTAACACACTGGGATAAAGAAATAGAAGGTGATCTAGAAATAGATGTAGAATAGAATTAAAGACATGTGAACAACATGGAGAATAGAATTAGAGACAGATGTGGACAACATGGAGAATATCATTAGAGACCGCTGTGAACAATATGGAGAATAGAATTAGAGACAGATGTGGACAACTTGGAGAATAGAATTAGAGACAGATGTGAACAGCATGGAGAATATCATTAGAGACAGCTGTTAACAACATGGAAAATAGAATTAGAGACAGATGTGGACAACTTGGAAAATAGAATTAGAGACAGGTGTGAACAAAATGGAGAATATAATTAGAGATAGATGTGGACAACATGGAGAGTAGAATTAGAAACAGATATGAACAACTTGGAGAATAGAATTAGAGTCAGATATGAACAACTTGGAGAATAGAATTAGAGACTTACGTGAACAACATGGAGAATAGAATTAGAGACATGTGAAAAACAGGGAGAAAAGAATTAGAAACGGATGTGAACAACATGGAGAATAGAATTAGAAACAGATGTGAACAGCATGGAGAATAGAATTAGACACAGATGTGAACAACATGGAGAATAGAATTAGAGACAGATGTGAACAACATGGAGAATAGAATTAGAGACAGATGTGAACAACATGGAGAATAGAATTAGAGACAGATGTGAACAACATGGAGAAAAGAATTAGAGACAGATGTGAACAACATGGAGAATAGAATTAGAGACAGATGTGAACAACATGGAGAATAGAATTAGAGACAGATGTGAACAACAGGGAGGAAAGAATTAGAGACAGATGTGAACAACATGGAGAAAAGAATTAGAGACAGATGTGAACAACTTGGAGAAAAGAATTAGAGACAGATGTGAACAACATGGAGAAAAGAATTAGAGACAGATGTGAATAACATGGAGAAAAGAATTAGAGACAGATGTGAACAACAGGGAGAAAAGAATTAGAGACAGATGTGAACAACATGGAGAAAAGAATTAGAGACAGATGTGAACAACATGGAGAAAAGAATTAAAGACAGATGTGAACAATATGGAGAATAGAATTAGAGACAGATGTGAATAACATGGAGAAAAGAATTAGAGACAGATGTGAACAACAGGGAGAAAAGAATTAGAGACAGATGTGAACAACATGGAGAAAAGAATTAGAGACAGATGTGAACAACATGGAGAAAAGAATTAAAGACAGATGTGAACAACAGGGAGAAAAGAATTAGAGACAGATGTGAACAACAGGGAGAATAGAATTAGAGACAGATGTGGACAACGTGGAGAATAGAATTAGAGACAGATGTGAACAATATGGAGAATAGAATTAGAGACAGATGTGAACAACATTGGAGAGGACAAAGGGGGAGCTGCAGGGGGTAGTAAAGAATAAAAGGGCTTGGTATGAACTGTCATATTTTCGGAGTCTGATATTTCAGGATTAATGATCAGTCAAAACAAATATGCATTCAGTAATCTATGATTATTTCAGGAAAACAAATAATCAGTTATAACACTTATTATATATTTAGCAGGCTGATTATTTCAAAAGTAATGATTAGTTATAACAGCTATCAATATGTCAAAGTCTGACATTTCAGGATTAGTGATCAGTCAAAACAAATATACATTCAGTAGGTTTTGATTATTTCATGGGGAGAAAAAGATCAGTTATAACACATATTATGTAGTTTGTAGTTTGATTGTGTCAGAATTTATGATCACACCTACTTTATATTAAATAGTTTGCCATTAATTTAGGCAATTTAATAGTTTTAGGAAATATTACATATTCCATAACTAATTTTGTCTAAATGATACAGTCATAACCCACAGTAAATGTTTTCATTTCTGAATTGACTGTACAAGCTTGAAAATATAGATAGCCAGCAGTTTGAAGCTGCCTGTGATTAATGAAATACAATATAACATATAAAAACAGACATTATAACATCATGGAAGATCTCCCAGCGTTGTAATCACTTTGCAGTTTTTGCATATCTGACAACTCATTAGATTTACCCTTCATGTGTAAAAGTTTTTCCAATTATTTCTAGTCTAGGCCTGTACTTTAAGTTTGTAAAGTTTATTTTTTTTTAAATTCAAGCTTTATTTTATTTTTAGAATTGTGTAAAATTTACATTAACCTGATTTTGCTGACTGTGAAAGTGCATTTTCAGTGATGAAAACATTAACACAGACTGCACAAAAGTAATGAATTCAGATAATCTGCAGTATAAAGTTAATATTGGCAGTTTGCTGCATGTACTTGAAACCATCTATCGATGTGTTGTTGTGAGTATAAACTACCATTTGAAAAGTGTCTCCACCTTGCCGTGGTAGAGGGGCTTGTGTGTTCCATTGACCCCAAGAGCTATGCCGATGGTAGCACTGCTACTGGTAGGGTCTCCCATGTCAGACAGGTCAAGGGATAGGAACGAACCAGACCAAGAGACGCACACACTTGCTGCCAAAGGCTAGGGATAAGCAAATCCATAACACTCAAGTCCGAATCAGGTGCACGATGCCACTACATTCTTGGTCCAGACACATATTCTACGGCTCTCAGCTGAGGGATATGGCTGAACGTCAGTCAATATGCCCCGGATGTGAGGGCCGGGCCGATACTCACCCACTGCTGAATGGAGGTGAGATGATGAGCCGGCAGCATATGTAACCTACCTCGTGAGCGTTACTAAAGGTGGAAAAAGCGACCCAGTCGCACGCAATGGTTACGATGCAAGTCTCTATTTAAACTCATTGAGTGAGTGTTGTCAAATGTGGAAAAACGTCTCATTAACATAGGATGGAACGCTTGGCTAGCGAATCCATTGCGTGAAAGTCCGAAGCAAGAGCTTTGCTGAGTGGATGTCGTCTCATTAATACAAAATGGAATGCTTGGCTAGCGAACCCATTACGTGGAAGTCCGAAGTGAAAGCTTGCTGAATGGATGTTGTCCACAGACTGACTGTTCCTGGTTTGCGTGGGGAGCGGCCAGTGGCGAACAAGATACCTAATACATGGAAGTGAAGAATTTAAGCAGCCATGAGCAGGACGTGATGACTCCTTGGGTGAGCCCAGTGCCAGAACGCAGTGTACCAACTCTGCAATTATGGAAGCCTCCTTGGATGGCGGGGAATGCTTATGGTGTGCCCCTGCCTTCCCTTGAGGGTTGACCTTGATGTCTTTGGCTGTTCTACCTTGACCAGCTGAGATGTGGGTGACACTACAACAGAATGTCCCTCGAAACCCCAGGAAGACTAACCTGTTAAACAAATACCCACAGAATTCGGATGTGCCGGTCTAAAGGTTGCAAATAAATTGGCACAACACAAAAACGTCCGAGCGAAATGTCCCTCTTGCCCAAACAGCTCTGGCTATCTAGTCTTCCAGGCACAGTGTCCAGCACTCGTCTGAACCAAAAGCTCGCTGAGTGAATGTCATCTGCAGCATGTTCCTGGTTTGTGCGGGGAGCGGCCTGTGGCGAACAAAATGCCCAATACATGGAAGTGAGGAATTAAAACAGCCATGTGCAGGATGTTGCGATTCCTTGGGTGAAAACGGTACCAGAGTGCTATGTATCGGCTCTGTAATTATGGACTGCCCCTGCCTTCCCTTGAGGGCCGACAGTGAAGTCTTTGACCATTCTAACTTGACCAGCTGGGATATGGACGGCACCACAACAGTCCCCCAGGACGGCTAACCTGGTTTTAAAAAACCCCCGCTAATGTTGGATGTGTTGGCCTAAGGGTTGTGGCCCAAGGGTGCATAACAAGACACACCACAATTACATCTGAAAAAACTCTGGATGATCGCAGAAGAAGAAGAAAGAACACATTGCTGGCATTGAGAAACAGAATTCTCAGGATTACAAATACAGCTTTAACTTAGTGGAGAAACATTGCCAAAAAGTGCCTGGATTCATGTGCAGTCACATGTGCAGGATCATCAACAGATGCAGCAGACAATGTAGGTGGGTGATTCCTTCTGGATATAGTAAATGTAGCACAGACAACAAAAGTGTGTCAACTGGAAAGTTCCCAATTAAATTCAAGCAGAGGCAGAAACCTTGAGGCGGTCAGAAAAATGATATATATTCCCAACACCACGGGCTGAGCAAGTCGTAATCTGCAGGCTGCATGCAGGAGATAAGAGTCTCAGATTCCTGTGTTTCATAAACTAATTGTTAGAGTTACCATGGAAGTGATAAAATGATAACTAGACAAGCTACAGAACATACTAATAACTACAGCAGAATTGCTTTAGTGTTGCTGTCGTAGCTGCATTTGAAGACACACTGTGGGGATCTCAACAATCTCAAGTAGATACCTCCATGTTTTTAGTTTGACAGCTCAGTTTGTTAGAAGAAGAAGAGGAGGAGAAAGAAATGTCTTGAAAGAAGCTAGTGGACATAGAAAATTGCTAACAGTAATACAGAAGAGAAGGCGGTTATTTCTAGGTCATATCTTATAGAAATATGCGAACAGTAATACAGAAGAGAAGACAGTTATTTCTAGGTCATATCTTATAGAAATGTGCTAAAAGTAATACAGAAGAGAAGGCGGTTATTTCTAGGTCATATCTTGTATAGACATATGCTAACAGAAGAGGGCAGTTATTTATAGGCCATATCTTATGGAAATATAATAAATAAATGTTTTGCATATCCTTTACAGGACATCGCTGTCAACATCAGCATCTTTCAGCTGTATGTTGATTTCTTGGCAAGATTACGCTCAGTAGTTTGCCATTGCTTTCTGAGCGGCCGGCTCAGTTATCCCGCAAGTCACCAGCGGGGATCGAACCGCTCCCAGCTCTCGCCCCGCTACGAGACTCTGCGTGATAAACGGGATTATGGAGAAAGTGTTGTAACCCCTCGGCCAGAGAGACCGGCTATGGAAATATGCTAACAGTAATAAGAAGAGAAGGCAGTTGTTTCAAGGTCATATCTTATATAGACATGTGCTAACAGTAATACAGAAGAGAAGGCAGTTATTTCTAGTTCATATCTTATAGAAGTATGCTAACAGTAATACAGAAGAGAAGAGTTATTTCTAGGTCATATCTTATAGAAATTTGCTAACAGTAATACAGAAGAGAAGAGCTATTTCTAGGTCATATCTTATAGACATGTGCTAACAGTAATACAGAAGAGAAGGCAGTTATTTCTAGTTCATATCTTATAGAAGTATGCTAACAGTAATACAGAAGAGAAGAGTTATTTCTAGGTCATATCTTATAGAAATTTGCTAACAGTAATACAGAAGAGAAGAGCTATTTCTAGTTCATATCTTATAGAAATTTGCTAACAGTAATACAGAAGAGACGAGTTATTTCTAGGTCATATCTTATAGAAGTTTGCTAACAGTAATACAGAAGAGAAGAGTTATTTCTAGGTCATATCTTATAGAAATTTGCTAACAGTAATACAGAAGAGAGGGCAGTTATTTCTAGGTCATATCTTATAGAAATTTGCTAACAGTAATACAAAAGAGAAGGTGGTTATTTCTAAGTCATATCTTATAGACATTTGCTAACAGTAAAAAGAAGAGAAGGCAGTTATTTCTAGGTCATATCTTATAGGCATATGCTAACAGTAATACAGAAGAGATGGCAGTTATTTATAGGTCATATCTTATAGAAATGTGCTAACAGTAATACAGAAAAGAGGGCAGTTATTTCTAGGTCATATCTTATTAATTGCAAACTAACTAAGGAGAGTCTTGTCACATTTGACGCCCTGGTGTGCACAGACCTGTCATTCCAGATATATGCAATGTAGTGATGAGCAGCAGAATATAGACACCATCAGTGAAATATGATTAGGAAAGTTCAAAACAAACTTAAGTACTGATCAGCTAGATCAAGAAGAACCTATATCAAGTATTTTTTTTTTTTTTTTTTCCCCGCGTTTCCATCCTGTTTCAGGATATTGCGGTCAACACCAGCATCTTTCAGCTGTATGTTGATTCCTAGGCTAGATTAAGCTCATCAGCACGCCACGACTTTCTGAGCGACCGGCTCCATACTCTCATAATTCACTTCTGCGATTCGAACCACTGCTAATTCTCGTCGCGTCACGTGACGAGAGTATTCGGGGTTAGCGGAGAAAGCTGCTAACCCCTCGGCCACGAAGCCGGTATATATCAAGTATTGACGTACTTTATTTTGATTTAGGGTAAGCACATACTAAGTAGCTGGTTCAAAAACATTTCAGTTATCAGAAATTATAATAATTGAATGTCAGAGAGTACTGAAATGTTATATAAAACTTGTTCTGCTGTACGACAGGGATCATGAACAAACTGATTAAGAAATGCTTGGAGGCAATGAAAATGGGGTTTCTGAGGCAAATATTGTGAGTACTTGGACTGCCAGAGTAAATAACAACATGTGCCCTGAAAAGGCTAATGAATGTTGAACATTATATACAAATTTAAGAAGGAGACAGTGTTCTTTGGTCACGTAATGAAAAGAGAAGCAGTGGAAACCATTGTGAGACTGGAAAGTTCATCGATAGAAGAGGCACACCGGCTGTACCGGTGACATGGAGGAATATCATCAATAGAAGTGATTCAAAACGGCAGGGAGCAAGATCTACAGAGGTGCACTAACACCTATGCTAATTGGTAGAGCACCTAATGATGATGATGATAATTATGCAACGCCTTGAAAAATATAAATATCACACAATTGAAAATGCACTTACTGTAAGTTTGAGTGTGGTCTATTCTTGTGTATGGATGCAAAAACTGGACAATGAATCATGAAATTGTAAAGAAACTGGAGCAAGTGGAGATGTGGTTTTTCGGAACACTGGGGACAGGGTAGATTAGAGGTTGGTGATAGTAATATCATCATTATGTGGTAGGTCATTTGTTATGACAGCCTTTTATCAGGGGACGGAGTAGACTAGAGGTTGGTGACGGTAATATCATCATTATATGGTAGGGCATTTGTTATGACAGCCTTTTATCAGGGGACGGAGTAGATCAGAGGTTGATGACGGTAATATCATCATTATATAGCTTGTCATTTGCAGAACATTGAAGTCTTCATGGCCTTTAATCAGGTGACGAAGTAGCTCAGAAGTTAAACTTTCTGCGTTTACTGCATTTTCACAAAAATAAGAAAAGGGATGGTATACTCTCCATCATCATGGGATAGTGGATCAAATATCTCGCCTTCTCAGACAAGGGTGAAAAATTCAGAGCACCCACTTGCACGTTATACACGTAAAAAAAAATCTCCTGGCAAGTGGACATTGAAAAAACAACAGGCTGAATAGGAAAATTATTCGCAAAGAATGTACAGCATGTGTGAGCTGATTTTACTGTTTGGATACTCACTGGAGTTCATGCACTGTGTTGAGATTCTCCTTGGGTAATCTGTGGAAGGGGTCTGGAGCACTTATGGAAATATCTGTGTTCAATCAAAGTACAAACCAAACCAAATAACTTAAGGAGAGACTATCTTTTGACGATACTGTAAGTGATATAAAGTATTCAGTTTGTTTAGGATGTGTCTGAATAAGTGAGGAAAGTTTAAAATGATCAGTGTTTAGCTGTTTAAGATTGTGTTCAGTAACTGAGTAAGCGATGGCAGTATAAATATACTTCAATCGAGATTGTCAACAGTATTTTTTATAAATAGTGTTATTATAAATCGTGTTGTTACCCCGGGAAGGTTAACCCGGTCAACAAATGCCCGCAGAAGTCGGATGTGTCGGCCTAACGGCGCAAGAACGCAGCTCTGCTGTAAACAGGCACAACGCAATCACATCCGAAAAAAAAACTCCGGATGAACGAAGAAGAAGAAATCGTGTTGTTATAAATAGCACACAATAATTAGAGAATCTGCAGGTTGTTTCTGAATAAGTGAGGAACGTTAGGGCATTTTGAGTAAGTGAGGACAGTTAAAAATGTAAATATTCGGTTGTTTAATATTGAGTCCAGTAACTAGGTAAAAGATGACAATATATGCATACTTCTTTCGGGATTGTCAACAGTATTATTATAAATAGCAGAAAATAAGTAGAGAATCGCAGGCTGTTTCTAAATAAGTACTGCAGTTATGGGAGGTAATTTCAGGCAGTAAATAACATTTCAATAAATATCAAAGATTCCATCAGAAAAGTTGCTGTATGTAAGTGATGCCTTCATAACCAAATAACACAGATTCTTACAAATTCCTGCCTAGCCTTGTTATACAATTCTTCTTCATTATAGTCCATGCTATGTAGGCCTCATGTGATTCGGTAATGTCTGATACAAATCAAGAAGATGAAGTTCCTCCATGCCATGACGTCAGACTATCTAGTGTCTTCTCTCTTGGTCTCCACTTCCTCTCTTCCCCTCCAGTTTCCCCACTTGCCCTCCAATTTCCCCATTGTCATGACATATTCCAACCTTCCCTTCTCTTGATGAGTCCATAACATTTAACAAACTTTAAGGCGTAAAAGTGTTTTGTTGTTGTTGTTGGGAAATGTATAATTCCAATTATAACAAAGTTGAAGTAATGTATATATATATAAACAGGTGATTGTTTTGTGAGTCAGAATAAAACACATAATATGACAGGAAGTTCAGCGAAAAGAGAAACAAGTAGATATAGGCGAGTGGTTTGACCAAAGTTAACATACAAGAAAAAAACCCAAAAGATTTAAAAACAAACAGACAAAAATCATGAATACTTAACTCGGGAAAGTAAAAATTGCTAATCAGATTAAATTGCTGATACGGAGTTAAGTATTCATGTTTGTTTTTATCTGTTAAAAAACAATTGTTCTGATTTTTTCTTGTTTGTTGACTCTGATCAAAACACGTGCCTATATCTACTTGTTTTTCTTTTTGCTGAACATCAATCATATTCTGTGTTTTATTCTGACTCACAAAACAATCAGCTGTTTATTTAGAAACAATCCCACCTTTGTCAATATCACACACACATTATAAAAGCCACATTCCCGAGTTAACTATTCATGATTTGTGTGTTATTTTGTTGTTGCTGTTGTTTTGTTTTTCTTGTTCATTGAGAACGACTTCGGTTGTAACATCCGTCTGTATGTGTCTGGGTGTGTCCTTTCACTGAGCTTCTTGGTCATATTTGGTTTTTTATTGGACTCCTGTACTGGCATGGCAGCAAGCCAACCCCCCTTTTCCATACCATTCATTGTTTGTGTTCTATTTCATAAACAGCTGATTGTGTGTGTCATGTTTCATAAATGGCTGATTGCTTGTGTCATATGTCATAAACAGCTGATTGTGTGTCATATTTAATAAATGGCTGATTGTTTGTGTCATATGTCATAAACAGCTGATTATTTGGGAAAAATGTTTCATAAACAGCTGATTGTTTGTGTCAGATTTCATAAACAGCTGATTGTGTCCTGTTTCATAGCAGCTGATTGTTTGTGTCATATTTCATAAAAAGCTGATTGTTTGTGTCCTATTTCATAAACATATGATTGTGTGTGTGTGTCATATTTCATAAACGGCTGATTGTTTGTGTCATATGTCATGAACAGCTGATTATTTGAAACATACTTCATAAACAGCTGATTGGCTGTGTCATATTTAATATGTCATATTTCATAACAGATGATTGTGTCATATTTCATAAACATATGATTGTTTGTGTATATTTCATAAACATCTGATTGTTTGTGCCATTTTTCATAAAAAGTTGATTGTTTATGTCACATTTCATAAACAGCTGATAGTTTGTGTCAGATTTCATAAACATCTGATTTGCTTGTGTAATAGCTGATAATCAATAGTTCTGGTCTGTTACTTTAATTAAATAGCTGATCCTTCTCTGCCACTTTTGTTAAACAACTAATTATTTTCTGTCACATTTGATGAACAGCAGCTTTTTTTGTTCTGTGTCAGTTTATAAACAGTTCATGTTATTTTTGATAAACAACTTATTATTTTGTTAACTAACTCGATCTGTTTGTCATATTTGACAAATAGCTGGTTGTCTCACCTCACATCTGCCAAATCACTAGTTATGTTGTGTTTTCTATCTTCCCCACATCTGACAAACCACTAGTTATGTTGTGTTTTCTATCTTCTCCACATCTGACAAACCACTAGTTATGCTGTGTTTTCTATCTTCCCCACATCTGACAAACCACTAGTTATGTTGTGTTTTCTATCTTCTCCACATCTGACAAACCACTAGTTATGCTGTGTTTTCTATCTTCCCCACATCTGACAAACCACTAGTTATGTTGTGTTTTCTATCTTCTGCACATCTGACAAACCACTATTATGTTGTAGTTGCTCTCTTCCCCACATCTGACAAACCACTAGTTATGTTGTGTTTGCTTTCATCCCCACATCTGACAAACCACTAGTTATGCTGTGTTTTCTATCTTCCCCACATCTGACAAACCACTAGTTATGTTGTGTTTTCTATCTTCTCTACATCTGACAAACCACTATTATGTTGTAGTTGCTATCTTCTCCACATCTGACAAACCACTAGTTATGTTGTGTTTTCTATCTTCACCACAACTGATACACCACAATTATGTTGTATTTTGCTACCTTCCACACATCTGACAAACCACTTGTTCTGCTTATTTTGCTTTCATCCCCACATCTGACAAACCACTAGTTATGTTGTGTTTGCTTTCATCCACACATCTGACAAACCACTAGTTATGTTGTGTTTGCTATCTTCCCCACATCTGACAAACCACTAGTTATGTTGTGTTTGCAATCTTCCACACATCTGACAAACCATTTGTTCTGCTTATTTTGCTTTCATCCCCACATCTAACAAACCATTTGTTGTGTAATTGACAGAGAAACAGCTGAGTATATTTTGCCAGGGAGAAACAAATTACTGATTCTTTAGGTCCTAGTTTATCTGATTTCTCTCAGCACATCTGCTTGTTTACACACCAGATATGTATGCGCATTTCCCCTCTACAACACATCTTGCAGCTTTGCAGAAAGTAATGTAAAATTGCTGTTGTTTCTAGCAGATGTTTGTAGTTTGACTCAGCACCTACCGTAAGCCACTTTAGGTAGATGTGAAGTGCTGAAATGTGTCTTTCTAATCAAACTCAATAAGATGACCTAGGTTTTTGGTGCAGAGATGTGGTTTATTCAAGAATGATGAGAACGCCGTGGGCAGATAGAAAGAACAATGATTTCTTGAAATATAAGTTGAACTGGTTAGTCACACCAGAAGAAGACGGTCCACATTCTTTGGGCTTGTCATGAGAAGATGACAGCTGGAGTATGTTGTCACAATGGGAAGGCTGGAGAGGAAGAGAGGCAGGGAGAGACCAAGAGAAAAGATGCTGGACAGTTTGACATCGTGGCATGGAGGAAAGTTGGTGTCAGAGATGATTGAAAGCACAAGAGACAGAAAGCGGTTGACAGACATTGTCACAAACGCCACACAGCATGGACTATAAGAAGATGATGTTTGGTGTGAGTAGCGCTGACATCTTACATATCTTTTACACGTTATTTAGACAGTACTGAAGTTTAATTAGTTTAAAGAGAGTTCATATGCATTCATACATCCCCCACCCCACACACACACACACAAACACAGACCCTTACACCTTACTTACACACAAACATGCTGACTTAATTAATGAGTTTAGAGAGAGTTAATATACATTTATATAGACACACATCTACACTTACACACAAACATGCTGACTTAATTAGTTTAAATAGTGTTAATATACATTTATACAGACCCCCCCCCCCCCCCCCCCCACATACACCTACACTTACACTTACTCTTTCTGCAGTTTAGTTCATGGAAGTAAGAAGAAATAACAAGGAAAAATACGAAGAGATTCACAGGGAAATTAGGAAGCTATGCAAAGAGGCAAAAGACACATGGCTTGAAGAAAATTGCAAGGAAATTGAAAACCAACACAACACAAAAGAATTAATGACATCACTAACAAAAGAACACACACATCAACGGGTTGCCTAAAAACCAAAGATCCCAAAATCATAATAGAAAAAGATCAGATTTTACATGCATGGTCAGATTATGTGAAAGACCTTTATGATGATACAAGGGAAGAACAATATGATCATCGGAATAATAATGAAGGACCATCCGTTTTGAAGATGGAAATTCAGAATGCTCTTAACCATATGAAAACTGTCAAGACCCCGGGTACAGATAACATCACAATAGAAATGATCAATGCCTTAGAAGAATATGGAATAGACCAAGTCACCAGACTGCTGAACGCAATATTATAATATACGATACTGGAGATATACCTCCTGAATTATGTAATTGTATATTTACTGCAATACCGAAGAAATCAGGAGCCTTGGAATGCGATCAACATCGAACAATTAGTATAATGAGCCACATCACGAAGATTCTGCTGAGAATTATGATGCATAGAGTCAGAAAGAAAATACAACCCGAAATAGGAGAAGAACAATGTGGGTTTGTAGAAGGCAAGGGCACAATAAATGATGTGTATATACTGAGAACAGTAATTGAACGTTCTATAGCATTAAATAAAGATCTATATTTTTGCTTTATTGACTACACAAAGGCTTTCGATAAAGTGAGACATGTCGACATGATAAGGATGCTTGAAGATCTACAAATTGATGGAAAAGACCTTAGTCTTGTACATAACATATATTGGAAACAACAAGCTGCCATCAGAATTGGTAATAATGTAGGTCAGTATCAGCCTATTAAAAGACGTGTGAGACAGGGATGTATAATGTCTCCAAATCTTTTTTCCCTGTACAGTGAAAATATTTTCAGAAATATAGAAGATATGGAAGGAATCAACAGTGGGGGACGATACATAAATAACATTAGATATGCTGATGATGCAGTCTTGGTTGCAGACAATGAACAGGACCTGCAAAATTTAGTAGATGCGGTTGTTACACACAATAAACAATTAGGGTTACAACTGAATATTAAGAAGACACAGATTATGGTCGTCACTGGGAAGAAGGAAATGCCACAGTGTAATATACGAATACATGGGCATATTCTTAAGCAAGTGAATCGATAGTTATCTCCGCACAGTCATGACATCTGATGGGAGATGCCTTGAAGAGATTAGAACAAGAATTGCCATTGCGAAGGTAGCCTTTTGCAAGATGAAAAACATACCGACCAATAAAAAGATATCAGTTGAAACGAGAAAAAGAGTGTTGAGGTGCTACATAGAACCTATACTTTTGTATGGATGTGAAGCGTTGACAATAAACAGTCAAGCTGAAAAACAGCTGATGGCTGTGGAAATGTGATTTCTGAGGAAAATGCAAAGAATACCATGGACAGACAGAAAAACCAATGAATAAGTCCTTCAAGAAACAAATGAAGATCTTAAACTGATTAGAGACATTTTTGGGCATGTTATGAGAAGAAATGAATTTTAGAACTTGGTGACGACTGGCAAGATCGAAGGGAAGAGACCAAAGGGAAGATCAAGAGGTAAATACCTGGATGGCTTGGCCACATGGCATGATCGAGACAGGAACACAGAGCTGATTCACGACTGGTGATCAAGTGAGATGGCAGAACATGACCGCCCACGCTTATCGGCATGGCAAATGATGGATGGATATACATTTATTTAGATACCCCACACACACACCTCATTTACACACAAACATGCTGACTTTATTAGTTTAAATGTGTTAATATATATTTATATAGACACCCCTACAAACACCCACATTTACACACAGATATGCTGGCTTAATTAGTTTAAAGAGAGTTAATATACATTTCTGTAGACACCCCCACATAAACACCTACACTTACACACAAACATGCTGACAAAATTAGTCACTCAAACTATTTTATTTTCTTATTAATATTTTTTTTAATTTTTATCTTATTTTGTTTTTTTAAATTGATATGTTTAAAAATACATCAGTCACATCCTGTTCAATTCATCTAGGTTATAACGGTTATAAATGGATATTTAGTGTATACTGTATTATTATTTTCTCTGACAATATAATTAAAAAAAGAATTATTCATGTTTTTCTTTTAGCAATTATGTTATTCCTGTAGCGAATTAATAATGAACTTGTTTGCAAAATGAGAAAATAATTATATTAGATAAGCAACCTACAACTGAGAACACTTTCGTTCTTGATTTTCTAAAAGCAATTTGTTGGGGCCCATATTGTTATTTTTAGACCCTAAATTTAACTAAGAACGTTTGTTTAGAAGGGGCTAATGAAAGGAGAACAGTATTCGCATCTACAAGAAAGAGATAAAGTGTTCTAGGCTGTATAATGAAGTAAGGCGTTGGAGAACATAGTGATGACTGCAACTATCAGAAAGAGATAAACCGTGTTTTAGGTCGTGTAATGAAGTGAGGCGTTGGAGAACATCGTGATGACTGCAACTAACAGAAAGAGATAACTGACATTCTGTGCCACAACTCCGGTTATCAGGTACAAAACCACACCGATCCCCATCCAAGAAGTTAAAGAACCTGTAGCTTTGTACACCAAATCGAATTGTATTTATAAATTTACATGTAGGTGCGAGGCCATCTACATAGGTAGAACAGAGTGACAGTTACATAACAGGGTGTTGGAACACATTCCGAACTGGATGGACAAGATACTACACACAGGAGATGGTAGCCTAGGCACGCGGACACACCGGAACAGTCCTGCTTCATCGGTCGCGAGACACGTGCTCGAGAGTGGTCATGTGGTTGAAAGAGACAGTGCCTTCCGTGTGTTGTTCAACACACAGAGTAGTCGGTTGTTAAGGTTTGCTGAAGCCATAATGATCAACCTGCGTAAGCCGGCCTTGTGCAAGCAGAAAGACATGTTAGTTTAAAATTACCGTGGTAGACAATCGACATTACTGTGCGAATATGTGTATATTTCAGATTGAAGGATTTATCTAGTTATTGCACTTTACGTTGTGTGATTTCAGCAGTATATACCTGACGAGTTGCAGCGAAATATGCCAGGCAATAAATCGTGCAATCTATTGTTTGTGTCTTCGTTATTCAAATTCACTACGGGAAAACATTGTTTAGAAAGAGATAAACCGTGTTTTAGGTCGTATAATGAAGTGAGGCGTTGGAGAACATAGTGATGACTGCAACTATCAGAAAGAGATAAACCGTGTTTTAGGTCGTATAATGAAGTGAGGCGTTGGGGAACATAGTGATATGATTGGAAAGAGCGGTTGTAAAGGCAAAGGCCGATCAGTAGAAATTATGACCTATGGTGATGGCATGTAGGAATGTCATTAGTAAAATTAGAGACATGAACACCTACGGCACTTTGCTGGGCACCTTATCGGCTAACCACACCCCCCCCCCCACCCCCATCCCCCTCATGTCATGGTCTAGAATATATGAAAACATGCCACATCACTCCCCAGTGACAGTTTCTGCTATTGCACACCAGTTGTTGAGTTGAGTTAAGAACCGACATCACTGCACTCAGGACATTCCCATACGTGCTCCGTCCCCTCGTTCAACAGCCAGCGAAGAGTCATACTACTAATCGTTCCCACCTCTATCTGATTAAAAGTTCTCCTGGTCTTCCCTCTCAGTTTTGAGATTCTTCCAGAACCCCTGCCGATCCACGCAATCTCATTCTTTCCACATATGGGTTCTCAATCTGTTCCTCCGCCTTCTCCACCTGGTCTCACAAGCGCACGACTACCCAGAGGTGCATTCTCTTCTAGCCTATCAGCCTGTTCATTCCCCCGTACCCCCGCATGGCCAGGGCAAAATATCCATACAATTCTCACAATCTGTGACCCCTGAAGCGACGAGAGTCATTCCACACGAAACATTCCTTTCTCCACCTTGCTAAGCATACTCTTTGAATCCGTAATGAATACAACGTGTGTTGCAGTAGTCTCCTCTAGCCACCGGAATGCCGCTGTTACTGCCTCCACCTGCATTCTCATGCTGGAGGTCGTAGTCTCATATGCCAGACTCAAGACTCGTCCATTAGCCTTTGCAATAAAGCCCCAGCCACTACGTCTATTTCTCACCACTGACCCATCGGTGTAGATGACTATGTCACCTTGATGTGTGTTGCTCTGGATCAGCTGTTGCACTTCAAACTTAGTGCGGCCCGCTGCCCATTCTCTGCACTCGCGACCCAGTGTTATTATTATATTGTGCCAGTCCGTCATGTCTTCCGGAACTTCAACCCACTCTCTTTCACGATTGATGGTCTCTAGATCACACACCTGACCTATAGAAAGTTCTGCCTGTGTCATCCAGGACCTGCCTCGTCTTAGTCTATGACCCTTGACCATATCCATTGCTGCATGCAGCGGGTGATCCTTGTCTGCGGAAACTCTCAGGTACCATTTGGCCTGAAGGACCCTATGCCTATCCGTCATTGTTGGTAGCGCCAGGATATGCCTCATGCATATAATTGATGTGTCCTTTGTGCACCCCAGGATTACCCGCATGGCAGCATTCTGTAATGCGCTCCAACCTTTCAAGCTGGCTGTTTGATACTGTCAGCAGCCCCAAACCATACTCAATTACAGAATTTATTAACTGCTGAAAGAGCCTGTACAGCATCCTCTGATCTACCCCGGTGCTGCCATAGCCCTGAATGCATTAAGTCCCTCTACCAGCCTATTGCACATCAGCAAACATTAAAGTAAAGTGGTTGAGAATGTGCATCTTTCTCGGACTCCTAGGTCTACCCAGGCCAAACGGGGAACCAGGGGATCTACTGGGAAGTACAGATAGGCGGTGTGCTGTTGACCACATCATCTATCGAGTGCCCATTAGTGTATACAAATATGGGGCTAGCACCATATTCCCAGTATATCTCAAGATGTGAGGAAGGGATTTTTACTTTGTTAAATTATATTTCCTCAATTATTCCATTTCGTGAATACAGTTAAGCCGTCCCTGATTACATTTCCACGCAAAAACTCAGGTTATTGCATTGCTACTAATGATCCGAAGCATTACGTTTCACGAATAAGTAGTCTTCGCGTGATTATTTTGTGTGTGATTTAATCTTCTCGGGATCACATTACATTTTTACGATTAAGCCGTCGCGTGATTACTTTTCCGTCATTTAATCTTTATATGATTACATTACAGCGATTAACCCGTCACGTGATTACTTTTCCATTATTTAATCTTCACATGATTACATTTCCCCGAACAAGCCATCGCATGATTACTTTTCTGTGATTTAATTTTCAAATGATTACATTTATGCGAGCAATCCGCCCCATCATTACTTTTACTCTTAGATTACCGTTGAGTTAGATCAAAACAGCGAGTAATCACCATGAATATTATTTAATCCTCAAGTATAGAGGTCTAATTGGGAAGTGCCTTTCGCTATCGAATTTAAGGCGGTTTATTTTTTAGTAAGCAGAACTGGTTTACTGAAGCCTTGTTTGAGATTTAGTCCGTAACTGTTAGCATCTAAATCCCCTGCAAGGGCATGTCACTTTTGGAAGTGCGCATGTGTTATAGATGTGTTTGTGTGTGTCAGCGTGCATAGACGCCCCCCTTCCCCTCTCTATTGTTCTTTCTCTCTCTTGTTCTCTCTCGCTCTGTTAGTTAGTCAGTCAGTCACTCTGTGTGTCTCTTCCTCTCTGTCAATCAGTCTGTCTTTCTGTCTGTATGTCTCTCTAACTATGTATGCCTTTCTTTCTCTGTCTGCCTCTCAGTCAATCTCTCTCTTTCTCTCTCTCTCTCTCTCTCTCTCTCTTTCTCTCTCTCACTCTCTCTGTCAGTCCCTCTGTCTGTTTGTCTGGCTCTCTCTTTCTGTCTGTCTGTCTCTCTATGTGTCTGTCTCTATCCGTGTGTCTGTCTCCGTCTCTCTCTCTCTCTCTCTCTCTCTCTCTCTCTCTCTCTCTCTCTCTCTCTCTCTCTCTGACAGAGACCAAGGTAAGAAAATTATGACAAACGGGGAGGGGGAGGGTGATGATTTGGTTTCATTTGGTTTCGTTTTTCCGTTTAACCTTCATTGGAGTTTACTGTTGTAAAGAAATGTTATAATTTTTAAGTGACTCAGCTCCCGAGTGAGGAAAGCTAAAGGAGGGAAGGCACGAAGTAACCCCAACTCCAGTAAAAAGAGCATCAATGTAATATATGTCTGTAAGAATTGAAACCCAAAAGTGGAAGAGTATTTTTTTTTTTTAAAGTCGCTTAAAAGTCGACATGGTCGCAAGAGAAAGAGTATTTTTCACGGATTAATTTCCATTTAAACTTACTGTAATATAATCTCAGTTTATTCACTCGGAAGGCTCTCTTATATCATGTCGTCTGTTACCTCTTGGGATATTATCCTTGCACTCCGGACAAGTCCATAGGTGCTCAGATCTCTCCACCCTCACACCCAATATACATTAGCTTTCGATGGCGAATAGTGCCAGTTCTATGTTGGTTGACGAGACCCCTCGTTCTCCCGATGTGCCTCTCGTGTCTGGTCGTGCCAGTTCTTACCCTCGAGTCACTCATTCCGGACTCATGTGGGTTCACTGCGTTAAACTCCTCCGATCTCGACATCTCTAAGAGCATTTATAACATCGGCACGATCCATGGGCTGGCCATCTGCAGGGGGTTCAGAGCCAATAGGTTTATCAGCTCTTTCATTCCCCTCAAGTCCCGGAACGAAGATAAAGGTGAGTTTACGGACAACAGACCCCCGCAGCGATTCAGTCCACTGTCTACGACAGAACCCGCCTCGACCTGTCGGTTCATGCTCATTGAAGCACTCGGTGCACAAACATTGGTATAAAAGTCTGTGATTCCAGTCACCATGTCATCTGATGTGTTCAGTACGAGATGAGTATATCATGGCATCTCGGGTTATTCGGTCCAAAGACTGGTATGTCTTGTCATGTCATTTAAGTTATTCCGTCTGAAAACTGGTATGCCATCTCCCTTCCCCAAGACTAGTACCCATGTCATCTCAGGTGTTATCTCAGTATGAGACGGGCATATCATAGCATCTCATGTTATTCAGTTCGAGAGGGGCTTATCTTAGCATTTCAGTTTATTCGGTCCGAAGACTGGTATGTCACCTCACTTGAAGTTATTTAGTTCCAAAACTAGTATCCATGCCTGCCGTCTCAGGCTGTTCAATCCAAAGACTTGTTAGCTATGCCATCTCAAGTTATTCTTTCCGAAGTTTGTTATGTCATGTCAGATTACCCATTTTGAAGAGTGGTATGCCACGTTAAGTTATTAAGTCCGAAGATCCCAATGTCATATCATCTTCGTTTATTAAATCTGAAGACTACCCATTCTGAAGACTGGTATGCCATGTCACATTACCAAAACTAAAGACCGGTATGTCACGTCACATTACCCAAACTGAAAACCGGTCAGTCATGTCATTGTCCAACCACTGAGGAGTTTTTGAATTTGCGAAACGTGCACCCTGGTCCTCCTATGTTATCAGCCAGGGCCGGATTTAGACTTGATAAGGCCTTAAGCTATTTGAAATATGGGGCCCTTTATAAGTCCAGATATTCTATGTCATATATACATATATGACAATAGCTCACTCGGACAATATTTGTGGGGGCCCCAAGCTATAGCTTGTGTAGCTTATACGTAAATGCTGCACTGTTATCAGCCATTATTCTAGATGGCTAATCGCCATATCCACTACGCTAGAATCATCATTATGTGTTTTGCCAAATCGCGTCGTCGTTCATCTCTCTCTCTATATCTCTGTCCTTAGTGTTCTGGATTAATTATGTTAATGATATAAGCCTGTAACCACCAGGCATCATTTCTCTCGGTTTTCCGCTTGCTCTTCTACCTCCCATCATTTCGGTTGTCAGGATGTTTGTTCTCCATTGCTTCTCGGCTCATTATATAACTAAAGAACACTTATTTTGTATAATTTTCCACTTTCCATAGCCTCTTCCAGGTAGTCGTTGCTAAATACTCTGGCATTCGAGGGTATTTCGCAGCAATCGCCTAAGAAACCATATCTCCGTTGCTTCCAAGCATTTTCTAGTTTGCTCGTTCACATTCCAAGATTCGCTGCCATACAGCAGAACTGGTTCTCTATACCATTCCCGTGCTCCCTGCCCTATAAATACACGAACGTTCACTGCTTTAAGCAGTTTATACTGAAGAGGCCCGGTCCTTAGGTAAGGTGCAATGCACGTACGTGGCTAATGAAGTGCATATAGCATTTCTCGCGCTGGGTAATCCGACTTGGGCCGCACGTAATTGCTGTAACCGCCCTTGTTAACTCCGTCTGACACCTTTCACGGAGTTGTCTCCCGGTTGGCGCCACTATCTGTCAACATGCTGTTGTTTACCTGTGCTGTCGCCTTAGTTGCAAACAGGCGCTGGAAACAAGACTGGTGGAAATAGAGTTTAGTAACAGCGACAGGCAGACAGCTTGTCACGATCTGACGGCTGACAAAACAGCAAATGTAGCTTGAATGTTAAGTATAAACACCCCCTCCCCCTCCCCAACCACCACTACTACTCTGCAACCTTCCGGCCTAGAGAAGCAATAGTGGAACAGAACCTTTAGTTACTTAGTTAGTTCAGTGTGGTTCTCTTTTTACACAAATTATTGCTCCCTTCCTGTGTCAGTGGAAACCACACAAAATGCCCCTCACTGTCCAAGCGAAAACTGAAACAGAAGCAGTCCCGACAAAACAAACAGCACGCACACGCATGCATGTATTAGGCCGCTGCCAGAATGCTAACACACTAGTCTGCCACGGTCGATAGCTATAGCTTTCAATGTTTATGTTGTCTAGTGCATTCTCTAGTCTCTACTTCTTTCTTCTATTTCCATGAGCGCTAAACAATACTTGTGTGTTTATTCATGAACTAAAAATATCGGTTGCCAAGGAACACAGATACTAAACGGCCAATAATATGTGTCTCATATTGTCTAACGTTTAAGACCCCCACTTCATCAGGGGTTCACCTGGGTCGGCTTGTCATCGGGCAAGTTAACGCCCTGGCCTTTCCGCCACTGACTACACCACCATTGTAGTGATGGGCTCTCTATTTCCTGACCTGATTGTCACAATAACATGATCTGTAAAAGTAAGGTTGGGATTTAACAGACATTAGTTTAGTTAGTCTTTCCTCTTGAGCCTAAGGCGGCGCATAGGGCAGAAGTCCTGACTCTCCATGCCTGGCGGTTCGCTGCTACCTGTTCTAGATCTTGGATATTTACTTGGCCATTGAATGAGCCTTCTCTAATGATGGTTCTACGAAGGGTCTCTCTTGGTCTTCCCCGTTTTCTTTTCCCTACCGGTGACCATATGAGGGCTTGGTAGGGGAGTCTTGTCTTGTCCATTCTGAGTACATGGCCGATGTAGTTCCAACGGCGTCTTCTTATGAAATTGGATGCTGTATCTTGCTTAGTCTCTTGTCTGATTTGCGAATTGGTTCTGAAGTCTGTCCAGTGGATGTTTAGAAGTCTTCTAAGACATTTGTTCTCAAAATTGTCTAATTTTTTATCTAAAGCTACAGTTGATTTCCAACTTTCACATCCATTATGTTAACACTGGAATCACACAAGAGTTGAAGATTTTAAGTTTTGTGTGTTTGCTGAGTGTCTTTGACTTCCAGACGTTTGACAGTTTATTGAAGGCACTAGATGCCAGTGCGATTCTAGATGATATTTCTGGTGTTGAGTCCCCTGTAGATGTCATTTTGCTTCCTAGGTATGTGAAGCTATTGACTTTTTCAAGAACGTAGCTGTTCAATTTGGTGTCATCTGAACTGTTGGTAAGATCAATAGTCTTTGTTTTTGTGGTGTTAATTTGCAGACCAATTTGCCCTGAAACATTTTGGAGGTGGTTTTTTTTCTCTTGGGCATCCGGGTGTGTTGAACTCAAAAGCACTATGTCGTCGGCAAAGTCCAGGTCTTCTAGAATTTTGTCAACCCAATGGATACCCATATTTGTGTTGTTTGTGCATTTGCTCATGACCCAATCGATAGCTATTCCAAAGAGCATCGGTGATAAGACACAACCCTGTTTCACTCCTGTTTCGACTGAGAACCAGTCAGAGTTGCCTGTTGCTGTTCTTACGCAGCAACGTGTCTCTTTGTAGAAAGATTTTATGACGTTGGTATATTTGGTAGGACAACCATAGATGTTAAGTAGATTCCAAAGTGATGGACGGTGGATACTGTCGAAGGCTTTTTGAAAGTCGACAAAGTTGGTGTTTAATTTCGACTGGAATTCTACGGAGTCTTCAATGATTATTCTGAGGGTGAAAATGTGGTCTATGCATGACCGTTTTGGTCTGAAGCCTGCTTGTTCTTCTCTGAGCCTTTCATCTATAGCCTTTTTCAATCTCTCAAGTAACATGCTACAAAAGAGTTTTCCTGGTACTGACAATAGAGTGATACCACGCCAATTATTGCAATCAGACATATCGCCCTTTTTAGGCAGTTTGAAAATTACACCATCTTTCCAGACATTAGTGTTTGATATTGAAATGCTACAGCGCTGTCTTATATCGTGTTATACTGAATCTTAAAGAAACAAAACTCCCACACACTGCATTGTCTGGGTCTTAAACCCCGCTCGTTAACCTAACACATGTGAGACAGTACAAGTACAACGTGATTTGACTTGAGACTCAACGACCCGAAGTTTCGATGGATTTATTTACAGATCACGATCTAGAGATGATCATTACAATACACAAGTTATAACAATACACTTACAGGCAACCCACAGCTTACAGTCTATCTCGCAAGATGTATAAGCACTCGACTTTCGGGCCACAGAACTACACAAGCCTTTCTCCCATCATACGTCCAGTCGAGTCCGAGTCCCAGAGCTGTCTGGCTATTTCTCGCAATGCGCCTGCCCACCTGAAGTGGCTTCACGAGGCCTGCATGCGTCCTGTTTTGTCCTTGCCTGACCGCTGGCTGTCTCGTCAGCCGGCAACCTCGCAGGCAGGTAACTAATACTCGCCTGGCGGGCGTAACGATGTTACAGCACCCCCGCTAGGGACTATTCGCCTGGCGGGCGTAACGATGTCCCTGCATCTCTGCTGGCAATACATTAGACTCTGACATGCTCCCCCGGGGCTTCTTCATGAAAGATGTCATCTTTCATGTACACTCTATATACAATACTGGGTTAATATTTTTAACCTGTCAGAGTCAACCTTTCTGTTATATACATTGGTGTAGAAATACACAAATACACACATCTTGGCATAGAAACACATAAGAAATGGACATTGTATCTAAAGACATGTGGTGTTCAACCTTTAACACTCGTCAAGCTTCATCCTCTCGATGGCTGATTACCTTAATTGCATTATTGACCCAGTCAGATCGGTAGTAACAGCTTCCCAAGCAACTACCTCGCAGCCTTTCAAAAAAAAGTAATAATATGCTTTTTGAGACAAAAAACATCTGGCAAGACCGTAATACGGCTTTATATAAGTCGTATTCAACGCTCAAACTCTGACCTCATTTGGCCAGGAGTTCTTGTGTCGGTCTGCAATGTCGGTAACACTCTACCATGCCCAGTAGATGGCTTCTTGGCGTGTTAACAATCTGGCAACAACATGGTTATTTATATACAATACATCATCGTATACATTTCAATTAACGCCCTTGGTGTAATAATGTAATAACAATTAAATGAAAGGGACATAACTTCAAAAATTAAGAAATATAATATCTTACAATAATTCTTCTATTTCTCAGCGTCATAGCTTGATGTTTTTCCATACTAGCGAAAAAATGTCGGTAGTATGAATAAATTAATCAAGATATGATTCTAAGATTACATTTAATGAAAAATATTAATACACAATTCGTGTATTCGAAATTATTGAATCGTCAATAGTTTAGAAGTGTTATAACTTTTTAAGCTTTTGTTTGTCGTCTGCTAATGTTAAACTAAATTTTTAAATCATCCGGAAGTACACACGAACAGCTGATGTTGAAATTTGTAGAACACACTTGTTCCGGTCTGATGTAGTAAAACGGAATGTGCAATGTTCTGATCGTTCATGTGTTGGTTGTTTCACTGGAAAAACTTCTGGATTTCGATTGACTGAAGTGGTGTAGATGTCAATGTTCAGGTCACACTTTCACACACGGAGTTAAAATATCACTGGATAAGTTCCAAATGCAGCTACCACGGATAAATTTGACAGTTCGCTTACAGTAAGTTGAGAGCGAAAGTGGTACTGTTCTTGTTTCATAATATATACAATTAATAAAGTTCTCTTTCTACCACACACTACACAATTATTCACGACAATCACTACATTAATAATAAAATAAGAAAAACTATATATATTGGGAATACACCCTATCACATCATATAGACATACACAGCTTTCGTGAAAAAAAAAAACTTCACTGATGCATGGCTGTGTTGGTCCGAGTGTATTTTACACACTGCACTCAGACATTGGTGCTTACTGGGTCGGTCGGACAACGGGACAAAAGATCGGCAATCGTGTTGGTTCTGCCCGCGATGTGTCGAACTTCAAAGCTGTAATCTTGAAGCTTAAGAGACCAGCGAGCTATCATTTGGTTGGAAGGTACACCTGAATTGATAAATCTCAATGGACTACTGTCAGACTCCACAATAAAATGACGTCCTAGGAGGAATCTGGACAATTTAGTTATACCCACCACTAGAGCTAGGGCTTCCAACTGAGGTGTTGACCAAGCACGTTCTCTCGGTTTTAATTTTCGGGAGACGAAGTACACAGGATGTAGGATGTTATTGTGCTCTTGTAACAAGACTGCTCCAATCGCCACGGAGCTCACGTCTGTGCGTAATCTGAAATCGATTTGTAAATTGGGCAATTTTAGAATGGGATTGTATAAGCTATTATCAGAAAAATACGATAATACTTTCTGGAATGCAAATTTTAGGCATTCATTGCTTACAATTTTCTCGGGTTGATCTTTTGTTAGTAGGTTAGTAAATACCTCGGTCAGTTCAGCCAAATCTGGTATGAACTGCCTATAATAATTTATAAGTCCCAACAAACTTCTGACTTGCTTTTTCGTAGTCGGGAGTGAGAGTTTTAGTATCTTGGACACAATGTTATCGTCTGTCGTGACAAAGCCATTAGATATTTTGTACCCCAAGAAGGATATTTCCTGATAGGCTATGTCTACTTTTGCAGGTTTCACCATCAGTCCGTGCTGTCTAATGCGTTCAAATGTCTGTTCTAATGTCTTTATGTGGTCTGTCATCGTCTTTGTGTGAACACAAATGTCGTCTATGTAACAAATAATATTCGGTATGTCTACTAGTAGAAGTCGTGTCATATGTACGAATGTTGCTGGGGCATTGACAAGCCCAAATTCGTACAGTCCCCAAGGTGTGGCAAAAGCTGTCAGATGTCTGCTCTGTTCGTCTACTGCTATTTGCCAGTAACCTTTCGTCATGTCTACCTTCGTAAAGAACCTAGCGTCTGTCAGTTCTGTCAATAGATCTTCCGAGTTTGCCATTGGCTCTAGATCTAAAAGAGTTATCTTATTTAATTTCCTATAGTCGACACAGAGTCTTATTGTGTTGTCCTTTTTGCGTACTATGACCATTGGAGATGAGAAATTTGATTGGGATCGTCTAATGATGTTGTTTTTCTCTAAGCTAATGATCTCTTGATGTAAGTGTTCTTTGTAATGCAATGGAATGGTGTATGGTCTGCATTTTATGGGTGTATTTGACGTGAGTGTGATGTGATGCTGTACTAATTCTGTTTGTCCTGGGTTGTTGGAGAAAATGGTGTTGTACTGTTGTATGAGCTGTTTGCAACTGTCTGTTTCTGCTTGAGTTAACTTTGGGTTGATCTTAATTTCCTTCAAGCAGTTTGTTGTGTCTAATGCAGGTGTTGGAATTTCGTCACTAGCCTCGTCATCTTCATGGTCTATTATCACTGTCCATGCTGTTGTATCGTCTTGTTCGTTGTCTCTGTTGTAATATGGTCTTAGCATATTGACGTGGAATATTTTGTGTTTGTCTTTTATTTGGATCTCATAGTCTACAGGTGAAATCTGTCTCGTCACTTTAAATGGTCCTTGCCAAGAATCAGTCAATAAGTGTCTGTCACTAGGTAGGAGAAGAAGAACGTCCTGTCCCGGTGTCAACGTTATTGTCCTGTTACCTTTGTCAGCATATTGTCTATATGTAGCACCAGATAATTTTAGTGCATCCTTTGCAATTATACTAGATTTGATGATTCTTTCACGCAATGATGTAACGTATACGTATGATGATATGGGTTTGAGTAAAGGAGTGGATTCAGTTAACATTTGGTGATAGATGCTTAATGGGCCACGTGGTTTGGCACCATAGATAAGTTCAAAAGGAGAGAAACCTGCACTAGCATGTGGCACCTCGCGATAAGCAAAGAGAATAGCAGGTAAATATACGTCCCAGTTATTGGGGTGCTCTTGCGTGACTTTAGCAAGCATATGCTTTAAATCACCGTTAAATTTTTCTATAATTCCACTCGAGTGAGGATGGTACGGGGAATTGAAACATTGCTTCACTCCTAGCATTTTGGTGAAAGCTTGAGTAGATGCGGCGATAAACTGACTTCCTCTATCTGATTGGATAGTGTCTGGAAATCCTATCCGTGAAAATATATGGAAGAAAACTTCCATTATGTCATTGGCAGTTATGTTCTTTAGCGGAATCGCTTCAGGCAAGCGGCTACATTGATCAATAATAGTTAATATATATCTATTCCCTCTTGTTGTAATCTGATTAAGAGGGCCCACTATGTCGACAGATATTTTCTCAAAAGGTCGACTGGCTAAGTCAGTAATTTGTAACTTTGCCTGTGGGTTTTTTCCTTTCTTTACAAGTTTTTGGCAGATGTCACAACTCCTGCAATATTGCTTAATGTCATTGCAGAATTTGGGCCAATAAAACTGTAATAATAATCTCGATCTGGTCTTAGCGTATGCCATATGCCCTGCAAGAGGTATATCATGGGCAAGATGTAAGGCTTGCTTACGATACTCAATTGGCAAAACAGTTTGCTCTGTTGTGGTGTCACCTCTAGTATAATACCTGGTGAGGATACAATTTTTCAAAGCAAAATGCCATCTTGCATTTTTGGTTAACTTTGGCTTCTGGCCGATCAGATTAAAATATTTTGACAATGAAGGATCAGCCTTTTGGGCTGTTACAAAAGTCTCCTTCATGGTTTTAGGAGGTAGTAATACTGGGCTAAGCATTTCTATAGCCTCAGTTTGATTAATTTCATCTTGCATTCTAGCAGTAGATCTGGTTACTGCATTCACACATTCAATGATATCAGATGGTGATGAAACAATGTTATCAATGATGTCATGAGATCCTAGTGCTACATTAGCTACCATACATTCATTAGGGGGTACAACATTATCAATGATGACATTTGATGGTGATGTTGCGATCTCATTAATGCAAAGAGATGTTATGTCATGAGGCATATCATTTACCTCTGGTAAATTTCCAATTATAATATCACACACCGGGTTTGTTAATGCTGCACATTTTACTTTCCCAGTGAGGAAAGGTGTTTGAATATATGCCCATGCTAGTGGGTACTTTTCAATATTGCCAGAGAATGTTCTGCATGTTACGTGCCTGCCTGTATAGTCTGTAGGCATTATGAACGTTCTCTTCAGTCCAATCAGTGAACTTCCCGTGTCCCGAAGGACTGTAGCAGGCTTGCCATTCACATATCCTTGATGGATGTTTATTCTGCCTTTGGAATCTACTACCAAATTAGCTTCTTCATTGGCAATAGGGATGGAGTGGCCGCATGTTAAAATACCATCTTCATAAAAGGTATTACAAACAGTACATTTATTTGTGTTAAACATATCAAAAGCCTGTGCTGAGTTCACAGGGTGTTTCTCTGATTGTTCTTCATCTGATGATGAACTATCAAATAAGGCGGCATTGGCTTTCTTGGTCATTTGCCTACCTTTACAATCATGGCGATAATGTCCATACGCCTTACAGAGGAAACATTTACGCAAATTTCTAAAGGATTTACGCTCCTTATCTTGTCTGTTTACGATGTTCTGTAAATATGTAAGATATGCGGGGTTCTTGTCGCACATCTCACCTTGATGATGTGAAATTCTACAATAGTTACAATGGTTGTACTTCTCAGATGTAGGTTTATAAGGTTTTTGCCTACTATAGGGTTTGTCATAGTTAGCCGATGCTACAAAATTGGTTTCAGTAGCTTCACTGGCAAAACAATGTTTGTTGGCTGTGTAATAAGCCGAACCACGCCTCTCAATCTGCTCTACACTCGTACATTCATTCTCTTGCAAAAATTTTGAAAATGCTGATGGAATGGATGAAATGACTTTATCTCTGATGATAAGATCTTCTAACTTTTGATAGTTCTTATCAATTTTAGCTGCTGAAGTCCATTTGGTAAATATATCTCGGACTAAGCAGAGGTAGTCAGAGAACGTTTGAGTCGGTTTGGGGCTCAACTTGCTGAATTGTTCTCTGTAACCTGCCTCATCTAACATAAAATGTGCCATAATCTTTGATTTTAGATAATGGTAATCTTTTCTGAGGTCTTTGGGGATAGTCTCTATGACTTTCAGAGGCTCCCCTGATAAACTTCTCATATAAATTATATTCCATTCAGACAATGGGACCTGGTAATGGTCCATTAAAGTCTCAAAATTTTGGGTGAAGGCTGCAATGCAGTCACCCGAGGTATAATTTCTTACGATACCTTGATATTTCTTGTACTGGTTTTCTTTCTCCAGTCTCTCAGATTTCTTGGACTCTTTGTTTATGGCAGTCTCAGTATCAAGTTGTTTTATTTTTAGTTGCACTTCCAGCTCTTCCCGTTTACTCTGAGCTGCTATTTCTGCCTTCTTTAATTCTGTTTCTTTTTCAATCTCTGCCTTTTTCAGTTCGATCTCTAACTCTGCTTGTTTTGCTGCGGTTGCTGCCTCTGCTTGCTTTAAGGCTGTTTCCGTCTCTGCCTGCTTTAATGCTCTTTCAGCTGCTCTTTCATCGCGTTCATTGGCTTTCTCACGCAGGTGTTCAGAGTATTTAGTTTCACTCCACTTTGTTAATTCGTCACCTGTTAACTTTAACTTCAACCCCATATCGATGAAATCATTTAATGACGACATGATGGAAAATGCAAATGAAATATCAGACACACAATTTGTTACAAGTTGTTAGTAAAGTGAACAATTTACAATTGTGTTCTATTTACAATATGTGCCTAAATTTGCATCCGAAAGTATATAGAAAGAAAAATATACTCAAGTGTCCTGGATGCGGTGAAGAACGGTTGAAATTCGGACTAGGAACTGTAGGGTCGCTACTTCCAAACACAAATGACCTCTACGGGCAAGGGTTTCAGATGGCACAGAAAACCTGCTTTGTTTTTGGAGGAAATAAATTAGCGTCTGTTTGATGTGGTGTGTATGTTTGTCACTAAGTTTTGATTAGGTTTGTATGGCGTTGAGTGTAATTGTAGGTCGTAATGTTGTCCGTCAACAATTTTTTTCAAAACCACAAGTTACTTTCTTTCCGAAACTCTCTGCTTTCCACAATTCACTTTACAAAGACAATCTAGCTATATCTTAACACTTTACAACATTGATGACACATCACTTACATCAAGATGACATTCAGTAAGGACATAGACATCAAGTTTACAAGATGGCGACAAGGTCACAATGGCGACAACTTCACAATGTCGACAAGGTCAAAACGGTGACAAGTTCCACAATCACAAATGTTTTACACGTTTACAAGATCAAACAATATGTATGTACTTTACGTTCACATTTAGTCTCCATGTTTAAACAATGTAATAATATATCAAAATGAGCCTTCACAATCACATTTAAGTCTAATTCACTCTAAAGTTGGACAAAAATTTCTAAGTTCATAAATCTAGGTTTTAAATGTTAATTACTTAAACCACGTTCATTTTAAAGCCGGACGAATGCCACCACGTCCACACATGTCAGGATCTTAAACCTGGCTCGTTAACCTAACACATGTGAGACAGTACAAGTACAACGTGATTTGACTTGAGACTCAACGACCCGAAGTTTCGATGGATTTATTTACAGATCACGATCTAGAGATGATCATTACAATACACAAGTTATAACAATACACTTACAGGCAACCCACAGCTTACAGTCTATCTCGCAAGATGTATAAGCACTCGACTTTCGGGCCACAGAACTACACAAGCCTTTCTCCCATCATACGTCCAGTCGAGTCCGAGTCCCAGAGCTGTCTGGCTATTTCTCGCAATGCGCCTGCCCACCTGAAGTGGCTTCACGAGGCCTGCATGCGTCCTGTTTTGTCCTTGCCTGACCGCTGGCTGTCTCGTCAGCCGGCAACCTCGCAGGCAGGTAACTAATACTCGCCTGGCGGGCGTAACGATGTTACAGCACCCCCGCTAGGGACTATTCGCCTGGCGGGCGTAACGATGTCCCTGCATCTCTGCTGGCAATACATTAGACTCTGACATACATGAACCAGTGGCTTGTCTAGTATTCTTCTTTCACTCTGTCCCCCATCAGGGCATAGACACTCAATCAACTCACTACAAGCTCGCCTATCCCTGTCTTCCCCATGCAGCTCTGTCCATGATCTCCCCGTATTATTCATTTATGTTTCTACTTCTCTTATCGTATTTTTGAGTCTTCCTCTATTTTTATTTTTATTTTTTGCCCTGCAGTGTCCACACAAGTGCTTTTCTAAATATACTATTCTCATGTTTTCTCAATATATGTCCTATCTTCACTTCTTGGTTCATTGGTATTTGTCTAGTTCTCTCTGTGAACTCCATGATTCAATCATGCCATTTTATTTTATTTTTTTTTTCTATTTTACGCTGCGCAAATTAGTGACTGTTTGTAATTTATTTGTAATCGTTTTCGTTATTCTCCACGTTTCCAATCCATACAGGAGTACTAGTTTAACGTTATAATTGAATTCTTTAAGTTAGTTGCTATTTTTAATTTATTTTGTATCCATAAATTTCCTAGTGCGTTAATAGCTCATCTAGTCTTCTGTAATACATACTATGATACCTTTATCTGTCGCACCATTTTTGTCTACAAAAAAAAAAAACCAACTGTCATTTACTGCCAATATTGTACCTTGCGGTGTATGGCAGAGGGGTCTTTGAGCCTGAGGAATAAAGGCTGCCTGGCTAGTGCAGTCGCCGCGAACTGTGCAGATTAGGATTTTCCTTTTGCCCCCGACAGAAAAAAATCCCACACCTTACCGAGGATTCGAACCCGGGTCTCCCGAATGAGAATTTTTTGTCTACAATGCTACCTAAATAGTTTAAGTTTGGTTTAAGACGTATGGAGCCACAACAAGGATACAGACAAGAAACTGTTATCTTCATGTAGTACTTTTCACGTTGTTGTGTCGGTTTGTGTTTGTTTATTCTGTGCTGACGATTGCTTTAGCCGCAACATTATTTTATTACTTGTAATCGTGTTCTTGATCGAGTGAAATGGCGAGTCATGACCGCCCACGCTTTCCGGAATGGCATATGATTGATTGATTGATTCGTGTTTTAGTAAAGCTCACAATCTACTTCTGGTTTTCTGGTGATTCATTCATTACCGAAATAAGTATATGATTCCGTCTGTGGAAGTGAAGTTTCACCAATGGGGATCAGCTCTCTAGTATGGATGTATTTATATTAAATTTGGGCGAAGACCTCCACACTGTGATGTGTGTCATCAATTACTACAAGTAAGAAGTCGAGAGGGTCCACTTCATTGCACCGCGTGTTACCCCATCTGGCTCAGTCTTCGCAGAGTGGCTTGCCGAGAGTCTCGCACAAAGCACGAACTCCGTAGGTCCCACGACTCCGCTCCCTCACCAAGGAGTCTACGGGAAAATGGCTCTCATGCTCTGAACGATGCTGTTCTAGGAACGAACCCCCGACCTTCAGAACGCGAGACAGACGACTTAACCACTTCCCCACGGAGAGCTTGTTACCAGCAACAGCCTCGGCAATTTCCTGTTGCCAGGCATTCCAAGCTGCCCCTGTAGCTTGAAAGGTTATTGTTGGAGCTGTCAACAGTTTCTGTAAATATCCAGAGTGTGGAGTGACCCTCGTTTAAGACCTTTGACAGAAACCAGCACTTGTGCCCTGGTTTGCTGGCCCCGCAGGTGCGTATGTGTGACCTGGAAGTCTTTGAAGTGTGTGAATGGTTTGACTCTACAGATGAACAGATGAAGGGCGGTTACACCAACAGGATAGTGTGTGAACTATTGAACTATTACTGTGAGAATTAATGTACCATTAGTGTTGATGCTGTATTGCTGGGAGAATTAATTTACCATTAGTGTTGATGCTCTATTACTGGGAGAATTAGTGTACTATTAGTACTGATGCTGTATTGCTGGGAGAAGTAATGTACTATTAGTGTTGATGCTGTATTGCTGGGAGAATGGCTGTATTGCTGGGAGAATTAATGTACGATTAGTACTGATGCTGTATTGCTGGGAGAAGTAATGTACTATTAGTGTTGATGCTGTATTGCTGGGAGAAGTAATGTAATGTACTATTAGTGTTGATGCTGTATTGCTGGGAGACAGTAATGTACCATTAGTGTTGATGCTGGATTGTTGGAAGAGTTAATGTACAATTAGTGTTGATGCTGTATTGCTGGGGGAGAATTAATGTACCATTAGTGTTGATGCTGTATTGCTGGGGGAGAATTAATGTACCATTAGTGTTGATGCTGTATTGCTGGGAGAATTAATGTACCATTAGTGTTGATGCTGTATTGTTGGGGGAGAATTAATATACCATTAGTGTTGATGCTGGATTGTTGGGAGAATTAATGTTCCATTAGTGTTGATGCTGTATTGTTGGGGGAGAATTAATGTTCCATTAGTGTTGATGCTGTATTGCTGGGGGAGAATTAATGTACCATTAGTGTTGATGCTGTATTGCTGGGGGATAATTAATGTACCATTAGTGTTGATGCTGTATTGCTGGGGGAGAATTAATGTACCATTAGTGTTGATGCTGTATTGCTGGGGGAGAATTAATGTACCATTAGTGTTGATGCTGTATTGCTGGGGGAGAATTAATGTACCATTAGTGTTGATGCTGTATTGCTGGGAGAATTAATGTTCCATTAGTGTTGATGCTGTATTGCTGGGGGAGAATTAATGTACCATTAGTGTTGATGCTGTATTGCTGGGGGAGAATTAATGTACCATTAGTGTTGATGCTGTATTGCTGGGGGAGAATTAATGTACCATTAGTGTTGATGCTGAATTGCTGGGAGAATTAATGTTCCATTAGTGTTGATGCTGTATTGTTGGGGGAGAATTAATGTTCCATTAGTGTTGATGCTGTATTGTTGGGGGAGAATTAATGTACCATTAGTGTTGATGCTGTATTGTTGGGGGAGAATTAATGTTCCATTAGTGTTGATGCTGTATTGCTGGGAGAATTAATGTTCCATTAGTGTTGATGCTGTATTGTTGGGAGAATTAATGTACCATTAGTGTTGATGCTGTATTGCTGGGAGAATTAATGTTCCATTAGTGTTGATGCTGTATTGTCGGGGGAGAATTAATGTACCATTAGTGTTGATGCTGTATTGCTGGGGGGAATTAATGTTCCATTAGTAGGGGGATGCGTGGTCTCGATGTATGATGTCCGCCTCGAGTGCTGGAGGTCCCGGGTTCAAGCCCCGGTGAGGACCGGAATTTTTTAACGTGGACTTCTAGTAATAAAATTTCCCCCTGGTCTCTGGGTAGTGAAATAGGACGCCCGTGTGTATTGTTGCGCACGTAAAAAATCCCTTGGCAGTTGGAAATCGAAAAAGAGTAGCCTAACGGCGCTGCCCGGGTAAAATTTCGAGTTAAAAATCTACCCAAAGTATTTCAGGATCCTCGCCGGTGCAACGGAGTTCGTGCACTGAGCTGAGTTTCTCCAGACTCAGGTTTGAGTTAGGAGGAAAACGGAACACTTATGGGCTGTACCCGTGTGCCGTGATGTTGATCCATCAACTAAACTAAACTAAACTAATGTTCCATTAGTGTTGATGCTGTATTGCTGGGAGAATTAATGTACCATTAGTGTTGATGCTGTAATTGCTGGGGGAGAATTTTTTTTTTGTGTGTGCTCTGGTTCGCTTTGAACTCAAGCGTAGTCTATACACAGTTATTTATGGTAGTGATGGACTGAATTTTGCGTGTGGGTTAGCTTTCCCTATTAGCAGTGTCCTTCGCTATCAGGTGAACCTACCCACTCCGACTTCAGAGGTACTTGTAATTAACGTCCCCAAGTCAAGGACGGCCGGTCTCTCTGGCTGTGGGGTTACAACACTTTCTCTCTGTAATCCCGTTTATCACGCAGAGTCTCGTAGCGGAGCGAGAGCTGAGGCGGTTCGACCCCCTCTCGTGACTTGCGGGATACTGAGCCGGCCGCTCAGAAAGCAATGGCAAACTACTGAGCGTAATCTTGCCAAGAGATCAACATACAGCTGAAAGATGCTGGTGTTGACAGCTAAGTCCTGTAAAGGATATGCTTAAAAAAAAAAAGAAAAAAAAAAAGTCAAGGACGACAGGTCAACATTTTAGTCCAGCTGTCCGGTGTAGTGGTTGAACCGCTAACCTCGGCATCAGCATACCGGATGTTTAAGAACACGCGTTCTTATCGATTTGGCCATGCGGACTTTCTGGACGAGAATTAATGTACCTTTAGTGTTGATGCTGTATTGTTGGGAGAATTAATATGACTTTTATTCCAGACGGCTTTTGCCCTAAAACATTAAGACTACAAGTATGTTGTTGTTGTTGTTGTTGTTGTTGTTGTTGAACAAATGGTTTAAAAATCATGAAAGTGTGTATCTATCTACTTATTTACTGGAATCCTAATACTTGACGACATTCGCGTATTTGAATATTACATCGGCTGAGATATTATGTATTTGCCCTACCACTGTAAGATATACACGTATTTGACTATTACATCAGTAATGCTTGCCACTCTAACACGCACAAGTATTTAAATTAAATCAGATGACTATTGCCATACCGCTTTAAGACATGTGCGTATTTAATTAGTATACCATATGGCCATTGCCCTACCACTTTTAAGACGTACAAGTATTTGACTGTTATACCATATGGCCATAGCCCTACCACTTTATGACTGTCAGCGCCTCAGAACTAGGGATAGAATAGACTCGAGTTCAGACAGGCAGTGGAGTGCACTCACAGAACAAACATAACTCCACGTTGGAACATTATCAATCTAGTTTAATGTAATGTCGATCTGGCGAACAGTCGTTTCGCTCTTCTTTCATCACATATTGCATACACATAGACAAAGCATCATACAAGCCATACATCACAGTATCTGTCTATCATAAACAACTTATAGTAATCTAAAGTAATCTCTAATAATCTCTAAATGTATGTCCCTTAGAAGCTAAACCCTCCTTCCTGTCCAATGTCCAGTAGCCGTCTGCTTCTCGACTTGCATCGGGTGAACACGTGGGGCTAGCTCTCTCGAGCAGCCCGTGGAGGTTACTCTCTCACGCTTTAGGCGGGTTGCGCCTGCAGTAAGGCGATTCGACCCCTTTTCTCTCGAATGTTCGAAACCCCGAACATTCGGGTTGCTGTACTTGTCTCCCTTCTTTGTGCGTGGTTTCTTTCCTCTGTTGTATCCCTTTGGGTACTAATGTGAGACCTTGACAGGGTCTCCCTCCCCCCCCCTTTCTATGGGTTTGATATGTCTAAATTAGTCTGAACTAATTATGTCGAGGGATCACAGGAATAGATCTCTGATTTGAGGTAGTAATTTAGTGGATGGGAACTCAGTTATCTGTATTATTGCACTGGCAACTCATTACGTTGCATACTGCGATTCAGGGTGGATGCTGAAGAGTCTAACTCTCTTCCTATTCCTAAATTAGTGCTATCCAGACCGAAGTTTCCTGACGCTTCATGTTGTGAACATGTTGTTACACAACTACGTCCTTCTCAAGCATCCAATATGATGCCCAGGATAATGATCTCTTTTTCAAGAGTATCATCAAGGCAAATTGCCTTGGCCCCCTTAAGAATACTTGCAATTCCTTATCCCCTTCATGTGTACTTGTATACACTTTTACTCCCGTTTGTTGCATGTAGTGCCTAATATATGACTACTTTGTTTTCATCGACTAATTGCTGATGCCCCTGTTGTCCTGTTAGTGTGTACTACTCTCCCTTTTGTTCGTCTATAAACGTGTATGTAAGTTAACTGTTTTTGTAAGTATTAAGAATGTGTGTGTCAACTGATGTGTTAAATGTGTGCGATATCTGTGTAATGTTTGTAGTGTTTAAGGTTTCTCTAAGTGTCACGAGCTTGAATCTCCGTTGTCCTGATTTACCGAATATGAGTAATTCATTACCTGAATTTTCGAGCATTGATTCTTAGATTAACCTATTACCTATCTTGTAATTCTATCTAAACACGTATAAAAATTTTGTGACAAGTGCTACAGTTTACATCAGACGTAGACAGATTAAAATAGACTAGTGGTGCATACACTTTGTACGCTATGTACATCATTCCTTCATTTATTTCTTTCATACTCTGTTTCATTCGTCTTTCATTCAATATTATTATTTGTTAAAATATACAATTTAAGTTTAGGTGAAGGTTGTCACCCTTAGAATTTGGCGATATTGAAAAATTATAGTGTGAAAAAAAGTAGGTACTGTTTGTACCGACAATAATACAATGGTTTACGATTTAAGTAATGATTTAAATGAAAATGGTTTTTATAGAAAAATTATCTAGTTGAATTAGTGAACACCGCATTTTATGACCAATATACATGTGTAATAGAAAAAGTTTACCAAAAAATTGACATGTTAATACACATTGAAAAATAATACATACAAAAATGCATTAAACACTTATGTAATAACTAACTAACTAACTAACTAACTAACTGAATCCATCGGTGATCCTAGAGTTGTCGTTCCTCGATGGTATGTGTAGATGGTCATGTCACCATTAATAGAAGTAAGTCTGTTACAGTTCGTGTGGTTCTTTCACACCTGTCGTATTACTGATGACATGTCAGTGGAATAATGTCCGATGTTATGTTTCTTTCCATGAGAATTGTATGGTTGTTGGTGATCTGAATTCATCATACGTACTAAGCAATGTCACACATGTCTGTAAGATACCAATGAATGGTGGGTGTTTTAGTAGTGAATAACATTAATTTCGAAGTCCTTTCCTTTCACATAGTATAATACTGTCGGATCTGATGTAGGTACTTAGGCTACAGTATACGGGTGAGTGTGTAGATACACTGACTGTTATGCGTCCTACTAAAACACTATCACAGTTTATAATATGGCATATGCGAGAGGTCCCGGGTTCAGATCCCGGACGAGCCCCCAAGTAAACCTGTCAGCGTCTCAGAACTAGGGATAGAATAGAATCGGGTTCAGACAGGCAGTGGAGTGCACTCACAGAACAAACATAACTCCACGTTCGAACATTATCAATCTAGTTTAATGTAATGTCGATCTGGCGAACAGTCGTTTCGCTCTTCTTTCATCACATATTACATACACATAGACAAAGCATCATACAAGCCATACATCACAGTATCTGTCTATCATAAACAACTTATAGTAATCTAAAGTAATCTCTAATAATCTCTAAATGTATGTCCCTTAGAAGCTAAACCCTCCTTCCTGTCCAATGTCCAGTAGCCGTCTGCTTCTCCACTTGCGTAAGGTGAACACGTGGGGCTAGCTCTCTCGAGCAGCCCGTGGAGGTTACTTTCTCACGCTTTAGGCGGGTTGTGCCTGCAGTAAGGCGATTCGACCCCTTTTCTCTCGAATGTTCGAAATCCCGAACATTCGGGTTGCTGTACTTGTCTCCCTCCTTTGTGCGTGGTTTCTTTCCTCTGTTGTATCCCTTTGGGTACTAATGTGAGACCTTGACAATGACACACACGTATTTGATGGCTATTGTCTGCCACTGTGAGACATTCAAGTGTTTAACGTTACTCTGTAAACCAGTAATTACTCAAACAATTTAAGACGCACGTTTGTGAGTTACATACTGCTGATACATATAGCATTTTGTATGTGATTGAATTATAAATATTTGATACATAGTGCATTTTGCATGTGATTGAATTATATATATATATATTGCCTGTGCATGCGACTGAATTATTTCCCGTTTAATCCGCTGCTAGTTATATATTATATATGGACATATTGTTACCCAATGGTCTTGCTGCTTGATGCATATTGTATGTGAACTGATTACTTTCTTCCCACACTATTGCTAATAACTTTAAATGTAAATGTTATATTCCTACATCTGCTGTTAGTCATATTTTTTTTTTTTTTTTTTTTTTAGCGTATCCTTTACAGGACTTAGCTGTCAACACCAGCATCTTTCAGCTGTATGTTGATCTCTTGGCAAGATTACGCTCAGTAGTTTGCCATTGCTTTCTGAGCGGCCGGCTCAGTATCCCGCAAGTCACGAGCGGGGGTCGAACCGCCTCAGCTCTCGCTCCGCTACGAGACTCTGCGTGATAAACGGGATTACAGAGAGAAAGTGTTGTAACCCCACAGCCAGAGAGACCGGCTGTTAGTCATATACTTTATGTTAATTTATGATCTTATTCCCACACTATTGCTAATAACTTTAAATGTAAATATTTTATTCCAACATTTGCTGCTAGTCATATACTATAGTGAATTTATTATTTTTTTCCCACACTTGCTATTTACTGTATATTAACGGACGATTTTCGTACCACAGTACAGTTAAAATTTACACATCATGTGTGAATGGATTATTTTCTTTCTACAATACACTTAAAATTTACATATCATGTGTGAATGGATTATTTTCTTTTTACTATACAGTTTAAATTTACATATCATGTGTGAATGGATTATTTTATTTTTACAATACAGTTAAGATTAACATATCATGTGTGAATGGATTATTTTCGTTCTACATTACTGCTAATTACATGTGAATGTATTATTATTTTTTTTAAATTTTACACTACTGTGAATTATATGTGAATGGGTCAATTTCGTCCTACAATAATCAAATTATGTGTGAGTGCAGTATTTTCATTCTACACTGCCAGTTAATAATCACATATTATGTGTGAGTGTAGTATTTTCCTTCTACACTACAAGTTAATAATCACATATTATGTGTGAGTGTAGTATTTTCCTTCTACACTACAAGTTAATAATCGCATATTATGTGTGAGTGTAGTATTTTCCTTCTACACTACAAGTTAATAATCACATATTATGTTTGAGTGTAGTATTTTCATTCTACACTACAAGTTAATAATCACATATTATGTGTGAGTGTAGTATTTTCATTCTACACTACAAGTTAATAATCACATATTATGTGTGAGTGTAGTATTTTCATTCTACACTACAAGTTAATAATCATATATTATGTGTGAGTGTAGTATTTGCCTTCTACACTACAAGTTAATAATCACATATTATGTGTGAGTGTAGTATTTTCGTTCTAAACAGTTACTAAAGCTAAATATAAATCATCTATGAGTAGGTGATTTCCCCCTAGACATATCAACAGTTACATATTACGTATTTGCTTACTGGAATATTTCCCCTATGAATCGCCACATATTATTTGTTCATGAAATTCCCGCAGCCCCTCCCCCATAGCCATGCAGTCATGTACGTCAATGTATGTGAATGAAATATGTTCCCACAGCATGATTGCGTATAGTTGCATAAGATGTCGCATATTGTTTAAGATATTATTGTTAAATGAGGATGCTGTACAATAAATATCTGTCATTAGAGTTTAGAAAAAGAACTATTGCGTGTTACATAGAACCAGTTGTAATGTATGACTGTAAATCATTGACAATTAGTAAACAGGAAAGAACACGCAACTCCTCCCACTTTTCCTCATAATTGAGTCTCATACAAATGCGGGGTGGGGAGGGGGGGGGGGGGAGATAACTTTCATGTTAAAATAAATTACTCCGAGGCAGTTTTCTGCTATGTGTCTGTGATGCCATAGCGCTATTACATTTTGTAGGCCTGAGAGCAAGGGGAAATAGGTGGCCAATGTTTCCCCTCACTTTCGCAGGCGACGGGTTCAGGAGTCGAACCCACGCTGGATCGTGCTCATGGAATTATCAGCGCAGTTCGCTGTCAATTTCTCTTTCCCTCCTGCATTTTTTTTTTTAAAGTTGCAGTCAACACCAGCAATTTACTACCGCTGTTGGGACGCAGAGGTGTTTCCAAGGCACCAGGGCCGGGTTCTATACTGCCCAAAACCTATTGTCGCGTCCTCGTCGAGCGTTCTGGGCAACAGGTCCCTTCGGGGTCCTGGCTAAAGTCAGTAGGATCGCCGATTCCTCCGAAGTCGGAGAGTGTCTGCCTGTACGGCGAGGTACCACCAGTCTGCACACCAATAAGCCAGACATGGGACAACGGATACTCACGCAAACCTCAGGTCCTGTATGACATCACACTGATGTTGGACAACAGGATGCCTTCATCCGACATACAGGACTTCGCGTTGGAGCTCAAGCCAACGATCACAAGCAAGCAAGCACTGCCGTTGTTGATGTCTTGGCAACGTAGCTTTCTGAACGACCGGCTCCCATACCGACACGTTAAAACCAGCACGAAACGGTCTGCTGCCAAATCGGTCACCGCTGTATTTCTAACTCGGGTAAGCGGCATTACGAATCGCGTCCGCAACGCCATCGCAACGGAGACGGCACTCCTGCATTAACTTTCATAATTTTGTGAAATATTATCTGAGAAAGGGTTCTGAATACCACACCTAATTATGCCGAGACCTAGCATGTGTGAAGGCCTAAGGCCTCACAGGCCTTGTACAGTATCTGCCATTGGGTTGTGTTTTATGTATGCTGTTTACGTTGTTTGAGCACCGCTCTTTTATTTCTGCTTGGGACGAGCCTAATGTGTGCATGTCTTATTTCTTTCACAGACGAGGACCACTTGCTGTGTACCTAAGTAATCTGGTAAGTCCACGTGTCATAATCTTACTTTCCACCGTGTAAATCATATCATGAACCGTGTTTCAGATAACAACATCTCCAGGAAAAGCTGGCACCAACGACAAGCCGATCGTGTTATGTTGGCATGAAGACGGAAGAAGGAAATGAAAGCCAGAACGGAGGCAGAGACCCAACAGTTGACCCATCACTGGGAAGGTTTTTGTGTAGAAGCAGCCTCGTGCAAAGTGTATCGGAGATGCTTCTGATAAGGAAATACCAGGATGGGAAAGTGAGCGGCGTCCAAATAATGTGCCTTATTATACACGCAGACCTATTATCACTCCTCTGCATCAGTATCCGCCGTAGGATTACACATTTAACAGCTTTGTGAATCTGACCTACTGGCACTATGGTGGTTTCGGTCCCAACACGGGAGACAGTTAAACCCCCAATGTTGTGTATAAAGTGAGACTCTATACCTCATCTCGGGAGCCAGCGGGCTGTCTGCTGGTTTTACGAAACCCCATGCCAGACGTGTGCCACGCGTCCTCGCCGAGCACCTCGGTCGTCATGGGCATGAATTGATCTGACAGGGATTCTGGAGTTAGAAGCTCCTAGGGATGCCCATTGCTAGAAACCACGAAGTGAGAACAGTCTCTGACGCTCATCAGCCCGCCCCCAAATCAAAGATAAGGGATGCCCAGCGAAGGTGTGTTCTATGAATTTGACCAATGGATTTTAATTTTCTCCAAGTTTTATTCCTACTAACGATAGTTGGGTTTAACGTGTGCATCGAACGAAAGTCCTACTGAATGACAATTATGTTAATATGTCTATCCCCGCCTTATGTTGTCTGATTGTCGAAACATCGATGCTGGCCTACGAAACTCCCCGGAAAGGCTAACCCAGTCAACAAATGCCTTAGGGATGTCGGATGTGTCGGCCGAAAGGCTCAAGTATCTCAGCTGTGCTATAAACAGACACAACGCAGTTACGTCCGAAGCATAAAAAAAGCAATATCCGAGATCACGTTGTTATTGCCGTCATTGCCAAGTGTGTTTCAGATAACAGCATCTCCAGGAAAGACTGGCACCAACGACAAGCCGATTGTGTTATGTTGGCATGAAGACGGAATGTTAACAGGAAATGAAAGCCAGAACGGGGGCAGAGACCCAGCAGTTTCATGTGTGCAGTGAACTTTATCTCGAATGCGGTGACCTTTTGTTTGGAAGTACCGCACTTGCAGATCAGCCCTGGCCGTGATTTGTTCCTGCTAGTGTTCGCCGAGAACCTCCATCTGGAGGATGTCATCCAATCGGAAGTACACAGTAGCGGGTAATTTAATGGAGAAGTAAACAAGCACGGACATTTCCACTACGATGCTTTTCTTCAGAGACACACACAAATAAAACGCCCAGTCTAAGCGTGTATTTAAAAAAAAACGAAGGCAATATTCTATTCAACCCTTCCATCAGAAATAAATATGCACAATATAAGAAGAAACAGTGTATAATGTATGATTAGTAATAAAAAAGAATGAAAAACTCTAATAATTACATCTGATAGGTGGCGACTGAATTCTGAAAGTATGACTGGAAATGGCAGTTGTCAAACGGCCAAACAAGCAAAATGAAACCGCTTGCAATACGTTAAAATAAATAGTAATAAAACAATAGGGGAAATACACTAACAGTAATTTAACAAGAATAAGTAACTATTGTCCCCATTGCGGGTACTACTTAATATACAGAAATGTGCTGGAGAATCTTTGATGTCATTAGAAATACATTCACGGGTATCGGTCAACATTTATAGTCAGGAAAGTACAGAAGTAGAGGCAAGAGCACAGACAAAATACATATTGACAGCAATGACGGTTGTTCCTTCGGCGAGTTATGTCGTCATTTGTAGGCGCTGTCATCATTTGTAGGCGCTGTCATCATTTGTAGGCGCTGTCATCATTTGTAGGCGCTGTCATCATTTGTAGGCGCTGTCATCATTTGTAGGCGCTGTCGTCATTTGTAGGCGCTGTCGTCATTTGTAGGCGCTGTCGTCATTTGTAGGCGCTGTCGTCATTTGTAGGCGCTGTCATCATTTGTAGGCGCTGTCGTCATTTGTAGGCGCTGTCGTCATTTGTAGGCGCTGTCGTCATTTCGAGAGGCCGTCGTCATTTGGAGGCGCTGTAGTCATTTGGAGGCGCTGTAGTCATTTGTAGGTGCGGGTTTGAATTCCGGTGTGTCTATAGCGTAACCTTGTAATTGTCTGTTGTGTCCTCTGATCTCTAATTCTTTCGTTTACACACTGCAAGTGCCGATCAGTTGCTGGTAAATGCAACATAATTCGTTCGTATATCACTGCCAACAATGGCTACCAGATCATTGTAGTAATGTGATGGTCTGGTTGTGCGCTAACTGTGTGTAAGGATGGAACCAAGATCAATGCGCCCTCACGTTTAGTAAAGTTGTCTTGATCTCGGCCAGTGTAAACAGATTTACAGCCGTTGCACCTTAGTCATTACCGGTGTAGACAGGTTTACAGTTGTCACATGATAGTTATCGGTACACACAAAACCCAGTACGGTTATAATCAACATGACCTCCAGACCCAGTCAAGAGCAAATCATCTACTCTATCCAGACAAGATCAAGTCAACCTCATCAGTCCAGACAAGATCAAGCCAATCTCCTCACCTCATTTCAGACAAGATCATGTCAACCTAATCAATCCAGACAAGATCAAGCCGTTCTTCATCACCTCAGTTCAGACAAGATGAAATCAACCTAATCAATCCAGACAAGATCAAGTCAACCTAATCAATGCAGACAAGAACAAGCCAACTTCATCACCCCAGTTCAGACAAGATGAAGTCAACCTAATCAATCCAGACAAGATCAAGTCAAACTCCTCACCTTAGTTCAGACAAGATCAAGTCAACCTAATCAATCCAGACAAGATCAAGTCAAATTCCTCACCTCAGTCCAGACAAGATCAAGTCAAACTCCTCACCCCGGGAAGGTTAACCTGGTCAACAAATGCCCACAGAAGTCGGATGTGTTGGCCTAACGGCGCAAGAACGCAGCTCTGCTGTAAACAGGCACAACGCAATCACGTCCAAAAAAAAAAAACTCAGGATGAACGCAGAAGAAGAAGAAGAAACTCCTCACCTCAGTCCAGACAAGATCAAGTCAACCTCCTCACCTCAGTCCAGACAAGATCAAGGCAACCTCCTCACCTCAGTCCAAACAAGATCAAGTCAAACTCCTCATCTCAGTCCAGACATGATCACGTCAACCTCCTCACGTTAGTCAAGACAGGATCAAGTCAACCTCCTCACCTCCGTCAAGACTAGATCAAGTCAACCTCCTCACCTCCGTCAAGACTAGATCAAGTCAACCTCCTCACCTCAGTTCAGACAAGATCAAGTCAACCTCCTCACCTCAGGTCAGACAAGATCAAGTCAACATCTTCACCTCAGTTCAGACAAGATCAAGTCAGCCTCCTTATCTCAATTCAGACAAGATCAAGTCAACCTCCTCATCTCCGTCAAGACTAGATCAAGTCAACCTCCTCACCTCAGTTCAGACAAGATCAAGTCAACCTCCTCACCTCAGTTCAGACAAGTTCAAGTCAACCTCCTCACATCAGTTCAGACAAGTTCAGGTTAACCTACTCGGTCTAGACAAGACCAAATCAACCCCTCTGTTTGGATAAGACAGAGGGAACACCTCCAAGTCCCGACAAGACTCAATCTGCTTTGCTTTCCAGCATAGATAAACTACTTACAGCCTCACATCACAGCCAGCATCAGTCACTTAAGCGTAATGAATGGAGTTTCACAATTCTGACATACCAGGTTTGAAGTAGGCCGCAGGCGACTTGGTAGCTGCTTGCTTTGTCTTATTTCTTACCCTTGCCTAGGCAATCACAAACAGCACCGAAATGCTGAGGTTGATTACAACGTTCTGTAAAGGGTATGCAGCTAACCTTTTAACTCATCTGACAAACCCTGGCACATTTAAGTCATACAAACCTCAAAACTCAGACACAGTAGTCAACCTCTGTCAACCCTGGCCATTCCCTGTTATTGCCTCACCTCCCAACCCAGACCAGTCACAGCCAGCCGCTATACTCAGTTTATTAGAAGCTTTTCATTTACATCCTCTAAACCTCACCAGGCCTAAGTTGACCACTCTAACACAGTGGATCTCAACCGGTGGGGAATTCCCCCCAAGGGAGGAATTTTAGGGTGTCAGGGGGGGGGGGGGGAATTAAGATTATTTCAAGATAGCATTAATACAAGAACCGATTACCTGATATTGTTTTTCCCTCCATACTTTACAGTTCTGTACTTCTTGCCCTTCTGATATTCGTTTTATAATGTAAGTAGACCCGCAAATCACGTTTTATGTAGACGTCTAGACTTGTTCTAGTGTGTGTTATTAAATTTAGCTTCCATTTTTACGTATACTGTGTGGTGTTGGGGGATTTATAGGGAGGAAATACGAAAGGGGGAGGGGGATGACATTCTGAACATATGATGAAGAGCTGCAGGGGCCCAAAAAGATTGAGAACCACTGCTCTAACACATTCCCGCCCCCATCCCTATACATCCCCATCCCCTAAACTCAGCCAGGCCCAATTTAATTCCCCAACACCTCCCGGTATTCATCCCTATACACCCATCCCCTGCTCTTTTGTTTCAAACCTGTGCTGTCATTTTGTAATTCTGGCACAATGATTAGTCGCAGTTCCAACATTACGGCAACGGATCACCATATTATGCTCCGTCCCAGTGCCAATGAATATCACACAAAAGTGCTACCTAATGCGCTACCGATACCGCTAGACACAGCCAATTGAAACTGACTACCAAGTTCAGTCAAACGCCTGCCCCACGGTTTGGCTGGACCCCACCAGCCACATCTCCCAGCTCAGACGCAGCTATGTCAGCCGAACTCACCAGTCCACGCATTGCCAAACGAAGACCATGCATACAGACCAAACCCAGAAAAACCTGAAGCATAAACCTGCTATGGTCTGTCATGTGTTTGGGCTATTAGATTATGTAGGCCTGAATGCACGGCCTGGTCATGACTGCATGGTCAGTCTTCCCCTCTCATAGCGGACGGCGTACGCATACGTTAAACTCTCGTCCGACCGCTCTATGGCTCTATTGCCAGCGTAATCCCTTAGTGATTACAGTAACGTGCTCACTACAGACCAACCAACCCATCATTCTCCTCTAGAATTCGTTAAATAAAGTACGCACGAATGTGACACTATCATATAATTGTATTGAGTTATTATCTGGTTTTATGTTATCCATAATGTCAGATTCCGTGGCCGGTGAATTAGACATAACAACAGCTGCAAGATGTTTCTTCTACCCGTGTCAGCAACTCATTCGCTCATTCATCATATCGTACCGCTACTGATATGGACGCCTACCTAAAAACCTGGCGCTGTTGCTCAAATTAACCCACACAACATCATCCAGCCGTTGTGGGAGTACAGTGTGGGCAGGCGTGAGAACATCATCAGCCGGTGTTTGCCGGCCTGCGTGGCTTTCACTTCTGTCCCGGGAGACCTCCCAGGCCTTATCTTGTCTATGTATTCTCCCCCACATCCCCGCCACTTCCGGCGGTGTGCAATTTCAGCCTGCTAATGGTTGTGTTTTTATTTGTATACCGCCTGCTTCTCCAGTTACGCTGACATGGTAATTGGCCAGTTTCCCCCTCGCTGTGGGAGCGGGTCTCGGTTATGGGAGGCTTAGGCAGTATGCAGTATACTCGCGCGTGTCTATGAGAGAGTGTGGAAGAGAGGGAAGGAGAAAGGAGAGAAAATGAGATGGAGAGAGAGAGAGAAAGAGCGAGAGAGAGAACGAAAGAAAGTGAGAGAGAGAGAGAGAGAGAGAGAGAGAGAGAGAGAGAGAGAGAGAGAGAGAGAGAGAGAGATATTCAGTAGCTCTTCTAAAAAAAAAAAAGAACCCTGTTGCACGCAAATATTTATAGCCAAATTTTTACAAGGGGCTTCTCATAAGTCTTTAGCCTGATCATGGAGGAGTAGGCGGAGAAAATTGAAATTTGGCACATGTATAGTTCATTCAATTTGTAATGGACATATGAATTATGAATTACCCTCCTCAACTGGTTTTCCCGATATGGTGCATGGCACATCACACCCTTTTGACCAGATCTGCACGTCCAACGGTTTGTCAGAACAATGGAGATATCAGACGCCAGGACTGTGATAAAATTCTTGATGTTACAGGGAAAAACACCTACAGAAATACACAGGGAGATGGAGCCAGTGTTTGGGGAAGTCTGTCCTTCGTATACTTCTGTAAAAAAAAAAAAAAAAAAATGATGTTTGCTGTTTAAGTGTGGCCGTTCCCAAGTTGCTGGTCTGCCCAGATCAGGACGAAAGTCCTCAGAGTGCAATGATGCAAATGCTGCAAAAGTAAAGAAAATCATTGACAATAGACCAGGATAGGAAAATGACAATTGCAGATATATCGGGTTCTGCAAAACTGAGTAAGAGTACAGTTTTTAGAATTTTACACAACACACTGAACATGAGAAAAGTGTATGCCCACTGTGTCCCGCGCCTGCTGACATGTGAACAGAAACAAACACGGGTTAATTTCCTTGGCCAGTTGCTCAACATGTGGCGGTCGGAAAACATGTTGACGACTATGGTGACGGTAGATGAGACTTGGATTCACCATTATGACACAGAATCTAAAATTGGCAGCATGCAGTGGAAAACACATGGTAAGCCAAGAGCACAAAAATCTGCAAGAAAAGTGATGCTGACTGTTTTTGGGGACGTCAAAGGTGTCATATTGAAAGATTACAAGCTTCACGACAACACAGTTAATGGACAGTACTATGCAGATCTCCTTATCAAACTAAGAAAGGCTGTGACCAGAAAACGAGGGATAGCGCGTACGCAAATTCTGCCTTTGCTCCAAGACAACGCGCCCTCCCATAAAGCACGGCTTGTGCTGCAAAATGCCAACGATTTGAATTTTGAAATTCTTCCACACCCACAATATTCTCCAGATTTGGCTCCATCAGACTTTTTTCTTTTCCCAAATCTTAAAAAAAAAAAAAATAGCTAAAAGGAAATTGTTTTGACAGTGACGAAGATGTCATACTGGCTTGTGATAACTGGTTTAGTTCGAAAAATAGGTTGTTTTATTCTGAAGGTCTTTTCAAGGCCACGCAGAGATGGCAGAGATGCATAAATTTAGGTGATGGCTACATTGAGAAGGAATAAGTACTGTGCCAAATTTAAATTTTCTCCGCCTACTCCTTCATGGTCAGGCTAAAGACTTATGAGAAACCCCTTGTATAGTTAAAATTAGTTGCACATGCTTTACAGGACGTCGCAGTCAACACCAGCAATTTTTACTGTTGTGATCTCTTGGCATGTTTACATTCAGTAGTTTTCCATTGCTTTCTGAAAGACCGGCACCCATACCATTTCGTAAACAACCAATGCAAGGCCTTCTGCTGCCAAATCGCCCGCAGCTGTATTTCGAACTCGGGTATGCGGGATTACGAACTGCGTCCTTCGCCACGGAGCCGGCTATATTATATATTTTATATTTTTATAGACTAGTTTAAATTCTAGGAAGCAAAAGAAACACGCCGATCTTCGCAAGCATAAAAAAGAAACACCATTAGGGCCCCAAAAATAACCAATCGACAGTTCGACGGTTGAACGGGGCCGGAACTCTTGTTTTCAAAAATTAGATTGGTTTGGATTGGATTGGACAGTGGGCAGTCGATGGTTGATGTGGTCTGTGTCGTTGATGTGGTCTGTGCCGTTGATGTGGTCTGTGCCGTTGATGTAGTCTGTACCGTTGATGTGGTCTGTGCCGTTGATGTAGTCTGTACCGTTGATGTGGTCTGTACCGTTGATGTGGTCTGTGCCGTTGATGTAGTCTGTACCGTTGATGTGGTCTTACCGTTGATGTGGTCGTGTCGTTGATGTGGTCTGTACCGTTGATGTGATCTGTGCCATTGATGTGGTCTGTACCGTTGATGTGGTATGTACCGTTGATGTGGTCGTGTCGTTGATGTGGTCTGTGCCGTTGATGTGATCTGTACCGTTGATGTGGTCTGTACCGTTGATGTGGTCTGCACCGTTGATGTGATCTGTACCATTGATGTGGTCTGTACAATTGATGTGGTCTGTGCCGTTGATGTGGTCTGTGCCGTTAATGTGGTCTGTATCGTTGATGTGGTCTGTACCGTTGATGTGATCTGTACCGTTGATGTGATCTGTACCGTTGATGTGGTCGTGTCGTTGATGTGGTCTGTGCCGTTGATGTGGTCTGTACCGTTGATGTGGTCTGTGCCGTTGATGTGATCTGTACCGTTGATGTGGTCTGTGCCGTTGATGTGGTCTGTGCCGTTAATGTGGTCTGTACCGTTGATGTGGTCTGTGTCGCTGATGTGGTCTGTGCCGTTGATGTGGTCTGTACCGTTGATGTGGTCATGTCGTTGATGTGATCTGTGCCGTTGATGTGGTCTGTGCCGCTGATGTGGTCTGTGCCGTTGATGTGGTCGTGTCGCTGATGTGGTCTGTGCCGTTGATGTGATCTGTACCGTTGATGTGGTCTGTGTCGTTGATGTGGTCTGTGCCGTTGATGTGGTCTGTACCGTTGATGTGGTCTGTGCCGTTGATGTGGTCTGTGCCGTTGATGTGGTCTGTGCCGTTGATGTGGTCTGTGCCGTTGATGTGGTCTGTACCGCTGATGTGGTCTGTACCGTTGATGTGGTCGTGTCGTTGATGTGATCTGTACCGCTGATGTGGTCTGTACCGTTGATGTGGTCTGTACCGCTGATGTGGTCTGTACCGTTGATGTGGTCTGTGCCGTTGATGTGGTCTGTACCGTTGATGTGGTCGTGTCGTTGATGTGATCTGTGCCGTTGATGTGGTCTGTGCCGCTGATGTTGTCTGTGCCATTGATGTGGTCGTGTCGCTGATGTGGTCTGTGCCGTTGATGTGATCTGTACCGTTGATGTGGTCTGTACCGTTGATGTGGTCTGTGCCGTTGATGTGGTCTGTACCGTTGATGTGGTCTGTGCCGTTGATGTGGTCTGTGCCGCTGATGTGGTCTGTACCGTTGATGTGGTCGTGTCGTTTATGTGGTCGTGTCGTTGATGTGGTCGTGTCGTTGATGTGATCTGTACCGCTGATGTGGTCTGTACCGTTGATGTGGTCTGTACCGCTGATGTGGTCTGTACCGCTGATGTGGTCTGTGCCGTTGATGTAGTCTGTGCCGTTGATGTGGTCTGTGTCGTTGATGTGGTCTGTGCCGTTGATGTGGTCTGTACCGTTGATGTGGTCGTGTCGTTGATGTGATCTGTGCCGTTGATGTGGTCTGTGCGGCTGATGTGGTCTGTGTCGTTGATGTGGTCTGTGCCGTTGATGTGGTCTGTGCCGTTGATGTGGTCTGTACCGCTGATGTGGTCTGTACCGTTGATGTGGTCGTGTCGTTTATGTGGTCGTGTCGTTGATGTGGTCGTGTCGTTGATGTGATCTGTACCGCTGATGTGGTCTGTACCGTTGATGTGGTCTGTACCGCTGATGTGGTCTGTGCCGTTGATGTAGTCTGTGCTGTTGATGTGGTCTGTGTCGTTGATGTGGTCTGTGCCGTTGATGTGGTCTATGTCGTTGATGTGATCTGTACCGTTGATGTGGTCTGTACCGTTGATGTGGTCTGTACCGTTGATGTGGTCTGTGCCGTTGATGTGGTCTGTGTCGCATCGTTACTTCCCAAGATATTTCCTAGAACCTATTTTAGGCGGGTTGACATTGGAGCCCAGGTCAGTTTTACCAAATCGACCTCAATGTGGATTCGAACCAATGACCACCGGGACGGCAGGTGAGCGTTTAGCCACTGCGCTACCGCAGCTTCCATCAGGCTTTATTGGCACACGCTTAATTCTTCGGCTTTTCAAGCCATTTGACACGGCTCTAGATGTACATATCATCATCAGGTACGCAGTCCTTTGTGTCTCTCCGCAGATCTCTTCCTTAGTATCCCTGATCAGTTAAATTGGAGATATCCCTCCATGCCACCGCCATAACCCCCGTCCTCTTCCTCCTCTTTTTCTTCTGCTGCTGATTCTTCTGCTGTTATTACAACTGCGGTTACTACTTTTTCTTCTTCTGCTGCTGCTGCTTCTACCACTACTACCACCACCACCACCACTACTACTACTACTACTACTACTACTACTACTACTACTACTACTACTACTACTACTACTACTACTACTACTACTACTACTACTACTACTACTGCTGCTGCAACAACATGCGGATGCGCATCGTGGACCCTTTAGCAATCGCTAAAGAAGACAATCTTCTCCTCGTGAGCTGGATGTTGGGGTGTGTTTTTGTGTGGGCATACTTCTAGTCCCTGCTGTAGTCAACACCACTCTAGCTATCGCAGCTGTATGTACGCATTTCAAATCACATTGTACGAGATTTACGTGATCTTGTATTGACTGAGGTGAGGAGTTTGACTTCATCTTGTCTTGACTGAGGTGAGGAGGTTGACTTTATCTTGTCTGCACTAAGGTGAGCAAGCTAACTTGATCTTGTCTGGACTAATTAGATCATCTCTCAATACAAACTCGTATTACAGTTTGACACAATCTGTGCCATCAGAATTACTGGCCAGATATTAACAATGCAGGGACGCAGAGGTGTTTCCAAGGCACCAGGGCCGGGTTATATACTGGCCAAGACCTGTTGACGCGTCCTCGTCGAGTGTCCTGGGCAATAGGTCCCTTCGGGGTTCTGGCTAAAGTCAGTAGGATCGCCGATTCCTCCGAAGTCGGAGAGTGTCTGCCTGTACGGCGAGGAACCACCAGTCTGTGCACACCAATAAGCCAGACATGGGACAACGGATACTCACGCAAACCTCAGGTCCTGTATGACATCACACTGATGTTGGACAACAGGATGCCTTCATCCGACATACAGGACTTCGCGTTGGAGCTCAAGCCAACGCACACAAGCAAGCAAGCAAGCATTAACAATGCAGTGTACTAATGTCCCAAAGCAGGACTCTACTATGGGTAAGTAATATGCTCGAGTTTGCATATGTCTGAATGCAGTAATGAATAATAGGCCAGTCTTCTTCTCTTAGCGGACGACAAACGAATACTTGTCTGTCCGCTCTCATGACTTCAGCATAATCTTTTAGTGATTACACTAACTCGCCCACTGAACATGTTTTAGTGTAGATTAGTCAACGGATCAACATCACGACACAGGGGTGTAACCCTAAGTGCTCCGTTCTACTCCTAACTCAAGCCTGGGTCCGGAGATTCTTAGCTCAGTGCACGAACTCCGTAGCACCGGCGAGGATCCTGAAATACTTTGGGTAGATTTTTAACTCGAAATTTTGCCCGGCAGCGCCGTTAGGCTACTCTTTTTCGATTTCCAACTGCCAAGGGATTTTTTACGTGCGCAACAATACACACGGGTGTCCAATCTCACTACCCAGAGACCAGGGGAAATTTGTCAGGGTCTTAAACTTGGCTCGCTAACCTAACACATGTGAGACAGTACAAGTACAACGTGATTTGACTCAAGACTCAACGACACAACGTTCAACGGATTTATTTACAGATCATATACAGTACGATGATCACAACAAGATATACTTGATACTTCAATACACTTACATCCACAATACAGCACACAGTCTATCTCTCAAGATGTCCAGACACTCGACTTTCAGGCACAGAAACCACACAACGCCTTTCTCTCATCATGCGTCCGGTCCAGTCGACGTCCCAGAGCTGTCTGCCTATAGCTCGCAACTTGCCTCCCCACCTGAGGTGGCTTCACGAGACATGCGTGCGTCCTTGCCTGACCGCTGGCCGTCTCGTCAGCCAGCAACCTTGCAGGCAGGTGACTACTACTCGCCTGGCGGCGTAACGAAGTTCCGTCATCCCTGCTGGGGACTAAGTCACCTGGCGGGCGTAACGATGTCACTGCATCACTGCACTTCGGTAGACTCTGACACGCTCCCCCGGCAACTTCATGAAAGATGTAATCTTTCATGTATAATATATGTACATACTGGGTTAATATTTTAACCTTGTCAGAGTCAACCCTTCTGTTGCTATATACATTGGTATCATAATACATAGACATACACATCTGCCATAGAAAACATATAAGAAATGGAAGTTATATTCAACGACATGTGGTGTTCAACCTTTAACAGTTGTCAGGTTTCATCATCTCGATGGCTGATTACCTCAATTGCATTATTGACCCAGTCAGATCGGTAGTACCAGCTTCACGCATCTACCTCGCAGCCTTTGAAAAAAATGTAATAATATGGTTTCTGAAACAAAAACCATGTAGCTAGACCGAAATGCGGCTTTTACATAAGTCACATTAAACGCTCAAACCCTGACCTCATTTGGCCAGGAGCTCTTGTGTTGGTCTGCAATGTCGGCAACACTCTGCCATGCCCAGTAGATGCCTACCTGGTGTGTTAACAATCTGGCAACAACATGGCTATTTTTATACAACACATTACAGTATACCTTTAAAATTATGGCCCTTTGTGTACTGATGTAATAGCAAATAAATGAAAGGGGAATAATTTCAACATTTATGACATATAATATTTTACAATAATTATTCTATTTCTTAGCGTCATCGCTTGACGTTTCTTCATCCTAACGAGAAAAAGTCGGTAGTATGAATACATTAATCAAGATATGATTCTAAGATTACACTACATAAATATATAAACACACAATTCGTGTATTCAACTTTGTTGATTCCTAAAGATTTTAGAATCGTCATAGCTTTTTAAACTTTTATTTGTCGTCTGCTAATTTTGCTCTAAATTTCTAACTAATCCGGAAGTACACACGAACACTAAACAGTTGATGTTACACCTTGTAGAACACACTTGTTCCGGTTTGCTGTAGTTACGGAAAGTACAATGTTCTAACAGTTCATGTGTTGGATGTTTCATTGTAAAAACCTTCTGGATTTCGCTTGAATGCAGTGGTGTAGCTGTCAATGTTTAGGTCACACTTTCACACACGGATTTAAAATATCTCTGGAAAGTTCCACACGGAGATGCCACTGTCACATTGGATAGTTCGCTTACGGTAAGTTTTGAGCGAATGTGGCACTGTTCTTGTTACGCAATATATACAATTAATAAAGTTCGCTTTCTACCACACACTACACGATTATAAGCTCGAACAATATGTATGCACTGTACGTTCACAAATAGTCTCCATGTTTAAACAATGTAGTAATAAATCAAAATGAGCCTTCCACGATCACATTTACATGTACAATTAAATTTGACAAAAATTCTAAGTACACAAACTCTAGTTTTAACCGTTAATCACATAAACACGTTCATTTCAAAGCCGGACGAATGCCACCACGTCCACACATGTCAGGGTCTTAAACTTGGCTCGCTAACCTAACACATGTGAGATAGTACAAGTACAACGTGATTTTGACTCAAGACTCAACGACACAACGTTCAACGGATTTATTTACAGATCATATACAGTACGATGATCACAACAAGATATACTTGATACTTCAATACACTTACATCCACAATACAGCACACAGTCTATCTCTCAAGATGTCCAGACACTCGACTTTCAGGCACAGAAACCACACAACGCCTTTCTCTCATCATGCGTCCGGTCCAGTCGACGTCCCAGAGCTGTCTGCCTATAGCTCGCAACTTGCCTCCCCACCTGAGGTGGCTTCACGAGACATGCGTGCGTCCTTGCCTGACCGCTGGCCGTCTCGTCAGCCAGCAACCTTGCAGGCAGGTGACTACTACTCGCCTGGCGGCGTAACGAAGTTCCGTCATCCCTGCTGGGGACTAAGTCACCTGGCGGGCGTAACGATGTCACTGCATCACTGCACTTCGGTAGACTCTGACACCTGGGTCCGGAGATTCTTAGCTCAGTGCACGAACTCCGTAGCACCGGCGAGGATCCTGAAATACTTTGGGTAGATTTTTAACTCGAAATTTTGCTCTTTTTCGATTTCCAACTGCCAAGGGATTTTTTACGTGCGCAACAATACACACGGGTGTCCAATCTCACTACCCAGAGACCAGGGGAAATTTTGCTACTAGAAGTACACGTGACAAAATCCCGGCCCTCACCGGGGATTGAACCCGGGACCTCTAGCTCTCGAGGTGGACACCATACCTTGAGACCACTCCGCCCCCTGCAGATGACTACGAACCCTTAATTCCCGGGAAGGTTAACCCGGTCAACAAATGCCCGCAGAAGTCGGATGTGTTGGCCTAACGGCGCAAGAACGCAGCTCTGCTGTAAACAGGCACAACGCAATCACATCCGAAAAAAACTCCGGATGAACGAAGAAGAAGAAGAACCCTTAATTGCCCACACCGACCTCCTGATGCCGCAAGCCCCGCTTTCAGAATCCCCGATCTAGTGCCTCCTCAATTACGTCTCTTTTCTGCCTGATAAAAGTTATTGCCTGTAATTTACAGGACATCGCAATCAACCACGGAATTTGTTGCCTGTTTGTGATTTACTAGGCAAGTTTACATTCAGTAGTTTGTCGTTGCTTTCTGAGCGTCTGACGCCCAGACCATTGTTAGAAACCAACACAAGGCAGTTTGCTTCCAAATCGCCTGAAACTGATTTCGATGGCGGTATGGGAATTTGAGAATCGCGGTTGTTACCACTCCGCCACAGATGCTGGCTGATTCCCGTCTCTGATCTGCCTTATATAAATGCCATAAATACATCTGAAGGTGATGTTTGTCGTTATTGCAATGTCGTCAATTGTTCCCAAACATCTGGCATATCGGTGGTGCAGTTGTTGGGATGTGTTTTATTTAACACCCAGCTCCAATACACACGCACGCATGCGCTTGCCCGTACGCACAACCACCTACACATACTCACACAACCACACACACACACAACCATACACCCGCACACAGACAAAACTACGCATACACACCTACACATTCACGCACAACCACACACAAACATAAATCACTGAGGTTTATAAGTGATATATATGTACATGCTAATGAAAATAAACAATAGCTAAATCGAGACACAATAAATTTGTGCTGATTTATCTTTATTCTTGAAGACTGAAGCCTGTACTTTGCGTTATTGTCCTTGTTTTCCCTCTTCTTCTACCTTGGCTGTGCAGGTCAGAATGCTCTCCCCTCCAGCGTGTTGTGTCCCGTAACCGACCTAACACTCAGCACTCGAACTCTGCAGCTGCTATCATCCTGCGCCTCTGGTTGTGTAATGTAGTCCCTTGTCATTATTTTTCTTTAAGTGAGTCTTTGTGGTGAAAGAAAATATGATCTGCCCATTTGGGAGAGCTATAGCCTGGGCTGGAGATATTAACTGTAAGTGAGCTTAGCGCGAGCGCACTGGATACACACATCACGACCAGCAGATGCGATGAAAACCATTGCGCGGCAAAATAAGGCTTTGTGTTTCTTTCTTAAACAACATGCTCTGTTCAAAATGCTCATAGTTATTGTCTTAAAGTGAAGCATGGGATGTAACAGTCTTTGTTTTAGATCTTCAACAGCGATAGCCTCGCTTCCATCGTACGTATAGATTTGGAACGCCCTTGTTATTTGGCGTGCCTTCAAATGTCTGTTTCTTTGCTTTAGTCTTTTGATTAGGCGTTTTCTCGTCTGTTACTACTAGTGTCTCCAATGTCTTTTGCTAGGGGTGTCTATTAGTGTTCCAGCTAGGGGTGACTTGGTGTTTCAGGTAGGGGTGTCTATTAGTGTTCCAGCTAGGGGTGACTTTTGGTGTTTCAGGTAGGGGTGCCTATTAGTGTTCCAGCTAAGGGTGACTCTTGGTGTTTCGGCTAGGGGATCTGTCCTGTAGGGGGTTTCACACAGTCTGGCCTTTAGTGGTTTCATACAATGTGTCCTGTAGAGGGTTCCATACAGCCTGTCCTCTAGTGGTTTCATGCCGTCTGTCCTCTAGTGGTTCCATACAGTCTGTCCTGTAGAGGGTTCCATACCGTCTGTCCTGTAGAGGGTTCCATACAGCCTGTCCTCTAGTGGTTTCATGCCGTCTGTCCTCTAGTGGTTCCATACAGTCTGTCCTGTAGAGGGTTCCATACCGTCTGTCCTGTAGAGGGTTTCATACAATGTGTCCTGTAGAGGGTTCCATACCGTCTGTCCTGTAGAGGGTTTCATACCGTCTGTCCTCTAGTGGTTTCATACAATGTGTCCTGTAGAGGGTTCCATACCGTCTGTCCTGTAGAGGGTTCCATACCGTCTGTCCTGTAGAGGGTTTCATACAATCTGTCCTCTAGTGGTTTCATACAATGTGTCCTGTAGAGGGTTCCATACCGTCTGTCCTGTAGAGGGTTTCATACAATCTGTCCTCTAGTGGTTTCATACAATGTGTCCTCTAGTGGTTTCATACAATCTGTCCTCTAGTGGTTTCATACAATGTGTCCTGTAGAGGGTTTCATAGAGCCTGTCCTCTAGTGGTTTCATACAGTTTGTCCTCTAGTGGTTTCATTTCATACAGCTTGGCCTCTAGTGGTTTCATACAGCTTGTCCTCTAGTGGTTTTATACAGTCTGTCCTCTAGTGGTTCCATATAGTCTGTACTATAGAGGATTCTATACAGTCTATCCTGTAGAGGGTTTCATAGAGCCTGTCCTCTAGTGGTTTCATACAGTTTGTCCTCTAGTGGTTTCATTTCATACATCTTGGCCTCTAGTGGTTTCATACAGCTTGTCCTCTAGTGGTTTTATACAGTCTGTCCTCTAGTGGTTCCATATAGTCTGTACTATAGAGGATTCTATACAGTCTATCCTGTAGAGGGTTTCATACAATCTGTCCTCTAGTGGTTTCATACAATGTGTCCTGTAGAGGGTTTCATACAATGTGTCCTGTAGAGGGTTTCATAGAGCCTGTCCTCTAGTGGTTTCATACAGTTTGTCCTCAAGTAGTTTCATTTCATACAGCTTGGCCTCTAGTGGTTTCATACAGCTTGTCCTCTAGTGGTTTTATACAGTCTGTCCTCTAGTGGTTCCATATAGTCTGTACTATAGAGGATTCTATACAGTCTATCCTGTAGAGGGTTTCATACAATCTGTCCTCTAGTGGTTTCATACAATGTGTCCTGTAGAGGGTTTCATACAATGTGTCCTGTAGAGGGTTTCATAGAGCCTGTCCTCTAGTGGTTTCATACAGTTTGTCCTCAAGTAGTTTCATTTCATACAGCTTGGCCTCTAGTGGTTTCATACAGCTTGTCTTCTAGTGGTTTTATACAGTCTGTCCTCTAGTGGTTCCATATAGTCTGTACTATAGGGGATTCTATACAGTCTATCCTGTAGAGGATTTCATACAATCTGTCCTCTAGTGGTTTCATACAATGTGTCCTGTAGAGGGTTTCATACAATGTGTCCTGTAGAGGGTTTCATAGAGCCTGTCCTCTAGTGGTTTCATACAGTTTGTCCTCTAGTGGTTTCATTTCATACAGCTTGGCCTCTAGTGGTTTCATACAGCTTGTCCTCTAGTGGTTCCATATAGTCTGTACTATAGAGGATTCCATACAGTCTATCCTGTAAAGGGTTTCATGCAGTCTCGACGGTTTACTTCCCATGTCCACTTTGTCCTCACATGTCTGTTTCTTTTTCTAAGCTTTCTATTCCTCTGTACAAGCGCTTACGAGTACTTTACCATTATTTCTTCTTCTTCTTCTTCTTCTTCTTCTTCTTCTTCTTCTTCTTCTTCTTCTTCTTCTTCTTCTTCTTCTTCTTCTTCTTCTTCTTCTTCTTCTTCTTCTTCTTCTTCAACTCCTCCTCCTCCTCCTCTCATCCTCCACTCATCCTCTCATCCTCCTCTTGTAAAGTGTGTGTTTTTTTTTTTCTTCTTCTAAAAAACACTTTGGGGGTCGCCATTCCAACGCAACCATACTTAGTGGTCTCCTACGACATGCTTGTTTAGGTTACAGTGTTACTAATCCTTTCTCACCTTAAGGATACCACTAACACACAGGTGAGTATAACACGTATTGCTACTACTGCCTATTTTCGGAAATATGAACTGTTGTTCATCCACATTGTGCCAACGGTTTCAGGGGAGGAGCGCAATTGGAAGTTACAAACCTGACCCTAGTGCGAGGAAATGCAACCTAAAGACTAAATTTCGTGGCAGGGCAGATCAGGCCCTAAACCTTAGTTAGCAACTGATCTAGGACCGAAGCTCTGAACGAACGAACAAACAAACAAACAAACAAACAAACTTTATTTTAAAAGGGTAACAAATTGGGCACGCAGGCCCGTCTTACATTCGGCCCTTTCAATCACTCATATTTAATTCATCAAATATGCATGTTACATTAACATATGGGGAAAAAACATTGTCAAATGGATTTTGTAAGCATAAACAATGCATATTACGCATGATACATTCACATGAGAAAACAAAAATAAACATTATCAAATGAAAGTTGTAAACATAAACAGTGCATATTGCAATGTTGTGAGACACATCCCCCATCCACCCTCACTTCCCGCAGCCACCAACACATCCCCCACCCACCAAACCTCCCCCAGCCACCCACACATACCTCCACGCACTCACACAGAACCAGGCAAACATACATACCGCCACCCACCCACTGATCCCCCACCCACACACATTTCCCCACCCACACACACACATCCTCACACACCAAGAAGAAGAAGAAGAAGATAAAGAAGACGAAGAAGAAGAAGAAGAAGAAGAAGAAATAGTGGTAAAGTACTCCCACCCACACATACCTCCACGCACTCACACAGAACCAGGCAAACATACATACCGCCACCCACCCACTGATCCCCCACCCACACACATGTCCCCACCCACACACACACACATCCTCACACCAAGAAGAAGAAGAAGAAGGAGGAGAAGAAGAAGAGGAAGAAACCACGCACACATACCCCCGCCAACCCACACATCCCGCACCTATCCACACACATATCCCGCACTCTCACAATTTTCCCCACCCACACACACATCAGCTAGCCTACACCCACTCACCCACCCAATATTTGCCACCTCTCAACTACACATCCCCCACCTATACACACATCCCCACCCATAAACACATCTCCCCACCTGCCCACAAATATCCCCACTTGCCCACAAATATCCCCCACCCAAAAACACACACCTTCCACCCACACACACCCCGCCACCCACATATACCCCACCCACACACATTCGTCGCTCACACACATCATCTCACAACTACACACCTCCCCCACCCATACACTCATCTCTCACACACATCCACCCACTCATCAACCACTCATACCCACACATCACCCACGCGCCCACCAACACATGCATCTCTCATCTACCCTCCCACCCACACACACCCCAACCACCCAGCCAAACACACATCCCCCATCCTCGCATACATCCTTCAATCACATGCACATCCCACACCTCCCCCACCTCTCACACATCTCCCCTCCACAAAAAATCCACCCATAAACACATCCCCCCACACACATCCCCCACATACACATCCCCGCCCACACATCTCCCCACCCACTCATACATCCTCCACCTACAAACATCCTCACCACCCACACATACATCCTCCACCCACTCACATTTACCCCATCCACACACACACACTCCAACCCACACAGACATATCCCATTCACAGACACCTCCCACACCCATTTACCCCATCCACACTCCCACCCACACAGACATATCCCATTCACAGACACCTCCCACACCCATTACAAACCCATCCCCCAACCCACACAATCTTCAAAACACCCATTCACCCACCCAAACAGACATTCCCTACTCACACCCCCTCCCAACCCACCAACACCCACATACTTCCAACTATTCTCTCAAATACCCCCCCCCCCCCCCCCACACACACACACACACACATATCCCTCACACACATACATCCACCACCGACTACACATCCCTTCACACATCCACACATCACCCATTAACCCATACACCTCCCCCACACACAACCCCTCCACACATACATTCCCCACACTGCCACACACACATATCCCACATATACACGCCCATACACACATCCTCACATCTAGACACATACATGATGCCTCACATGATCACTGAAACTAATAAGAACAAACTCCCACACTTTACACACAATTGAGACACTGACGATTGTCGTGAGAATTCTCGCAATTGCAAGAAGTGGAGAAAAAATTGTACATATACATTATGTAGCATACAAATTAGTGATGCAATTCAACTCTCTCTCTCTCTCTCTCTCTCTCTCTCTCTCTCTCTCTCTCTCTCTGTCCCTCCCTCTCTCTGTCCCCCCCTCTCTCTCTCTCTCTCTCTCTCTTTCTCTCTCTCTCTCTCCCTCCCTCTCTCTCTCTCCCTCACATCACAGTAATGTTATATTATACATGATAAAATCAAGTATCATACAAAATAATAAGATGAGAATAATCCACCCCAAAAAAAATAAATAAATATGGAATGGCATGTTACAGGAAGGACAATCAAATGGCATACAAAATGATACCTCGTAATATGAACGATGAGAATACATAAAAAAATATGGAATAGCATGTTACATGACATGCGTGGGCTCAACTCTCTCTCTCTCTCTATCTATCTATCTCTCTCTCTCTAACTCTATCTCTCTCTTCACATACACACACTCTCACACTCATTCACTCTCTCTCTCACTCACACTCACTCTCACACTCATTCACTCTCTCACTCTCTCACTCACACTCACTCTCTCACTTACTCTACAGTAATTTACATGTATTCGTTTTATGCATGTTAAAATCAAGTGCATTAAAATGATAATATGAAAATGAGAATACACAAAACATATGGAACAGCATGTTAGATGACATGCGTGCACTCAACTCTCTCTCTTTCTCTCTCTCTCTCTCTCTCTCTCTCTCTCTCTCTCTCTCTCTCTCTCTCTCTCTCTCACATGTACACACATGTAGACACACACACACCCTCACACAACATACACAATCTCCTTCACACCCATTCACCCACCCAAACACACATTCCCTACCCACACCCCCTCCCAACCCACCAACACCCACATACTTTCAACTATCCTCTCAAATATCCCCCCCCCCCACAAATACACACACATATCCATCACACACACATACATCCACCACCGACTAAACATCCCTTCACACATCCACACATCACCCATTAACCCATACACATCCCCCACACACAACCCCTCCACACATACATTGCCCACACTGCCACACACACATATCCCACATATACACGCCCATACACACATCCTCACATCTAGACACATACATTATGCCTCACATGATCACTGAAACTAATAAGAACAAACTCCCACACTTTACACACAATTGAGACACTGACGATTGTCGTGAGAATTCTCGCAATTGCAAGAAGTGGAGGAAAAATTGTACATATACATTATGTAGCATAAAAATTAGTGATGCAATTCAACTCTCTCTTTTTTCTCTCTCTCCCTCTCTCTCTCTCTCTCTCTCTCTCTCTCTCTCTCTCTCTCTCTCTCTCTCTCTCTCTCTCCCTCTCCCACTCACTAACTATCTCACTCACATCACAGTAATGTTATATTATACATGATAAAATCAAGTGGCATACAAAATAATAAGATGAGAGTAAACCACACCAAAAAAAATAAAAATAAATATGCAATGTCATGTTGCAGGACAATCAAGTGGCATACAAAATGATACCTCGTAATATGAAAGATGAGAATACATAAAAAATATCGAATAGCATGTTACATGAAATGCGTGGGCTCAACTCTCTCTCTCTCTCTCTCTCTCTCTCTCTCTCTCTCTCTCTCTCTCTCTCTCTCTCCCTCTCTCTCTCTCTCTCTCTCTCTCTCTTTACATACATACACTCTCACACTCATTCACTCTCTCACTCACACTCACTAACTCTCTCACTTACTCTACAGTAATTTACATGAATTCGTTTTATGCATGTTAAAATCAAGTGCATCAAAATGATAATATGAAAATGAGAATACAAAAAACATATGGAACAGCATGTTAGATGACATGCATGCGCTCAACTCTCTCTCTCTCTCTCTCTCTCTCTCTCTCTCTCTCTCTCTCTCTCTCTCTCACACATGTACACACACACATCCACACGCACATACACACATATACCCACGCACATACACACATCCACATACTTACGCACACGTACTCACATAACACCCGAATATACACTCCCTCGCATACACTGCATGCATGCACACTTACACACACAAAGATGTACAATACATTCACGAGCACACACACACACACACACACACACACACTCATCCATACACACATATACACACGTACATGCATATAAACGCATATAAACACATGAACGTACACCTTAATACACGTACAGACATACACATAGAGGCACACACAGATACACACATGTACACACACATATACACCCATACACACATACAGACATGCACACACATACATCCACACTTTCTCATGTACTCTCTCATTCACCCACGCTCTCTCTCTTTTACACACTCACTCGTTCTCACACTCTCATTCGCGCACATACACGCATATCCACAAATTCTCTCTCACTCACTCACGTTCCCTTACTCACTCATTTACTCGCTGACTCTCTAACTCACACTCACTCACTAACTTTCACACTCTATCACACAGACAGGCAGACACACAACACACCCACTCTCTCAGATTCACTCATTCTCTAACTAAATCTCTCACACATATGTCCACACACTCACTCACTTTTACACTCACTCAGGCACACGCGCATGCATACTCTCTCACTCTCACTCATACTAATTCTTTCACTCACACTCTTTCTCACTCACTCTCTCACCCACTGTCTCGCTCACACACATATAGTGAAGAATGATAGTGGAAAAATGATACCAATAGGTGACTTATGGAGGTATATAGTCGGTATGAAGTAAATATTGAAAGAGTTTTCGGTTGAATGTGTAGGGACTCATTGATGTCTTCAGATCTGGTGGAAGGCTATTCTACAAGTGAGCACCAGAATATGCGAAACAAGTTTTGTATAAGTCCAATCTAGGCTTAGAAAGCTGTAATAAATTTAAGCGCTTACTGTTCATTGCATTAGATTGAATTAACGGTAGAAGATACTTTGGGGTATTTTCAGATATAATTTTTTTCACTAATTTGGCTTTGTTAAAAAGGAAGCGCTTTCGAAGTGGTAGAAGTCTTAGATGGCTGTATAATTTATTACTTTCAACGTGCTTTATGCTAGAAACTAGACGTATAGTGCGGTTTTGAAGCGAACACAATTGTTTCATATTAGATTTAGGGCAACCATCCCAGACTGTAGAACAATAATCGAGAGGTGATTGGATATAGGTTGCATAGAATATTTTTCGTGTTCTTTCATCCAAAAAGTGCTGAATTTTTGCAAGTTGGTAAACTTTTTGTGCTATTCTCTTGGTAAGGACGTGAACATGAGAGCTCCAGTTTAAATGTCTGTCAATTAAAAGACCTAATGTTTTATGTTCGTTTACATTAATTATAGATAACGTGTCCACGTGGAGCTAGAGCGGTGTCCCAGTCTGATAGGCGGACAACCAGAGCATTTAATTTTGCTGATGCTGCAACGTCCGCAGCTTGTCTTGTTTCAAACGTATTTGTGTTACCTTTCTTCTGGAGTACACTAGACAGGCCGAGAGAGGGATCATGCTGCATAGGCAACACATGGTCTCTACATTCAGCTCAGGCTTTGTGCTATGGAGAGGTATAACTCCATTTACAAACTATCGTTTATCAAGACGGCAAGGTGCCAGTCATGTGTGCCGGTCGTTCAGAAAGTAATTGCAAACTACTGAACGTAAACTTGCCAAGAAATCACACATAGCCAAAACTGCTCGGGTTGACAGTGACGTACTGTAATGGGTTGAATGGAGTTGAGTTGAGCTAAGAAACTATATCACTGCTCTCAGGACATTCTCATACGCGCTCCGTCCCCTTGTTCAACAGCCAGCGAAGTGTCATACTATTAATCGTTCCCACCGCTATCTGATTGAAAGTACTTCTGGTCTTCCCTTTCAGTTTTGAGAAACCCCTGCCGATCCCCCGCAATCTCATTCTTTCCACATACGGGTTCTCAATCTGTTCCCCCGCCTTCTACAACTTGTCCCACAGGCGCACGACCACCTCTCCCTTGTCCATAGGTAATTTACCACCAAGAGGCGCATTCTCTGCCAGCCTATCAGCCTGTTCATTCCCCCGCACTCCCACATGACCAGGGCAATATATCCACACAGTTCTCACAATCTGTGACCTCTGAAGCGAGAATAGCCATTCCACACAAAACATTCCTTTCTCCACCTTACTAAGCATACTCTTTGAATCCGTAATGAATACAATGCGTGTTGCATCGGTCTCTAACCAACGGAATGCCGCTGTTACTGCTTCCACCTCCATTCTCATGCTGGAGGTCGTAGTTTCATATGCTAGACTCTTCTTTTTAAAGACTCGTCCTTGAGCCCTCGCAATGAAACCCCAACCACTACATCTGTTTCTCCCCACTGACCCATCGGTGTAGATCACTATGTCACCTTGGTGTGTGTTAACTCTGGATCAGGTGTTACACCTCACACTGTAATGGATATGCAACTAACTAAGTAATGATATTCAGCGATCCTTTCTGCTAGTCCTCGACTGACTTTCAATACATATTTTAATTAGTTTGTTCAGCATGTGTCGGGTGATATGAAACCCGGAAGTGATTGTATAATAGAGTCTATATCAGACTGGACGTGACTCCCCTAGCTCTGGGTTGGCACATCTGCTCGCCACCAGGGATCTCTAAATTCTAGTTGATGTTGGCGGCATCTGTTGCAGGATCTATATTCTACACAAATCATGTGCTTGACAACTGCAATTTTTTTGTTAAGTACTTCATAAACATTTTATGTTGTTGTTTTTTCTTTGCGGATATGTTTTGTCAGATAATTCCATTTCTTGTCGGAGCTATGGTAACTAGGTTGCTAGTGCTGTGGGTGTCTATCACTGCTGTCCGTAGTTAATCTCCTGCAGCGGGGAGATTTTCGTTTGCAACTGTATGTGGCTGCATTATCCATGCTTCCTTCTTTCTTCTTCTTTTGTCCTACATCTTTTTTGCCGTGAAGCGTCGCCGGGAGGAGGTAGATGTTGTCTTCTGTTTGTCGCTTGTCTTGTTGCTTGTGCCGATGTCTTAATGCCCCTGTTACTGCATCTATCCACCTCTTCCTTAGTCGACATCTCGCCTTTGGGGTGAAAAAAGACAGAATGGATGTTCTCATGTAGAACGCTCTAGCTGCAGGTTGGTCTTCTTCCATTCTAGGTAAATGTCGGAAACATGTAATTCTTGTCTTAGTAAATATACATGTATTGTTTGACGCTCAAGAAGCAGAAGAAAGAAGTAGAGACCTAAGGACGCGCTAGACAACATAAGAATTGAAACATGTAAGAGTGGGATACTGGAACTGTCGTAGTGCCAGGCAGAGAGGTCCTGTATTGGAGAGGCTAATATAGGAATTTGATATTCTCATGCTCCACAAGCTAAATACAGACAAAAATCATTGTCCTTGGTACGCCAATTATATACACCCTAGAGGGCAGAAGAAGGCTGCTGGTGAAGGAAGGAGTTAAGCATGTGGTACTTGACTTGAGCCAGTGGAATCATAGTGCAAGAGAGGTCCAGGGTATACAAATGGAGTTTGTTGGCTTAAGTTGGAACATCGTAAACGTATATTCCACAGTGGACTGTTTTGTCAGAAAGGAACACTGGGACTGGCTTAAGGAATTGGAGGAATTACCAGGTGATAGGCTACTCATATGTGGAGACTTCAATGCGAGGAACAGAGAATGGGGCAGTAGTGGAGAAAACCGACAGGGAATTGCCCTTGCGGATGCCATGGTGGACTCCGATGTGGTCTGCATAAATGATGGGAGGCCGAGTAGAATGGCAGTGAGGCCTGGCGATGCAGACACATTGACTTGGTACTTGTCTCCCAGTCATCAGTCCTTGATGTAAAGTGGACAGTTTTGAATGACCATGGGAGTGATCACATGCAGTGTTCAGTCCTGATCTCTAAATCCAGGAAAGTTAAAGCTGGGAGAGCGCGCAAGGCCTTCCGGTATGAGTGGATCGACAGCCTTCTTGGACACCTCAGACAGGAGGCATGCAACAGGACTGTTAAAACTCCTATTTTTGCAGCCCACATGGTGGACTCCAGACGTAGACCATGCTTGGAAAGCAAAGAGAGCTGCATTAAAGCAGCTAAGGAAAGTGCCTCAGACACCCCGAAGCTCACGAGAGGAAGTGGATACAGTGGAACATGTTAAGAAAGATAAGGTGGAGGTTTTCAAGCGCTGTGCTGCAGAAGCCAAAAACGCAAAATGGGAATGTTTCATGAAGGAGATTGGGGGTGATAAAACGCTGCGAAAATTCTGGAAGCTGCACAGACAAATACAAAGAATAGATCGGCCTATGACAGTGGGAACAATTTATAGAGATGATGGTGTGCGCGTGACAACAGACAAAGAGAAAGGGGAGGCGTTTCTCCAGAGATTTTTTAGAGCAGACCAATCATAATGATGTGGACACCGGGGATGTATTTAGAGAAGAGTTATCTGGCACCATGAAGAATATGCATTATGAAGACATCACACGAGTTGAAGATGTTAAACATATTTTGAAAAAGGCAAAAGACACGGCACCGGGGCCTGATGGGGTTAGGTATGGCCACATGAAGGCTTTGAGCGATACAGACCTGAAGGAGGTGACCGACTGCTTTAACTAGAGCATTAGGACAGCATCAGTACCGCAGGACTGGGTGCACAGCTATCTCATCCCTCTCCCAAAACCATTCACTGATCATTCAAAGCTTAGCGGCTTTAGGATCATCACCCTTCAAAATACATTTGGAAAGTTTTGGAGAAGATAGTCGCTGTCAAGCTGCAATAGTTTTTTGAAAGGGGGAAGCTTCTTCCAAGAGGTCTGAGGAGCTACAGGCCAGGAAAAGATACCTGGTCAAATGCAGCCACTTTTGCCTTTGACGTTTATGAGGGGTTCCATAGTAGACAGGAAACGATGGCGGCGGCGCTTGATCTCGAGGAGAATACAATAGAATTAGATATGATATTTTGATGACCGCACTGATGGAGAAGGGGGTAAATCCCTGGTTGGTGAACTGGATAGTAGCCTCCCTGTATTATCGTCGGGTTGCTCTCCGTCCGGGTGCATGAACCCCAGAGCTACATATGTTAACCCCGGGACTGCCACAGGGATCCACAATCTCATCGGTGCTCTTTAACGTGTATACGAGCAAGATTGCAAACCTAGAAGTACCAGGGGTTGGAAGGATACTAACATTTGCAGATGATATTCTTGCATACAGGCAGGGGAGAGATTGGGTACAAACACTCCAGGAGCTACAGGCGACAGTAGACAAAGTGATTGACTGGTGCACTGAAATGAGTGCTGTCAACCACCTGGAAATGGCGGCTGTTTTATGGTGCTCTCTGGACAACAGGATTGTGAGTGCTGATGTCCCAAGCCTCATGATAGATGGTAGAAACGTCAACGGAGAGAACAAACAGAAGTATCTGGGAATCACATTTGACAGGAGCCTGTCCTTCAAGAACCATGTGGAGACGGTTGTGACAAGATCTCAAAAGGGACTCAATGCACTTAAAACTATGGCTGCAATGGACACAGAGCAGAGAATGCTTTTCACACTATACCAGCAGTAGATCCTCTCAGTGATTGATTATGGACTAGGACTGCTCACTGTCTCAAAGAGTCAGCTGGTGAAGTTAGAGCGCATACAGAACGAAGCTATGCGGGTCATTCTGGGAGGCACCAGAGACACACCAGTAGTGTGTATGCGTTACATCCTTGGTTTGCTTACTGTTGCTGGTAGGCTCAAGGTGATTCAGACGAAGGCATACCTCAGAGTAGCTGCAGACACAAATCACCTTTGCATGAGGCGCTGGACGCAGTTAAGGGTCAGCGACTGATAAGAGGGAAATCATGGATGGCTCAGGAGGAGGATACGATCAGACATGTGTGCATTTTGGAGAACATTAGGCGAGGAGAGTAGTTCAGAGTGCAGCGGAGCAGTCAGACTTGTGCAGTGTTATAATCACATTGAGCCTGGAGTGCAGGAAGTGGCCAGCAGGGGGCCACGGATGTGGATATCCAGCAACTAATTCAGGATAATGCTCGCTCGGGTGATGTGATTATCTATACAGATGGTTCGGTATCGAGAGGTAGGAGAAGTGCCTGGGGGTTCATAGCAAAAGCTAATGGCCGACGTTTGGTGCAGGAGTGCCTGGCATATGATACCACAACATCTAGCTTAAGAATCGAGGTCGAGGCGGTCACTGCAGCTTTCTGCTGGATGGAGAATACAATACACACACATTGTGATTGTAACTGACTCGGAAAGCATGCTGAGGAAGGTGAGGACAGGCATGCTTCGTGCAGAGTGGCTAGCTTCGCTTCGGAGGTCACGGGTAGCAAGCATCGTCTGGATCTTTTCTCCGGGGCATGCCGGTGTGCTGGGGAATGAACAGGCGGACAGATTGGCTGACTCTGCAAAACTTGGTGGAGTATTGATGCATGACAAGGCAGACGTGGTTGCGGCCTTGTGGGAGCACGTGTACACTTCGGAGGAGCAAATGGATCATCATGGTCTGGCAAGAATGAGGCAGCGAGGAGTGACGAGGGGATCTGGCCGACGCTCGACGCTCAGAGGAAAGGCGAGATGGACATATAATCAGATTGCTACTGGAACTATTGGTGTTCGAACTCTTCGCTGGCTGCCGAGGATGGGGACGGAGCGCCTATGGGAATGCTGTGATGTCGGTTCCTAGATCAATCAATCAATCAAAACATTGAAATTTATAGTCATCGACCAGGATTCGATACTGTCACCTCAGTTGATAGAATATTCATGATTAGTTTTGTATATGAGCTAACGTTTTCTATGGGATTAGATGGCCAGTCTCACCCCAATCCTCCTTAGTCGTTTGTTACGACATGTATGGTAACTGACAGTGTTAATATCTTTACACCCCTTTGTTGACTGGCGAACACGCCGGTAAAAGCTGTGAAAATATAACAACTAAATTAACAAGACCGTGAATAATTTGGTGAGTTTTACAAGAACACAATCGTAAGTGGCCGAGTGGATCTTGCCACTAGAAAAGACAGAATGGACCTTTGGCCTAAAAGACAACATGGACTTCAAAGCTGGCAAAACAGAATAAACTTTGGGAATATAAAAACCAGAATATACTTTGGGACTATCAAATATAAAAGACAGAATGGACTTTAAGGCTGTAAAAGGCAGAATAGACGTTAGGACTATAAAAGACAGAATAGACTTTAGGACTATAAAAGACAGAATAGACTTTAGGACTATAAAAGGCAGAATAGACTTTAGGACTAAGACAGAATAGACTTTAGGACTATAAAAGGCAGAATAGACTTTAGGACTATAAAAGACAGAATAGACTTTAGGACTAAGACAGAATAGACTTTAGGACTTTAAAAGACAGAATGGACTTTAAGGCTATAAAAGACAGAATGGATTTTGGGACCATAAAAGACAAAATGGACTTTGTGACTAAAAAAACAGAGTGGACTTAGAAACTATATAAAAACTATAATGGACTTTGAAACTATATAAAAACCATAATGGACTTTGGGACAAGAAGTTCTTCGCAACGTCCATTCTGTCTTATAGCCGCAAAGTCTTTTCTAACTCCCAAAGTCCATACCATTTTTTTGTTTTCTAGCCATTTATTGTCGCTAGAAGACTGAATGCCGGTCTCCCTGGCCTAGGTGTTAGCGACTTTCTCGTAATCCCGTATACTCTTATGAGTAACGTGACGATGGCGAGAATCGGTAGCGGTTACAACCGCGTCGGTAACCTACGGAGTATGTGAGCCGGTCGCTTAGAAAGCAATGACAAACTACTGAGCGTAATCTTGCCAAGAAATCAACAATCAGCTGAAAGATGCTGATGTTGACAGCGATGTGCTGTAAAGGATATTCAAACATTGTTTTTAGAAGATTGGATGGACTTCGCTATACAAGACAGAATATACTTTGGGGCTATAAAAGGCAGAATGGACGTTGGGACCACAAGATATAGAATGGACTTTGAGGCTAGAAATAACGGAATGGACTTTGCAGCGAAAAAAAAAGACAGAATAGACTGTGGGACTATAAAAGACAGTATGGATTTTGCGGCTAGAAAACAGAGTGGACTTACGAAAAACTTCTTGTTTAGAATAATAATCATCATCAAGTGCCATTCAGCATTGTAGGTTGGCTGTAAACTGTCTCCAACACTCTTCGTGTTGGATTCATACAGACTTAATCCAGTCCAGCTCTTATTGTTGTCCACCCATATGTAACATTGTCTCCCTCTTGCACACACCCCCTAAATGTTACCCCACACCAAATTCTTAAACAAGTATGCGGTCCAACTGCCTTAATTTTCTGACCTTGATCTCATTCAGCAATGTTATCTTCAATCCCAGTTTGTGTGATTTTTCTTCGTTTGAAGCAGTATCACAGTAATTAATACATCCGCCCGGTGCCAGAGATACAACTACCTGCACATTTTTACTCCCATGGTGTCAGGTGACGTCTGGAATGCTTGTATAAAGCGGGGCATTAGCGACTGCACAATTAGAACATCGGAAATCAGTTTTAGTTTACGTCATTGTTATGTTCATCTTTGAAGGAATTACAATACTTCTGTAGTCTTGTTTTCCTCTTTGTTGTTCTTTGGCAAAGACTTTTGTCTATACGTTCGGTTGTTGTTTTTTTAAATCTGTGTGTGCCGCTCCTTTGTCGAGCTTGCTATTGACATGTCACGTTCATTCGCTTTCGCACAATTAGAAAGGCACATTTGTTGATAAAGCGCACGTGAAGTCGATGATTCAAGCAATGCCATTTAATAGCTCACTTAACAAGAGGGCGCTGGGGGTGAATTCAAGCTGATGATAATTCCACGCCTGAGAATGTTGAATGAGACTGCTAAACTAGCAAACATACAACCCCTTTGACGAGTTAACAAGCAGATAAATGTAACACCATGAGTAGTGATCACCTACATGTTAATTGAACAACTGACGAATGGAGGAGCACAAAAGAACATGCTAAAAGATGAAAGGACAGCGAGGCGGTAGTGGGATAATCGACAAAATGGTTCTTGAAATGGAAATGAATGTCTAACAGCTTGACTTATTATCACTTATGCTGCACGGCTTGCAGCTGTGGTTAGATAAAAACCTTTTGAGAGTATCGTACTCTAAATCCTGTTTTTAGCTGCAAGGGACTGGCCATAAGTCTTTACCGAGACAATGAAGGAAATGTCATAGAGAACTGACATTTTGTATAGTGTGTATTCCTTTTCAACACTGCCACACTCTTTAATTTGACACACATCATCTCTATCTGACCTTGAAAGTAGCTTGTTAATAGAACACCCTGTTTTTCGATCTAAATCAGTATGATGTCTTCATCGCAGTCAATGTTGTTTCCTTTGATTGTTTTTTTTTTTTTTTTTTTTAATATGTGGAAAAAAGAAAAAAAATGGATGAAGCCAGGTTAGAGAATGCATAATTGTAGACGAATGCCAGTATTCAAATCCTTGTTGTATTACGTATAACACAATGAAACCAACCAGTCATTCTCTTCTCTACATGTTCGTAATGTGTTGTCCGAAGGGATTGTTTGTTGACCTTTGCTTGAGTAACGTGCATTTCTGAGAGCCATTGGGATATAGGCAAGTTGATAGGCATCAAATAACAATGGAAATGTGGTTTCTTGGGAAAATACAAAGAATACAATGAAAGGACTTTAAAACGAACGAGAAAGTCCTTTAAGAAACAAATGGAAATCGTGAACTGATTAATGAGTTTACGTAGACATTCATGACTTTTTGGGCACGTTATGAGGAGAAATAAGCTTGAAAGCGGTGACAGCTGACAAAATTGATGCGAAAATAGCCAGAGGAAGGCAGAGAGATAAAAATCTTGATGGCTTTGCCACTTATCATAACCGAGACAAGAACATAGAATTGATCCAAAACTATGGAGATTGTGGCGAACCATTTGACTCTAGTCCGACTTTGTGAAGACACATGAAGGGTGTAGCATGGATGGGAGCGCAAGCCCAATTAAAATACCACTACTTTTATCCGTTCTTTACTTATTCAGTCAGAGAGATTTGTTCGCAACAGAAGAGCAATATCTCCGGCGGGCCGATTCTCTTTGGTCGCGGGATCCGCACAGAGTCAGGCGGGGAGTCTGACGGTAATACACGCTTACATTGGTCCAGACACATACGATTGACAGGCGTACACGCTCATATAACTTTAAGTCCGGACACTTGATTTGAGGCCTTCAGCTGCGGGATATGGCTGAACGCCCCTAAGTCAAATCCCACGGATGTGAGGGTCTGGCCACCACTCACCTCCTGCTCTTGGAGGTTTGATACTGAGTCGCCAGCGTCTGCAGCCTACCTTGTTCCAGACGAGCTGGTTATCCTTTCCTCTGGAGTAAACAAGGCAAGGCCGAGAGAAGGAACATGCTGCATCGGCAACACATGTTCTCTGAATCCATGCCCATGCATTGTGCGATGGAATGTTGGCCAAATTCCAATCCACATACTTTCGTTTATCAAGACGGCAAGGTGCCACTCATACCTGGCTATTGATGACACCTTTTTATGGGAGTATCTAGTTGACCGTGTGTCGGAGCACACTTGTCCAGTCAGTGAATTGCTGTCATCGTTTGGAGGCGGCAGAGTCGAATCCAGGCGTGAGCGTAACTTTGATTTATTATATTATCTTGTGTTTCCTAAAATATATACTTTCTTTCTCTGTCTATTTTCGCAAATCAGTACATGTGACCTTATTTTTCACGTCACTCAATCACCGCAGGCGCTGTGAGATTCATAATCGCACATACCGCTTTCAAAACACAGCTGCGGTTGATTTGGTAACAGACCGACTTGCGTCGGTTTGCATACAGTGGTATGAATGCCTGCCGTTTAGAAAGCAATGGCAAACTACTGAACAATAACTTGCTCATAAATAACGAACAGCCAGAAAATGCTGGGGTTAACTGCTACGTCCTGCAAACTTTACGCAACTAACTTTAACTCAGTCACCAATATTGTTTTGTTATCAGCATCGTCGTTATCATCATCATCATCATCATCATCATCATCATCATCATCATCATATGCTATGCCAAGTGACGTAGACGTCCATGTCTCTCCTGTCGCTTCACAGATCTCGGTCCTTGGTGTTCTGTTGGGTCTGCCTCCGCCTTCTACTCACACTGATCTTTCCAGTCGTCGTGTTGTTTTCCCACATCCACTCTTCTCATTATATGACCAAAGAATGACGTCTGGTTGTTTCTTAAAATTAAATACGATTTAAGGGCTCTTAAAGCAGAAGGTCTGTTGGTTTCATAGCATGGAGTTTTCTCCCATATATCCCGTTGCGAAGTGGGTCAGCCGCCTACCGCTTGCTCCGAAGGTCGTGCTCTGTGTGACACTTCCGACAGGCCGCCCTGTGGAAAGAGACCAAGTCGTAAGAGATAAACCCGGTGCAATGAAGTCTACCCCTCTCTCTCTCTCTCTCTCTCTCTCTCTCTCTCTCTCTCTCTCTCTCTCTCTCTCTCTCTCTCTCTCTCTCTCTCTCTCTCTCCACACCCTCCGCCAAACCCTATTTCGTTTAGGAATATAAAAGTGCTTATGGAAGTGACATTTTTTTAAAATGTCCCAGACCCCTGGAAAATTCGGGAATCACAACATTAATGAGGAAGAATGTTTCAAAGGTCACAGTGTTATGGAGGACCACTCCTTGATTTCTACAGCTGACAATACGCCATCTCTCCCCTTTCTCCTTTGGGAAATTGTCAAAGCTGGAATTGTAAACAGCGGCTTAAAATAGCATCCGCCTACATGGTCACGGAGAATTAAAGTCTACACAAGTCAAGGGCAAACAACCATTATATATATATATATAAATTCCTGGAACGTCAACAATAACAGTCCCACTATAGTGACGTCATTTTCGCGCTGAAATTGAGCCTAGCCATTGGTGCGGCAAATGTACTTTCTATTAACATAATTTATGTTATTGAGGGAGCCCCGGAGATGGTTGCAGGATGGAGCAATAATCGCTTGCAGTTGCCATAATGATGTTGACAGGACGTGTTGTACAGTCCTGGAAATATATGGTTTTTATTGGTGTAGTCTTTGTTAATTCTTGACGCCGTTGGAAAAGGTGGTCTTTATTTTGCCTTCCACTGAGGTAGAATCATGAGTGTTGTAATTTGTCATCTGAAGGTTCCAGTTCATCTGTGAAAGATGAAGAGATTCACCTTGGGATTATTGAAAGAGTGAATTCCCATAGAACATCATGGAATCCTCCTATGGCACAGCTACCTAACCTGATGGAACTAGACTAGATACCCCTTGGAACACCCGTTGGCTTGATCTAGCCCATTAGCCAACACGGTTTTCAATGACAGTTATAACAATACAATTTATAGCAATATCAGCTGTACCAACTACTGGTGTACCAATCACCAGGAGATCAGTAATTTTAGTGTCCAGATTTTATAGACCCATTTATATTACCATCATGGACCTTGATATAAATTGTTCAAACCGCATGGACTTTATTTACATATATACGGGTGGTAGTATCAAGAACCTTTGATCATATGTGTTCAGTGAACTTAAGAACAGTACAGCAATTTAGGAGTGAATTACCCGTGTGACTTTACATTCACATGGGAGGACTTCGTAACAACGTTAATACTTCATAGTGATATTTAGTGATTCTAATATGTTTTGTTTATTGAGGTTTTATTGTCTTTTTTTTTGTATTGTAGTTGTGTGCTGATTTGCTATGACACTCAAACATACATACAGGAACGCTTCTCCTTGTTATCCCAATATATTGTCATAATTTGCCACATGTAGATATTCTTTTCCTTGTTGATCTGTTTAAGTTGTGTGTGTGTGTGTGTGTGTGTGTGTGTGTGTGTGTGTGTGTGTGTGTGTGTGTGTGTGTGAAATGCGTTAATGTTACACAATTTGACATCAACTTTAAATGAGAGCTAAAGTTGGTGGTAAGGCTACCTGCGTCAAGTTATCCTGAGTGAGTTTACTCCTCTCTTGACTGCTGTGACTTTGCTGGCTCTCCTGACTCTCTACTGAAAAACTTTTCTGGTATCTTTATGAAACCCACTCTATCAACTGTCTGCACCCCTAGGGGGTCTTATGAGCCGTATCAGGTTTTCTATAGTAGTTGGTCTCTTTGAATAGGAATATCTTTCTCCCTGTTCCTAATCTACTTAGCCACTGTGGGTAGTAATGTAAAAGTATTGAAGGATAGTAATAGAAATGTGTATGGATACTTACGTAAAGGTTTTATGGTTAATAAAATATACCTATGTATGGATTTGAATATTAGTGTTTGTGGATAGTAACATAATGTGTTAATGGATATATATATATATATATATATATATATATATATATATATATATATATATATATATATATATATATATATATATAAGAATATTAGTGTACATATGTTTATGAATATGTTCCAGGCAATTGAGACAGGATATCGCATGCTGGTGGAGAGAAAAATTGTGACGCCTGTGAACAATGGAGAGGTGAGTACATGCTGTTGTGTATCGATAAATGCACGATTTTCTAACCCTTGCCTGTCTGCCGGCCTGCCTGCCTGCCTGCCTGCCTGTCTGTCTATGCTGTCTGTCGACCTGTGTCTGTCAGTTTTTTCTTGTCTCTGTCCACCCGTAACGTTATACTTCCTGCAACAATATGACAAGTAAGCGTTAGCTCACCCACATTTGTCAAATATCACAAGACCACCCGTGTTTCTGATGTAACAACCCACATCTGGATTGGTAGACACGCCTCTGGGTGACAGATGAGTAGTGTATTAGGTAACCCAGACACACAATTCCACATCCAAGATGGCGGCTGATAGTTTTATGAAGGAAATATGGGTTTTTTTTTTGGGAAAATTGCCGACTCGGTAAAAAAATTTTGGCGGCGTGTGGGAATGAAAAATCTCTGGCGGGTGTCTGTGAAAGTAATTAAGGTAAAAGTATTTTATGTTGCTGGAAATAGAAAGAGAGGGTGTGAGTACGGATGAGGGAGGGGTGTAAGTTATATATTTTGGTTGGACGTGGTTACGTAGGGTATATGAGCTGTTAGTATGAGTGGTGAGTGATGTATAAACTGCCAAGGGTGTGATGGGTCGTGGTTATACTCGACGACTCATGGGTAGAGGTGTAGATGGTTACTATCATCTGAACAGTGTGATAGTACTGTCTAAGTGAAAGTAAAGGGTGGTATGTTCATAGTAGCTTATTCACTACCATCATTACAAAGGAAATCTTATAAAGTTATAATGGGTGTCATTTGATGGTAAGGGGTGGGTATTAGTGGTCAAGTAGGAGTGGTCGATATAGGGGTGGTCATAAATGTAATAAGAGGTGTTATGTTCAGTTACACACTGGTCAAGTAGTGGTCAAGCAATGGTCAAGTAAGGGTCAAGTAGTCAAGTAAGGAAATTTTAGGGAAAAGTGATTGTAATGATATGGTGGTGATTAAAGAGTGGTAAATTAGTGGTCAACCAGTGGTCAAGCAATGGTCAAGTGGTCAAGTGAATAAATTTTAGCGGAAAGTGATTGTAATGATATGGTGATGCTTAAAGGGTGGTAAATTAGTGGTCAAGTAGTGGTCAAGTAGTGGTCAAGTGGTAAATTGTAGAGGACGATGTGCCTAAGATTATGGTAGTGATTAAAGTGATCGATGACGTGGTCAAGCAGTGGTCAAGTAGTCGAGTGACCACTTAAATTGTAGGGGAAAGTACGTATAGTGCAATGGTGGTGGGTAAAGTGAGGAAGAATCAATAGTAGTGATAATAGTACTATCAATATTAGCGACAAGAATATTAGCTGGTGCGTTGTTAGAGATACAAGTCTCTTTTTTGTGGGGTGTGTAAAAATCATACAAAGACGGTCACACAGACACACTTGTACATACAGACCTACAACATCACAACTATACACAAGTACAGACTCACCCATACACAATTACACAAATACACACCTACTACAAACTCAAAGACACACTCGTACCATTACTACTGTCATCACAACTATACTCAAGTACATACCCATAAACAAATACACAAGAACACTCAAAGACAAATACAAAGACAACCAAACAAACACACGTACAGATTCAGAAGTACAGACAAACCATACCATTACTACTGTCACTATCAACAGATATACACACGTGCAGAGACAGCACAGACACACTCATACTATTACTACTGTCATCACAACTATACACAAGTACAGACACACTCACCCATAATCAATTATACAAATACACACCTACAACCACAAAGACACCCATGTACACACATGTACACACTTGATACACACAAATACAAAGACAACCAAACACACACACACATACACACATACAGATACAGAAGTACAGACAAACCATACCATTACTACTGTCACAACAACAGCTATACACAAGTACACACCCATAATCAAATACACAAACACACATACAAACACAAAGGCAACCATACACAGACAACCCATACCATTACTACTGTTATCACAACTATACACACATACAGACACGTGTACACACATACAAGCACAAAGTCAACCACACACAGCCATAAACAACCACTCAAGTACAGACACCAAATATACACTAGAGACAGTAGCTGGCATATGTTTTTACCTCTTTCATATGCCCGAGTTCCCGCTAGTTTGATGTCTAGGTCACCCCCCAACTACATTGTTTATATTTTTGTCACTAACCCTGTATGTCATTGATGTTTTCTTATATCACTAAAGTGTTTTGATGAATAATACATTCTTTGATATATTGAAACCAAGATTTTTGTTGATTTTCTTTAGTGGCTTTCTTTTTACTTCTTGTTCCGAGAGACAGCAACACTGACAGACAATGAAATAAAGACACATACTGAGATGTATTATGTATTTATTCAACTGATGTTTGCAACCAAGTATAGAAATTACACCATCCACCTCGCAGTATCCAATGGTGTAGTTTATCAGTCATATACGTACCGACAGATGTAGCGAAGCTTTCCTCCAGGTCCTGGACATTCACGTCTGTATTGTAAGAATTATTAACCAGATGCATACCCAGACGCATACCAAGTGTAAAAACCATCATTATTCTCTCATAGTTGATGACGTTATCGGCAAAGACTTCGTCAGCAATTGAAACAAAGACCGGGAAAACCTGTTCGGGGTTGATACAGACTTCTAGTCTCGTGAATAACACATCGTGTTGGTTGGCTATCTGACGTACTAAGCGGCACAACCTCGAGTTATTGGTCTTTGTGGGCTTGTAGGAACTAATAATAGTCAACGCCATACTCACCACCTCGGTGTGAACTTGTGTCAAGTCGACTATTGGGTCCATCATTATTATACCAATACCTACCAGAGACCCACTGGCGTGCAGTTGGTGGTCAAATGGGCTAATATTATCATCCGACGCGTTTATAAACACCAATGCGAGTAGGTAGCTGTTTATTAATTCTCATGGATCCTAGGTGGAAACATCCTTTTACGGCTTTGATTGCGGGCCCAGCGGGGAGTGGTAAAACCGTCATTGTCCAACGGTTCTTGCCCCATCTACCAAGCATGGTAGACCCCCTGCCAGAGCAAATTATATGGTGCTATGGGGAATGGCAACCCATCTACGAAACTATGAAGGGTGTTCAGTTTAATGAAGGTCTGCCAGATGTGGAAAATGGACAGGTGATAGACGTCAGTTAGTAGTCATAGATGATCTAATGTCTGAGACAGATGACAGAGTGACTAAATTATTTACTAAAGGCAGTCATCATCGCAACCTCAGTGTTATGTATATAGTACAGAACCTATTTGGTAAGAATAAAGAACAAAGAACTATCAGTCTGAATTCGCACTACCTAGTGGTGTTTAAGAATCCTCGAGACGGGTCTCAGATTACCAATCTTGCCAAACAGATGTATCCAGGCCGTGTATCATATGTCCAAGATAGTTTTAAAGACGCGACATCGGCTCCCCACGGGTATTTGTTATTTGACCTGCGACAGGAAACACCGGATCAGCTCCGCTTACGAAGTCACATATTTCCCGACCAGCAGCAAGTCGTCTACGTCCCCAAATAACATGTCTAACCGACTTAAACGTAACGAGGGTATGTTACGTTTCTTGGGTCAGACCAACCCAGCCACTGTGAAGGCAGTAATGAAATCAGCTTCCCCAGATCTCGTCCAATCAATTTGCGAGTGCTGTAACAATGTTTTAAAAGGTAATGTTCCCCTGACACCAGCTCAGAAGAAGCGTCTGCAACGACACAAAGACAGTCTGAGAGCACTTATTCATAAGAAATTATCGCTCAAGAAAAGGAAAGAGATTCTACAACAAGGTGGTTTCATAGGCGCCTTACTAGGCCCCATACTAAATGTGTTGAAAAGCGTGGTGGGATTGTAATGGCCAAGAAGATGATCTTGATCGATCCCCGGTTGCTAGAAAAACCCTATGTACCACCCGACACACTAAATGATAGTCTACAGGATTTGGATCGTCAGATGCAACAAGTCCTCGAAACAGAAGATCTACCACCGCGTGACAAGGCCAGAGCGTATCAGCAAACACTACAGAGGTATCTGAATCGACTCGAACAGTACAGACAAGCCTCTGGGACTAGTAGATATCAAGGAACATAAACCTGACGTCACCAGTGTACCGACACCAGTAGCCGAGACACCTCTTCAACCAACACCTCTTCAACCAACACCTATTCAACCGGCTCAAGTACTCGAACCCAAAACAGTCGAGACCACACCCCATTACAAACTCAGGCGAAGCAAGAAGAAGACTAGGATACCTACCCCCAAGTGGCAAAAATGGCCGCCCAATTAAGAAAGTATTACTATGACCCTAAGAAACCCGGAGCCTATGGTGGAGCAGCCGCCTTAAAAAGAAATACTAACCTGAAGGAAATAGATAAATGGTTACGTCATCAGGATACCTACACGTTACATAAACCGATCCGTCGCTGATTTCAGAGACGCCAGACCATAACCGGTGGTATAAATCAACAATTTCAAGCCGACTTGATAGATATGAGACTATTACAACGATACAACGATGGGATGTCGTACCTAGTGACTTGTATTGATGTGTTTAGTAAATATGCTTGGGCTATCCCGATCCAGAAGAAAACGGGGAAAGCGCTGGTGGTGGCTATGAGTAAAATCTTTGGTGATAGCCAACCAATAAATTTTCAGAGCGATAAAGGTTCGGAATTCGTTAATCGGACCTTCTTAAAATTTCTGAAAGATCGAGGTGTGCACTTCTTTACCATCGAGAATGAAGATGTGAAGGCAGCGATAGTGGAAAGATTCAATCGAACCCTGAAAGAAAAAATGTGGCGTTATTTCACCAAGACCAATACACTGCGCTACGTCAACGTGATAGATAAATTGATCCAGAACTACAATGGTTCGTATCACAGAAGTATTCGCATGGCCCCTGTACAAGTCAACTATAGTAATCAAGAAGAGGTGTGGGATAACTTGTATAAGCCGACATACGTATCGAAAAAAGTGTATTTTACACCTGGGGATCGAGTCAGACTGGCTGAACCCAAACAACCTTTTAAAAAAGGGTATATGCCCTCGTGGACAGAAGAATTGTTTACCGTCAGTCGCATAAACCAGACCAGTCCAGTGACCTATGTGGTAAAAGATGATTCGGGAGAGGAACTACAGGGCTCGTTCTACAGAGAAGAAATACAACTAGTTGGAGACAAGCAAGTGTATCGTATCGAAACAATCTCCCCTCTGCCGTGCGTCCACCTTGACGAGGTAGAGGGGCTTGCGCGTTCCAATGACCCCAAGAGCTATGCCGACGGTAGCACAGCTACTGGTAGGGTCACCCATGTCGGACAGGTCAAGGGAGAGGGACCAGACGAAGTGACGCACAAACCTGCTGCCTTGTAGGTAGACTGGGGACAGTCAAAGGCTAGGGAAAGCATCCCGAACAAATGCTTGTCGAAATCGGATGTACTGAGCCACAGGCTTGACAAAGAAGTGCAACGTAACTTTATCATTTCATGATGCCACAGATGAAAATTAATCGTTATGGTGCTAATCCCGTGAAGTCCCATCAGGCGGTGATAGTGCCGGGCCCCCTGCCTCGAGGGGGTCCACCCATGACTACTGGTGGTCACCTTCCCCTGTGCTGTGGAGTCAAGGCACAGAGGAGTAGGTTAAGAGCTATTGACCAAACACCCCGGACACTCAACATACTACAATGGAATGCAGAAGGAGTTTATAACAAGAAAGCCTCCCTAACACAGCGTCTTCATAAAGATAGAATAGATGTGGCATGCATTTAAGAGACACACCTCAACGCCAATCGCACATTTTCAGTCGAGGGATATCAGGCCACACGTTTCGACCGCGAAGGACACAAAGGAGGAGTTGTAATACTTACACGAAATACAATACCTTGCAGCGAAGTATCTGTGATCTCTGACAACCAAACGGAAATTATAGGTGTTGATATAATGATAAAGGACGTCAAAATAAGAATTTACAATCTGTATAGCCCGGCAGATAAGGATCTTACACTCTCAAACATGGAAATAACTGACACAAATTGCATTGTTGTCGGAGACTTTAATAGCCGTTCAGAAAGATGGGGATACCCAGATACTGACAAAAGAGGAGATGAAGTGGAGGACTGGGAAATAGACTCAAATCTCCATCTACTCAACAAAGCGGATGACACACCGAGCTTCTACTCCAGAAGATGGATTACCACTTCTACTCCAGACTTAGCTTTCTGCACAGGAGACATCCTCCACAAAATCGATCGCCATGTGCTGGACCAATTAGCAGGTAGTGACCACAGACCAATCAAGCTTGTAATAAATATGGAGTATGTTCCACAGGAGCAAAAGCCTTTACCCCGTTGGAATTACAAACTAGCAGATTGGGACATATTTGCCATACTAACAGACAAATATTGTGAAAACATAAATACACGATATGGCAACATGAAGCAAATGGTGGAAAGTCTAAACAGAGCAATAATACAGGCGGCCACTGAGTCTATTCCAAGAGGAGCAAGGAAAAATTACAAACCATACTGGACTGAAGAACTACAAATTTTGGAGGACAAAGTTGAAGATGCTAGGAAGACCGCAGAGAGAGAGAGAACAAACAACTGAAGCGAACATCTCTCTCAAAGCCATCTCAGCAAAATATAAAAGAACAGTAAATCAAACAACAAGAGATTGTTGGAGGAAAAAAACAGAAAACCTGAATTTTGACAGGGATGGAAACAAACTATGGAAACTAGTGAAAGCCATGAACAATAAAGGACCTAGAAACAAACAAGTAACAATTAAACAAGGAAATGCCTTGCTTACAGGAAAAATGGCTGCAAATGCATTAATGGAACACTATGCCAGTGCAAACCACATTGATATTACAGCCGAACAGAAGAAAGCAATCAAAGATAAACAGATACATCATAGATATACAGAGACAGCAGCAGAATATATGATGGCAAATCTAACAATGGAAGAAATGGAACAGGCAATGAATACCCTAAAAAAGAAGACATCACCAGGAAAGGATGGAATCACAAATGAAATGCTAATAGGACTAGGCACTAAGGCAAAAAAGAAACTACTAGCAGTCCTAAATTACAGCTGGAAGAGGGGAATAGTCCCACAGGCATGGAAGGAAGCTATACTAATACCAGTCCCAAAGAAAGGAAAAGACCTGGAAGAACCAAATGGCTATCGACCTATCAGTCTTCTTAGCTGTGTAGGAAAATTAATGGAACGCATTATCAATGGCAGGCTAACATGGCATCTGGAAGAAAACCAACTCTTAACACCTCACCAAGCAGGATTCAGAAAGTACAGATCCACTGAAGATCAAATAACCTATATAGCTCAGGAAATAGAGGATGCCTTCCAAGAGAAAAAGCACACACTAGCGGTCTGGATAGATTTAGAAAAAGCATTTGATAAAGTATGGAAGGAAGGACTGAAAGTAAAACTGCAAAAAATGCATGTTTGCGGGAAAATGTACAAATGGATCAGCCACTACCTTGAGAACAGAACTGCCAGGACAAAAGTACAAGGACAAACCAGCAAAATGATGCTGTTGGAGCAAGGTGTCCCCCAAGGAGGAGTTCTTTCACCAACATTATTCCTAGCATATATAAACGACATCACGGAAAATTTTCCAGCCAGAGTACACACATCATCCTTTGCAGATGACCTAGCCATATGGACATCTGAAGAATATATTAGTACAGCTAACAGCAAAATACAGCAAGCCCTATTAGCGCTAGAGGACTGGTCAAAATCATGGCTAGTGAAGATAAGTGAGGAGAAAACAACATGCACAGTGTTCTCCCTCTCAACTAAAACTCAGCAACCTAAGCTGGTATTGAATGGAAAAATATTGCGCCATGAAGAAAATCCAAACTATCTAGGAGTCACCTTTGATCGTCACCTGACATGGAAGACACAGGTTGAGAAAAATCGAACAAGAGCAAGGCAAAGAATGGCAATCATGAAAAAGCTTGCTGGTACAACGTGGGGAGCAGATGAGATAGTTCTCAAGAAGTTATATACTGGACGGGTGAGGCCAGTACTGGAATATGGCATTGCAGCTTGGGCAACAGCAGCTAAGTCAAACTTTAACAAAATAAGTAGAGTCCAAAATCAAGGAATGCGAATCATAACTGGAAGCATGAAGACAACGCCTATTTATGAATTAGAAAAGATCACTTGTTTACAACCAATGCAGGATAGAAGAGATAGCAGAGCCCAGCAACAAGCTGAAAAATTTAGAAAATTGACAGACCACCCTATGTATAAAAGGTTTAGTGGTTTTGGAAAGGGAAGACTGAAGCGTAGCAACTTTGTAGAAACTGCAAAACGAAAGATTAGGGCAGATCCCATACTTAACATATCAACAGTCAAATCCATTTACAATGCAGACAAGTTCCCAGCTTGGAGACAGCAGCAACTGCCTGAGATGATAGAAAACATTCCTGGTATTGAGAAAAAGAACACTCAGCATGAAACCGAAAGAAGAGAAATAACCCTAAACTACATAAAAGAACATTACCCAAGCAGCAATTGGACCCATGCATATACAGATGGATCAGCCAAAAATTCAGTAGAGAATGGAGGAGGAGGAATTCTCCTAAATTTAAAAAATGGAGTGAAAAAAACACATTCAGTGGCAACTGGAAAGTTTTCAAGTAACTTCAAAGCGGAGGTAGAGGCTCTGAAAACTGCAGCAGAAATGCTCTTGATGGAGGAAAAAAAAGAGACGCAAATAGCTATCTTTACAGATGCAAAGTCAGCTGTCTCAATACTGAAGAGCAATAGCAGCACGGAAATAGCTGACCTAAGAGCAGCACTCCATGGTCTATGCCAGAAATCCAAAAAAGTTGTAATACAGTGGATCCCATCACATTGCAGTATACCTGGAAATGAAGAGGCTGACAGACTGGCAAAAGAGGGCGGACGACTACCACAGCCTGACATAGACATAACCTATAATGAGGCAAAGAGGTTGATAAAAAGCACTTATAGAACCAAATGGGAATCAGAGCATCCAGGCCACCAGAAGGATGATGCATATTACAAACTCGACCGAAGAGAACAAGTAGCAATCTTCAGACTCCGCACAGGACATAACAGGCTGAAATACCACTTGTTCAACAAACTAAAGATGGGAGATACAGATGAATATAATTGTGGAACTGGTAAAATGACAGCTAAACATTTGCTGCAAGAGTGCCCAATATATGCAGAACAGAGAAAGATATTTTGGCCCACACCTGCTTCATTCGAGGACAAGCTCTATGGAGATATCAACAAGCTCAGGTTGACTGCAGCTTACTTTAACTACATTCAGGTTGACATTTAAATATACATGAAGAAGTACTTAGACTGCCACACTTCATACCACAGGCATGTCGGTCACACAAGCCTCCCAGAGGCATGAAATGGAATATTGCTTGGATAGCAAATCCATTACGTGGAAAGTCCGAATCGAAAGCTCACTGTGTGGGCTTCATAAAAGGTGGAAAAAGTGTCCTAGTGGCACAAAATGGAATATTGCTTGGATAGCAAATCCATTACGTGGAAAGTCCAAATCGAAAGCTCACTGTGTGGATGTCATCTGCAAACTGCATTCTTCTGGTGTCTGGAAGAACAGCCTATGGTGAACGGAAGGCCCAATATACGGAAGTGAGGCTAAGCAGCCATGTGCAGGACGTGACGATTCCTTGGGTGAGCCCAGTACCAGAGTGCTATGTGTCGGCTCTGTAAGTATGGAAGCCTCCTTGGATGGCGGGGAATGCCCATGGTCTGCCCCTGCCTTCCCTTGAGGGCCGACCAGGATGCCTTTGGCTGATCTATATGGGCCAGCTGGGATGGGAGATAACACCACAACAGTGAGAGTCTAACGTCCTAAGAAGCCCCCAGGAAGGTTAACCCGGTCAACAAATGCCCGCAGAAGTCGGATGTGTCGGCCTAACGGCGCAAGAACGCAGCTCTGCTGTAAACAGGCACAACGCAATCACGTCCGAAAAAAAAACTCCGGATGAACGAAGAAGAAGAAGTATCGAAACAATCTTACAAGAAAGACCCAGGAGAGGTGGTGGGAAAGAGTATTTAGTGAAGTGGTGTGGTTATCCCCATTCATTCAATAGTTGGATAGCTGACACGCAACTAGCTAGTTATGGAGACTAGTGGTGTGACTGAAGACAGGGTGGAAACTATGGGGGTGCGCCCACAACCGACAGAGGGGGAAAGAACATCGATCTGGTCATTCTTTGGACAACGTGTACCGAGGCCAGAGATTGTATTTCTGTGTCAAATGGTGGTTATATATGCCGTAATTGCCCTGTCTTTGTTCAATCTGACTCAAGGCAGCGCAGACGCACCAGACGGCAAGTTGTGGGTAGCTCTAATGAGTAGTTGTTTGGGGTATATGCTACCTAATCCTAAATTAGAAAAACGATGAGTTTCTATATAACTTTACCGAGTAATTCTGGACCAAAGGTATTTCCCAACAACCAACCCGGTCACTTTTTTGTCAAGTTGCCGCAGACCATTGATGTAACGACACAATACGAAGTGGGCCTGGTCGAGATTCAGTTCCCCAATTCGTATTTTAATGGTTTGCCTGGTGAAATTTGGTTCCAATACGTTCCACCAAAAGGTAGTGGTATGGAACCTATAACCCTTGTATGTCCACCGGGTCCGTTCAGCACCCCTGAAACTTTCATCGAGGAATTGAATAAGTTGTGTGTAGAAACCCAACTAGACGAGAAAGTAAACATCAAATTCGTGCTAGGTACACCTTGGAAAAAAGTCGCGATGAAAATATTTGAAAAAGGCGCCCAGGCTAAAGTTAGTGACAGATTGAAGAATATATTGGGTTTTCCCAGCTCGACTCTATCAGACGATAATGTCTTATTATACGGTAATACAGAATTAGAGATGGATAACGAAGTTAAAAATATCTACGTCTATTCCGATCTCGTAGCCGCGAGACCAGTTGGAGACGTCATGGTTCCTTTACTAAGGACTGTTCCTATATTGGACCGACTGTCACCTTCAGTGTTTCGTCTTTATGATAAGCCACATTATGTACCATTAAGTCGATTCTCCCTCGACACGGTGGAAATACTTTTAACTGACGATACGTTTAAAACACTCTCATTCAACGATGGGACTTCAGTACTAACTTTACATTTTCGAATCAAGAAGCACTCAGACCTCGAATAGACTAATATGAGTTTCTACGTGACGCTGACGAGTAATGCATCATTACAAATATACCCCCAAAATAACGCCGGACATTTCTTTGTCAAACTACCACAAACTATTGAGCTCACCTCCCAGTACGAAGTTGGTTTGGTTGATATTCAGTTTCCCAACACCTATTTTAATATTTTGAAAGATGAGGTGTGGATAAAGTACTTTCCACCTCCAGACCTAGACGAACCACCGATGACGATTACGCTGACGCCTGGTCTGTACAAATCAACAGAAAAATTCATTGGTGAATTGAATAGATTGTTTTTCGAAGCTGAGAGATTTATCAATGAACTGCAATGGCTGCGTCTCGATGATGCCTTACAAGAACATAACCGAATGATGTTCTCTTATAACGATATTTCGAATAAGGCTCGTTTCCAGTTATATGAACAGGGGGCTGAAGTTAGACTTAGTGACAAGTTGGCAGAAATATTACAGTTTCCCTCGACACATGTCACCGAGACTGAACCTAGTCTGTCTGGTGTGGGTGAAGTAGATTTAGACCAGGGCACAAAAAATGTCTTCGTCTATTCCGATATTGTCACCTCGCGGGTGGTTGGTGATGTGATGGTACCATTACTGAGGACACTACCTGTTCTAGACAGATCTACCACCTCGGTATTTAGGATGTATGACAAGCCACATTACGTACCCCTCAGTCGATTTTCATTTGACACGATTGAACTTCTTATAACCGACGAGCAGGGGAAACCTATCCCATTTACAGGTGGAACTTCAGTAGTGACGTTACATTTTCGAACAACCAAACGGTTTGATCTGGGCTAACCATGGTTAGGCACGTGCCAATCCAACGCAACCCCAAACTATACGAGGACTATTTCTGCAATCAAGCTGGAAGTGGTCTCCCTGTTTTTGTAGGTGGTCGAAGTCAGCGAGGTCATGGAATTGGTAGTTTCTTTAGTGGTCTTGGTCGCACAATTCTTCCTTGGTTGAAGACTGGTGGCAAAGCCCTATTGAGAGAAGGACTGGGGACGGGTCTGCAAGTGGCTCAAGATGCCTTAGCTGGTAGAAATGTTGGTGAGTCCTTCAAAGAACACGCCAGAGATGCTGGTCAACGACTACTCCAAGGCGCAGCTCAACACATCAGCCAATCAGGTAGTGGTGTTAGGAAACGAAAACGAGCCGCCCCGCCAGGTCAGCCCAGTAAAAGAATAAAACCAACAGTCAGAAAGTCGTCGAGTCATAAGACACATCACCACCAAGCGGGACATTCGGATATTCTCTCATAATGGCGTTAATTCATCCCAAGTCGTGTGAGTGTCTGCATTCTGGTCTGGATCTGTTTAGTGTGCTTCCCACCCAGACAGCCGTGGAAGAGGGACAGTTTGTGGAGATTCATTCATTGGCCACTTTAGCTTATGGGGCACCCATCGAATTCACCATTTCTGGTGTCGGTGAAGATTACATTGATTCGTTTAATACTTTTCTGCACGTGAGAGCCAAAGTTACACTGCCCAATGGCGACGACCTACCAAACACAGCTGAAGTCGGTCCTATAAATTATTATTTGCATAGTTTGTTTTCTCAAGTAGACGTGTCCCTGAACGACACTCTTATTTCACCGAGTGAAAATTCGTATCCGTACCGGGCCTACTTGGAAGCTCTTCTGAATTATGGTGAAGAGGCCAAAAAGAGTCATCTGACGTCAGCTCTATACTATCAAGATACTCCTTTGCACATGGCAGACACAAACGGTGATCACAATACAGGTCTAGCCAAAAGAAGATCTTTAGCCAGCTATAGTGTGCCTCTGGATATGATGGGGCGCCTACATTCCGACATTTTCAATCAGGACCGGTACATGTTGAATGGTGTCGATGTTAAAATCAAACTAACCCCATCAAAATCCGTCTTTAATTTTATTGCCACGGATGTAAATGGTGGGTACAAAAGTGTCATTACTTACGCCGCCCTCTTGATGAGGAAAGCTAAGTTAAATCCAGCTATCTCTCTGGCCCATGAAAATGCCTGATTGAGATCCAATGCCAAGTATCCTTTTAAAAGGGTCGTGGTAAGGACCTTTTCTATCCCTAAAGGTATGTTTTCCCACACACAAGATAACCTTTTCCTCAGCCAGACACCGACCCGGGTGGTGATCGGATTAGTGAATGCTTCCTGCTTCAATGGCGAGCTGAATACGAACCCCTTCATATTCAATCATTATCAGTTAAACTATTTGAGTCTGATGGTAGATGGGCGTAATGTTACAGGCAAACCCTTAACCATGAATTATACTACAGGTCAGTACATGCGAGCTTTCCATAGTACCAACTTGGCCCTTGGTCTTACCGGTAAGGATGTCGGGAATGGTATAAATTATGAAAGTTATAGTCAAGGGAATTGTCTCTATAGTTTTGATCTGACTCCCAGTATATTAGATGGAGAACAGTTTGAAATGGCGAAATCTGGCCCATTGTCAGTAGAACTAAAGTTTGATGTTATAACGACTGTACCTCTACAAGTCATCGTATACGCCGAACTCGACTCGGTCCTAGAAGTTTCCAAGACGAGACAAGTGCTAACAGATTACATAGCATAATGGATACCCAACAACTAAGACAATTACTCATGTCTGATCTGTTTGTTCATTGTTCATCTTCCACTAGTCAACGTATGCGCTAGAGATCATTTGCCTAGACACATTGATAGAACACAGCCAGCTGCTTTGATCGTCAATACTGACACCAGTGCTTACTCTGGTTCACATTGGATCACCCTATATTTTAATGGTCTAGGTCAGTTTGAATATTTCGATTCGTTTGGCTTGCCACCATTACACGCCGACATTATCCATTTTATACAACGAAACTCGGACAGATCACCCGTGTACAATACCCGTATGCTACAAGACATTAATAACAGTACTTGTGGTCTGTATGCGTTGTATTTCTTATTGATGAAATGTCGCGGTTCGAGCATGTCACGTATCCTGCAACCCTTTGGACATAGACAACACGTGAACGATCGTCTCGTGTTTCGATTGGTTACTCCGTGGTTAAAAAAGACAAGTCCAGAACTGTTTAAAACTAGATAAATTCGTCGTTATAAAATGAGACGACCACTCGTATTTTTGTGTCTACAACGATCAAGATTTCTACACCCAAGTGGTTATTCATGGCAAAACCTGTTGATATGCCCAGACAACTAGACAACAGTTTGAAAGCGGGGACAGTTTCGCAAGACACAGGAACAACGACACTCCATCTATATCAATCTACCGACAGTCAAGACATCTTTCTACAATAATCAAGTCCCCCTCTGCTCCCTTTGGAACATAAAACAAAACCCAGTTTTAATTGTTGTATACCAATAAAAGCCATTTGAAAATGTTATTATTTGTTTCTCTATTTTATTATGTTTTTGTTCGATTGTATAGTTTATTCTTCTCTCTCTCTTTATATATATATATATATATATATATATATATATATATATATATATATATATATATATATATATATATATATATGTCACTGTTGCTGTCTCTCGGAACAAGAAGTAAAAAGAAAGCCACTAAAGAAAATCAACAAAAATCTTGGTTTCAATATATCAAAGAATGTATTATTCATCAAAACACTTTAGTGATATAAGAAAACATCAATGACATACAGGGTTAGTGACAAAAATATAAAACAATGTAGTTGGGGGATGACCTAGACATCAAACTAGCGGGAACTCGGGCATATGAAAGAGGTAAAAACATATGCCAGCTACTGTCTCTAGTGTATATTTGGTGTCTGTACTTGAGTGGTTGTTTATGGATGTGTGTGGTTGACTTTGTGCTTGTATGTGTGTACACGTGTCTGTATGTGTGTATAGTTGTGATGACAGTAGTAATGGTATGGGTTGTCTGTGTATGGTTGTCTTTGTGTTTGTAGGTGTGTATTTGTATAATTGATTATGGGTGAGTGTGTCTGTACTTGTGTATAGTTGTGATGACAGTAGTAATAGTGTGATCAAGAGAAAAAAAAAAGGAAGAAGAGAGAGGAGGGAGGGAGGAGAGAGAGAAGAGAAAGAAAAGAATGATGAGGGAAATGATATAAATAGTGTGAAGCCTAAAAGTTCGTTCCTCAGTCGAACTCTGCCTACTACACACTACTTTGGATAGTAAAGAAATATGAAGAGAGATAAGGAGAAAAAGGATGAGAGTAAGGGATACGACAGATGTAGGTTCGTGTCTCCGCGTGAGAACAATAGTTAATTACTATTGCACCATCAATGTCTCGCGGTGTACGTTATCAGGTTATAGAAGAGATGTACAGCCTCACAAGGTCTCTAAACTACTCTACTTATATTACTTCAGACTGACAAGTCGAAATAAAAGACAACTCAATCATATATTTAATTTCTTTCTGAACAATAACAGAGTGACAATCTACAGCATAATCGCATAGAGTAATCAGTACATGCATTGCAGACACATAATGCATATTGAACTGTAATAATACGATGCTGCATTACCTCACAAGGGAGAGATAGATAGTATAAGTCTATGCAACTGGATGTTAGGGGAATGCCACTTATGATCACCTATTAACCGCATGAAGTAAAAGACTAAAGCTAGGAATTACACCGGCCTTTGTTTCGTAACTATCTTTCCGTAGGCTTATTAGTGGTCCATATATTCAGCCCAAATACCCATTGATCCATAGATTGATCCATCAATCCATATACCCAGGGATTATTTTGTTCAGATGGATATCTGTTTAGTCAAGTATGCCCGGTATGCTTGGGTGACTCCCTTTTACCCAGTATATTCAACTTCTGCCGTCCCGTTGATCATCTGGGTCCCATATTTGAAATACGATTGCTCTCTTCAACCTCGTTTGCCGTGGATCCCACCACCGGTTTCCAGTCGTATTTGACATTAGTCTCCTGTGTGGTTCCAACCGCATTGTCCCTGGCTATGGTCGTCCTGTCTGACGTTTAGCCATCTACTGCAACTAATGAGCGGTCTCCTTAGCTGGCGGTCCTCTTAACTCAAGTGGCTTTCTTGCACTTTAACGACCCTCGGACTCTGCGTGTCTTTCCCTTCTTTGGCTTATCTGCCTTGGCTAGGTTCCGTTCACAGATCCTTAGTCGCTCTCACTCCTATCAGTGATTCAGACGAATTCTAGCATGGGCGCTTGTCCGTCTTCCTTCACTTCCTCCTCCTACAGATACTATACAGACTTGGGCACGGATTAGCCACAATTTCTGAAGTCCTGTTACTATGTTCCTTGGGCTGCCCCAAGAGGGCTCAGGCCCCCGCCGCTCCCGGAGTCCACTATTAACTGTCCTCTCTCCTGCTCGACTCTTTTTCAACTGACTGGATCCTCAAGTATATATTACTTCTCGAGTTGGCGCCTTTCTTGAATCACGTGACCAGGCTTCTCTCACCTCGTGAAAGACTACCCAATCAGTACCTCGCGTACTCTGCTTAATTTGCATACTACCATCATATCATTAACCCAAATCTACATTGTCTCTGAAGTTCATGGTCCTGAGTTCATTTACTTTTTCCCGCCACCATAAATTTGGAGTAGGGCGTTCTATTCTGACAGCCAAGGTCCTTCCAATGCCGCCTTGTACCCATAAATTATGCTGCCTCTAAAGTTCACCATTGTCCCTCTGACAGCTTGAACCAAAGTGTACAATACATTTGGCACTCCTCTCCCCGAGAAACTGCTAGCCAACAATAGAGGATGGCCTTGCCGCTATTCGGTCATCACTCCCGCTCAACCTATGACTATCAGAAAAACAATCCTGGCCCTTGACCTCTCGGTTTTTTAAAATATTCCAGTTTATATTTCCCCGGTAAAATTGGAAAGGCGGTATGTGAAAACCAATTTCCATACTGTCTCATACCCACCTACCAAAAGTTGATGGGTCCCACCATCAATATAGCGTCATCCCTCCTTGAGATCGAAGCCCTGGCTCCGCATCTGACATCACTCCTAAACAATATTGAACACCTAAAGGGAAAACTCTTTTTGGAACTTCCACCCCAATTAATAATAATAATAAAAAAAATACTGGTTGCATCCCCTGCTCTCCCAGTGCATAAGGCAGTTAAAACTTCTGACGTGCCTCCTAACAACACAGTAACCAAGTAATATTATCAACAAAAATAGTTCAATACCTGGCATGCCGGGGATTCCGCCAGACAACAAAATCATACATCAAAGGGTGCACATAAAGACACCAAAATTAATAAAACAATATCAATATAGGCATTCACTTAATATGCCACTCTCCTGTAACAACAACAGAACAAACAATCAGATTCACATAGGTGCTACCCACTAGGAACTCTGTACATCAATGTGTCCAATCATTCTTGATTCTGAAAAACATTGTAACAATTCCTGTGACCTCACAGGAAAATGCCTGGTCACCACACATAATAAAACAACCAATTCTCCCCTATTCGCAAGGACACATCAGCATGAAGCTGCAATCTTCACAATCGCCGACGCTGTACACAAAAACAAATCAGCCCCTGCCGTAAGTAGACAACATTTAGTGGCCACAGACACAAACCAAACATATATCTTGAAATAGCTTTTGACATAAAAAAATGTGCGCCCAGTCGTTGGACATCGTGCTCCATTGTCTTGGCGCTGAAATAACTCTGAAAAAAAAACGGTATGCCCAGTTCTTGGACATTATGCTTTATTCTCTTGGCGCTGAAATAACTCTGGAAAAAATGTGTGCCCAGTTCTTGGACACCCTGGCGCTGAAATAACTAAAAAAAACATTTGTTTGCCCAGTTCCCGGACATTATGCTTTATTCCCTTGGCGCTGAAATAACTCTGAAAAAAAATGTGTGCCCAGTTCTTGGACACCCTGGCGCTGAAATAACTCTAAAAAAAACATTTGTTTGCCCAGTTCCCGGACATGGCGCTAACATGTATTCTTCGCCATGCCCCTTCACATTAAAACCAACATGTACCGGCATTAACATCTACTCGGGCAATCTCAGATTATAAATGGTCTCCTTGGCCTCCTGACACGACATTGAACTATGTGTAGTCCTTATGACACCTAATACTGCAGTTGTGTCTGCCCTTGAACACAATAGAGTGAGGCCCACACAAAAATAAAAGCATTCGCGTACCCGACTTGACAACTTCCGCTATGGAAATAACAAGGAAGCTAACTGCTCCACAACAGTTGATCCCCTCAAGTAGTCATATTCATTTAAACAACAAAATAACATGTTTCTAACTAAGTTCAACCTGTAAAACAAACAAAGGATGGCTAAACGTGACTACACCAAATTGTCATTCAATTATGAACCAACACTACACCACGAACGTTTAACTAATTATTAAACTACTGTTCATTGCGTCGTGCTGAAATAAATATATAAAGAATATGTTTCTGCTTGCGGGTGCTCTCTGGATTCCGTTTTCTTCTTCACTGAATTTCTACGATTGTTTTCTTTAAAGTGTCTATTCTATATGCACGGGCAGAAATATAGGGCGTCACTGGTCGTTCACTGCCCAACACCGTTAACATGTCTAATTCTGGTAACTTGAACACGCTGGTACACTGAATTCCACCTCTGTTCCCGCCTCTAAAAAAAAGGGATATTCTAACTACCACGAGTGACACTGTCATCTGTCTCTTCACAACAGCCATAATTAACTCACTGCATAAAACAAAGGGGAAACATCACCTCATGATGATCTAATTGTTATCGTTCATGCGTGCATTTCTGGTATGCACATGTGCCATTGGTAACGTTTGGCACAGCCCGTCTCGCTCTGCCGCTGGTGGGGCACGCTAGCACGATGAGTCCTTGTTGTCGTTCCTTGCAGGGCAACACAAAAAGGGGGGGGGGAAGGAGCACTATATTTTCTTAGTGGCCTCGGATGTCTACACTGCCACACGAAATGTTGGGTCCTGTCACCTAAACAGCGTCACAACTGTTCTCTAAAAGAGTCAGCGAAATTCATTCCCCGGACAGCCACAGGTTTGGCTGGCTCTGCATAACAGGTGTGGGAATTGTTCTTTTACTTTGCATGGCTCTGGGTTTCGCCTGCCATGCTCTGTCATCAATTATGACTCTTGACTTCCTGGACGAAGAGTGGGTGACCTTTGTATAACGGTGGAGTATTTTATTCTGATACTCTTCAATGATGAAAAGATAAGGCCACCTTTACGTTGACTTGCACTGCTCAGCTGTTGTCTGAGCTCATTTCGGACAGATTCCGCTGCGCTGACTCTCCTTCTGAGTTGGCTATCCCTGGGTATTTTGTTGTGGTGGGTTTTCCTGTAATCTTGTAGCAAGGTGGTTTGGCCGGTGTACTTTACACAAGAGTTCCTAACTGAACAGACTTAGTAGAAACCTCGCCGACAGATAGTTCAGACAATTTACCAACCAGCTATGAGATACGTAGCCTAGTAAAGGAACACTTACTGAGACAACTATCGAGCAGGCAATCATGAACTACTGACTGTAAGCGACAAATCTATGTATACGATCTCACTATGTAGTAGAACCTGACACCACCGAGACAAAGTTCACATGGAATCTCCTGGGAGCTCCCGGACTAAGCTGGAAGGTCCCAGAAAATTCTGGAAACATATCGCTGCCTGACGACGCCATGTGTGATCAAGAGAAAAAAAAGGAAGAAGAGAGAGGAGGGAGGGAGGAGAGAGAGAAGAGAAAGAAAAGAATGATGAGGGAAATGATATAAATAGTGTGAAGCCTAAAAGTTCGTTCCTCAGTCGAACTCTGCCTACTACACACTACTTTGGATAGTAAAGAAATATGAAGAGAGAGAAGGAGAAAAAGGATGAGAGTAAGGGATACGACAGATGTAGGTTCGTGTCTCCGCATGAGAACAATAGTTAATTACTATTGCACCATCAATGTCTCGTGGTGTACGTTATCAGGTTATAGAAGAGATGTACAGCCTCACAAGGTCTCTAAACTATTCTACTTATATTACTTCAGACTGACAAGTCGAAATAAAAGACAACTCAATCATATATTTAATTTCTTTCTGAACAATAACAGAGTGACAATCTACAGCATAATCGCATAGAGTAATCAGTACATGCATTGCAGACACATAATGCATATTGAACTGTAATAATACGATGCTGCATTACCTCACAAGGGAGAGATAGATAGTATAAGTCTATGCAACTGGATGTTAGGGGAATGCCACTTATGATCACCTATTAACCGCATGAAGTAAAAGACTAAAGCTAGGAATTACACCGGCCTTTGTTTCGTAACTATCTTTCCGTAGGCTTATTAGTGGTCCATATATTCAGCCCAAATACCCATTGATCCATAGATTGATCCATCAATCCATATACCCAGGGATTATTTTGTTCAGATGGATATCTGTTTAGTCAAGTATGCCCGGTATGCTTGGGCGACTCCCTTTTACCCAGTATATTCAACTTCTGCCGTCCCGTTGATCATCTGGGTCTCATATTTGAAATACGATTGCTCTCTTCAACCTCGTTTGCCGTGGATCCCACCACCGGTTTCCAGCCGTATTTGACATTAGTCTCCTGTGTGGTTCCAACCGCATTGTCCCTGGCTATGGTCGTCCTGTCTGACGTTTAGCCATCTACTGCAACTAACGAGCGGTCTCCTTAGCTGGTGGTCCTCTTAACTCAAGTGGCTTTCTTGCACTTTAACGACCCTCGGACTCTGCGTGTCTTTCCCTTCTTTGGCTTATCTGCCTTGGGTAGGTTCCGTTCACAGATCCTTAGTCGCTCTCACTCCTATCAGTGATTCAGACGAATTCTGGCATGGGCGCTTGTCCGTCTTCCTTCACTTCCTCCTCCTACAGATACTATACAGACTTGGGCACGGATTAGCCACAATTTCTGAAGTCCTGTTACTATGTTCCTTGGGCTGCCCCAAGAGGGCTCAGGCCCCCGCCGCTTCCGGAGTCCACTATTAACTGTCCTCTCTCCTGCTCGACTCTTTTTCAACTGACTGGATCCTCAAGTATATATTACTTCTCGAGTTGGCGCCTTTCTTGAATCACGTGACCAGGCTTCTCTCACCTCGTGAAAGACTACCCAATCAGTACCTCGCGTACTCTGCTTAATTTGCATACTACCATCATATCATTAACCCAAATCTACATTGTCTCTGAAGTTCATGGTCCTGAGTTCATTTACTTTTTCCCGCCACCATAAATTTGGAGTAGGGCGTTCTATTCTGACAGCCAAGGTCCTTCCAATGCCGCCTTGTACCCATAAATTATGCTGCCTCTAAAGTTCACCATTGTCCCTCTGACAGCTTGAACCAAAGTGTACAATACATTTGGCACTCCTCTCCCCGAGAAACTGCTAGCCAACAATAGAGGATGGCCTTGCCGCTATTCTGTCATCACTCCCGCTCAACCTATGACTATCAGAAAAACAATCCTGGCCCTTGACCTCTCGGTTTTTTAAAATATTCCAGTTTATATTTCCCCGGTAAAATTGGAAAGGCGGTATGTGAAAACCAATTTCCATGCTGTCTCAATAGTATGAGTGTGTCTGTGCTGTCTCTGCACGTGTGTATATCTGTTGATAGTGACAGTAGTAATGGTATGGTTTGTCTGTACTTCTGAATCTGTACGTGTGTTTGTTTGGTTGTCTTTGTATTTGTCTTTGAGTGTTCTTGTGTATTTGTTTATGGGTATGTACTTGAGTATAGTTGTGATGACAGTAGTAATGGTACGAGTGTGTCTGTGCTATCTCTGCACATGTGTATATCTGTTGATAGTGACAGTAGTAATGGTATGGGTGTGTGTCTTTGAGTTTGTAGTAGGTGTGTATTTGTGTAATTGATTATGGGTCTGTACTTGTGTATAGTTGTGATGACAGTAGTAATGGTACGAGTGTGTCTTTGAGTTTGTAGTAGGTGTGTATTTGTGTAATTCTGTATGGGTGAGTCTGTACTTGTGTATAGTTGTGATGTTGTAGGTCTGTATGTACAAGTGTGTCTGTGTGACCGTCTTTGTATGATTTTTACACACCCCACAAAAAGAGACTTGTATCTCTAACAACGCACCAGCTAATATTCTTGTCGCTAATATTGGTAGTACTATTATCACTAATATTGATTCTTCCTCACTTTACCCACCACCATTGCACTATACGTACTTTCCCCTACAATTTAAGTGGTCACTCGACTACTTGACCACTGCTTGACCACGTCATCGATCACTTTAATCACTACCATAATCTTAGGCACATCGTCCTCTACAATTTAAGTGGTCACTCGACCACTTGACCACTACTTGACCACTAATTTACCACCCTTTAAGCATCACCATATCATTACAATCACTTTCCGCTAAAATTTATTCACTTGACCACTTGACCATTGCTTGACCACTGATTGACCACTAATTTACCACTCTTTAATCACCACCATATCATTACAATCAATTTTCCCTAAAATTTCCTTACTTGACTACTTGACCATTGCTTTACCATTGCTTGACCACTGGTTGACCACTAATTTACCACTCTTTAATCACCACCATATCATTACAATCACTTTTCCCTAAAATTTCCTTACTTGACCCTTACTTGACCATTGCTTGACCACTACTTGACCAGTGTGTAACTGTGAACATAACACCTCTTATTACATTATGACCACCCCTATATCGACCACTCCTACTTGACCACTAATACCCACCCCTTACCATCAAATGACACCCATTACAACTTTATAAGATTTCCTTTTTAATGATGGTAGTGAATAAGCTACTATGAACATACCACCCTTTACTTTCACTTAGACAGTACTATCACACTGTTCAGATGATAGTAACCATCTACACCTCTACCCATGAGTCGTCGAGTATAACCACGACCCATCACACCCTTGGCAGTTTATACATCACTCACCACTCATACTAACAGCTCATATACCCTACGTAACCACGTCCAACCAAAATATATAACTTACACCCCTCCCTCATCCGTACTCACACCCTCTCTTTCTATTTCCACCAACATAAAATACTTTTACCTTAATTACTTTCACAGACACCCGCCACAGATTTTTCGTTCCCACACGCCGCCAAATTTTTTTTACCGAGTCGGCAATTTCCCCCCCAAAAAAACCCATATTTCCTTCATAAAACTATCAGCCGCCATCTTGGATGTGGAATTGTGTGTCTGGGTTACCTAATACACTACTCAGATGTACAAAAGCTCAATCAGCCGCAGCTTGTTGTTGAACTCTTCATGTTCAAGTCAGGTCAATGAAGGACCCGTTTACACGCCTTGGGATGTGTGGGTATATGGTGCTAAACCCATACTTTTAGACCCATCGGCAGTCAGTGGGTGAACTGGTCAGTACCATGCTGGCTAGCTCTACTTTCCAAGACATTTCTTGGTACCCATTTTAGCTGGATCGACCAGGGCAGTTGTATAAATTTGTTTCGCCTCATTGGGGACTGAACCCCTGACCAGCGGGCTGAGCTACCAGCGTCTAGCCACTATGTTACCGCGGCTCCCACTAGGAATATGCAGAAGTTGAATATTCTGCTATATAATTTTAATGATGCTCGTTTAACTGATTAAGTGCCATGGGATGATTAATCGTCTTAATCGATTTACCCTATCTGCCTTGGGCTTATACATCGCCGAAATGTTGTCACCGCGCTATAATACAACATGTCTGCTACCATATTCACAACTTTTAAGTCATGACTGTGACACACCTCTGCTTCCCATTTTCAGCCACAACCATTTTTGTTTGGTCCAAACCAAATTTCTGTTTGGCAATGAATCTGTTAAATAAATTTACATACTCGGGCAGTCTTAACATCGGGTGACGGAGATTAAGAACAGAATAAGTCAAGCGAAAACTCCCATTCAGAAAATGGAAATAACAAACCCAGTGCAGTAAGTCGCTATCATTGAGTGTCAGAATGAGAGTCATCGTCACCATCATCATCATCATCATCATCATCATCACCATCATCATCATCATCATCATCATCATCATCATCATCCAGTTTTGCCGTCAAGCGTCGGGGAGAGGAATAATTGACGCTGCAGTGTCCGATGGGTGGCACCGGATAGTGTCATTCCCTGTGATTGTACTATGTCTTTGATGTCGTAAATCAATTTTCTTCTCGGGCGTCCTCTTGCTCTCATAACAGATGTTTTTTTTTTTTTTTTTTTAATGTAGGGCCAGTACTGGTAGCTGATGCAGTTACATTCTAACGAGATGGCCAACCCATTTGATTATCTGTCTTTCTTCTTCTTCTTCGTTCATCCGGAGTTTTTTTTCGGATGTGATTGCGTTGTGCCTGTTTACAGCAGAGCTGCGTTCTTGCGCCGTTAGGCCGACACATCCGACTTCTGCGGGCATTTGTTGACCGGGTTAACCTTCCCGGGGGTTTCTTAGGACGTTTGACTCTCACTGTTGTGGTGTTATCCCCCATCCCAGCTGGTCCATATAGAACAGCCAAAGATCCTGGTCAGCCCTCAAGGGAAGGCAGGGGCAGACCATGGGCATTCCCCGCCATCCAAGGAGGCTTCCATACTTGCAGAGCCGATACATAGCGCTCTGGTACTGGGCTCACCCAAGGAATCGTCACGTCCTGCACATGGCTGCTTAGCCTCACTTCCGTATATTGGGCCTTCCGTTCACCATAGGCTGTTCTTCCGGAAACCAGAAGTATGCAGTCTGCAGATGACATCCACACAGTGAGCTTTCGATTCGGACTTTCCACGTAATGGATTTGCTATCCAAGCAATATTCCATTTCATGCCACTAGGACACTTTTCCACCTTTTATGAAGCCCACACAATGGGCTTTTGATTCGGACTTTCCACGTAATGGATTTGCTATCCAAGCAATATTCCATTTCGTGCCACTAGGACACTTTTCCACCTTTTATGAAGCCCACACAGCGAGCTTTCGATTTGGACTTTCCACATAATGGATTTGCTATCCAAGCAATATTCCATTTCATGCCTCTGGGTCTTCATGCACCTTTAAATGTCAACCTGTATGTAGTTAAAGTAAGCTGCGGTCAACTTGAGCTTGTTGATATCTCCATAGAGCTTGTCCTCAAATGAAGCAGGTGTGGGCCAAAATATCTTTCTCTGTTCTGCATACGTTGGGCAATCCTGCAGCAAATGTTTTGCTGTCATTTTTCCAGTTCTACAATTACATTCATCAGTATCTCCTATCTTTAGTTTATTGAACAAGTGGTATTTCAGCCTGTTATGTCCTGTGCGGAGTCTGAAGATTGCTACTTGTTCTCTTCGGTCGAGTTTGTAATATGCATCATCCTTCTGATGGCCTGGATGCTCAGATTCCCATTTGGTTCTATAAGTGCTTTTTATCAACCTCTTTGCCTCATTATAGGTTATGTCTATGTCAGGCTGTGGTAGTCGTCCGCCCTCTTTTGCCAGTCTGTCAGCCTCTTCGTTTCCAGGTATACTGCAATGTGATGGGATCCACTGTATTACAACTTTTTTGGATTTCTGGCATAGACCATGGAGTGCTGCTCTTAGGTCAGTTAGTTCTGTGCTGTTATTGCTCTTGAGTATTGAGACAGCTGACTTTGCATCTGTGAAGATAGCTATTTGCTTCTCTTTATTTTCCTCCATCAGGAGCATTTCTGCTGCAGTTTTCAAAGCCTCTACCTCCGCTTTGAAGTTACTTGAAAATTTTCCAGTTGTCATTGAATGTGTTTTTTTCACTCCATTTTTTAAATTTAGGAGAATTCCTCCTCCTCCATTCTCTATTGAATTTTTGGCTGATCCATCTGTATATGCATGGGTCCAATTCCTGCTTGGGTAATGTTCTTTTATGTAGTTTAGGGTTATTTCTCTTCTTTCGGTTTCATGCTGAGTGTTCTTTTTCTCAATACCAGGAATGTTTTCTATCATCTCAGGCAGTTGCTGCTGTCTCCAAGCTGGGAAGTTGTGTGCATTGTGTATGGGCTTGATTGTTGATATGTTAAGTATAGGATCTGCCCTAATCCTTCGTTTTGCAGTTTCTACAAAGTTGCTACGCTTCAGTCTTCCCTTTCCAAAACCATTAAATCTGTTGTACATAGGGTGGTCTGTCAATCTTCTAAATTTTTCTGCTTGTTGCTGGGCTCTGCTATCTCTTCTATCCTGCATTGGTTGTAAACAAGTGATCTTTTCTAGTTCATTAATAGGCGTTGTCTTCAGGCTTCCAGTTATGATTCGCATTCCTTGGTTTTGGACTCTACTTATTTTGTTAAAGTTTGACTTAGCTGCTGTTGCCCAAGCTGCAATGCCATATTCCAGTACTGGCCTCACCCGTCCAGTATATAACTTCTTGAGAACTTTCTCATCTGCTCCCCACGTTGTACCAGCAAGCTTTTTCATGATTGCCATTCTCTGCCTTGCTCTTGTTCGATTTTTCTCAACCTGTGTCTTCCATGTCAGGCGACGATCAAAGGTGACTCCTAGATAGTTTGGATTTTCTTCATGGCGCAATATTTTTCCATTCAATACCAGATTAGGTTGCTGAGTTTTATTTGAGAGGGAGAACACTGTGCATGTTGTTTTCTCCTCACTTATCTTCACTAGCCATGATTTTGACCAGTCTTCTAGCGCTAATAAGGCTTGCTGTATTCTGCTGTTAGCTGTACTAATATATTCTTCAGATGTCCATATGGCTAGGTCATCTGCAAAGGAGGATGTGTGTACTCTGGCTGGAAAATTTTCTGTGATGTCATTTATATATGCTAGGAATAATGTTGGTGAAAGAACTCCTCCTTGGGGGACACCTTGCTCCAGCAGCATCATTTTGCTTGTTTGTCCTTGTACTTTTGTCCTGGCAGTTCTGTTCTCAAGGTAGTGGCTGATCCATTTATACATTTTTCCACAAACATGCATGTTTTGCAGTTTTACTTTCAGTCCTTCCTTCCATACTTTATCAAATGCTTTTTCTAAATCTATCCAGACTGCTAGTGTGTGCTTTTTTCTCTTGGAAGGCATCCTCTATTTCCTGAGCTATATAGGTTATTTGATCTTCAGTGGATCTGTATTTTCTGAATCCTGCTTGGTGTGGTGTTAAGAGTTTGTTTTCTTCCAGATGCCATGTTAGCCTGCCATTGATAATGCGTTCCATTAATTTTCCTACACAGCTAAGAAGACTGATAGGTCGATAGCCATTTGGTTCTTCCAGGTCTTTTCCTTTCTTTGGGACTGGTATTAGTATAGCTTCCTTCCATGCCTGTGGGACTATTCCTCTCTTCCAGCTGTTATTTAGGACTGCTAGTAGTTTCTTCTTTGCCTTGGTGCCTAGTCCTATTAGCATTTCATTTGTGATTCCATCCTTTCCTGGTGATTTCTTCTTTTTTAGGGTAATCATTGCCTGTTCCATTTCTTCCATTGTTAGATTTGCCATCATATATTCTGCTGCTGTCTCTGTATTTCTATGATGTATCTGTTTGTCTTTGATTGCTTTCTTCTGTTCGGTTGTAATATCAATGTGGTTTGCATTTGCATAGTGTTCCATTAGTGCATTTGCAGCCTTTTTGCCTGTAAGCAAGGCATTTCCTTGTTTAATTGTTATTTGTTTGTTTCTAGGTCCTTCATTGTTCATGGCTTTCACTAGTTTCCATAGTTTGTTTCCATCCCTGTCAAAATTCAGGTTTTCTGTTTTTCCCCTCCAACAATCTCTTGTTGTTTGATTTACTGTTCTTTTATATTTTGCTGAGATGGCTTTGAGAGAGATGTTTGCTTCAATTGTTTGTTCTCTCTCTGCTGTCTTCCTGGCATCTTCAACTTTGTCCTCCAAACTTTGTAGTTCTTCAGTCCAGTATGGTTTGTAATTTTTCCTCGCTCCTCTTGGAATGGACTCAGTGGCTGCCTGTATTATCGCTCTGTTTAGACTTTCCACCATTTGCTTTATGTTGCCATATCGTGTATTTATGTTTTCACAATATTTGTCTGTTAGTATGGCAAATCTGTCCCAATCTGCTCGTTTGTAATTCCAGCGGGGCAAGGGCTTTTGCTCCTGTGGAACATACTCCATATTCATTTCAAGCTTGATTGGTCTGTGGTCACTACCTGCTATTTGTTCCAGCACATGGCGATCGATTTTGTGGAGGATGTCTCCTGTGCAGAAAGCTAAGTCTGGAGTAGAAGTGGTAAGCCATCTTCTGGAGTAGAAGCTCGGTGTGTCATCCGCTTTGTTGAGTAGATGGAGATTTGAGTCTATTTCCCAGTCCTCCAATTCATCTCCTCTTTTGTCAGTATCTGGGTATCCCCATCTTTCTGAACGGCTATTAAAGTCTCCGACAATGATGCAGTTTGTGTCAGTTATTTTCATGTTTGAGAGTGTAAGGTCCTTATCTGCTGGGCTATACAGATTGTAGATTCTTATTTTCACGTCCTTTATCATTATATCAACACCTATAATTTCTGTTTGGTTGTCAGAGATCACAGATACTTCGCTGCAAGGTATTGTATTTCGTGTAAGTATTAGAACTCCTCCTTTGTGTCCTTCGCGGTCGAAACGTGTGGCCTGATATCCTCTGACTGAGAATTTGTGATTGGCGTTGAGGTGTGTCTCTTGAATGCATGCCACATCTATTCTATCTTTATGAAGACGCTGTGTTAGGGAGTCTTTCTTCTTGTAAACTCCTTCGGCATTCCACTGTAGTATGTTGAGTGTCCGGGGTATTTGGTCAATAGCTCTTAACCTACTCCTCTGTGCCTTGACTCCACAGCACAGGGGAAGGTGACCACCAGTAGTCATGGGTGGACCCCCTCGAGGCAGGGGGCCCGGCACTATCACCGCCTGATGGGACTTCACGGGATTAGCACCATATCGATTAATTTTGATTTGTGACATCATGAATTAAGTTACGTTGCACTGCTTTGTCAAGCCTGTGGCTCAGTACATCCGATTTCGACAAGCATTTATTCGGGATGCTTTCCCTAGCCTTTGACTGTCCCCAGTCTACCTACAAGGCAGCAGGTTTCACGTTGCACTGCTTTGTCAAGCCTGTGGCTCAGTACATCCGATTTCGACAAGCATGTATTTGGGGTGCTTTCCCTAGCCTTTGACTGTCCCCAGTCTACCTACAAGGCAGCAGGTTTGTGTGTCTCTTCGTCTGGTCCCTCTCCCTTGACCTGTCCGACATGGGTGGCCCTACCAGTAGCTGTGCTACCGTCGGCATAGCTCTTGGGGTCATTGGGACGCACAAGCCCCTCTACCTCGTCACGGTGGACACACAGCAGAGGGGATCTGTCTTTCAATATATGTGGCACAAGAGGTTACTGACATGATATAAAGAACCTGTTCCGCTGTACAGTAGAGAATCTTGGAATGTAAACGAACAAATTAGGAAGAGCTTGGAAGCAATGGGGATATGGCTCTAGAGTAATTAACGATTGCCAGTAACAGGCTAATGAAAGATAGACAAATAGCATTCTTTGGTAATATAAGAGGCATTGACAAGCATTGTGACGACTAGAAAGATCAGTGGGAGAAGAAGCAGAGACCGACAGAGCAATTAGGCTTGATGACCTGACACGGTAGTATGGGGGAATATCATCAGCAGAGTTGATAACACCGAGAACTGAGACACGAATGCCTACGCTAGTTCGCAGGGCATATGATGATAATTATAATATATATCATTATCGTGTATCACATCGATAACCATGGGCGGTCGTCGACTGCAGTCGTAACAGACGCCATCTGTTGAACAACCTAAATATAGGAAATACTAAAGAATAGAACTGCAGAATGGATAATTGGCAGTTAAGCATTATCTAGCGAGAGCGTTAGCGTAGTTGTTAGGGAGCTCTTCTGATAATGTCATGAGCGCGATGGGACGATGGTTCGACGCTTGCGTTCGTCGTCTGGCTAAGTGAAGGACAGACTGGTCATCTATTCCTCCGCGCGTACAGGCCTGCAACATGTGATGGCTTTATCGTAACATAGACGTATAGCAGGAACCTGAAATGGGACAAATAATAATATATAATACATGTAATAAATATAATAATAAACATCCTCATCATCATCATCATCATCATCATCATCATCATCTCATCTTGTTTGTCTTGTACCTTGCGGTGTCGGGGTGAAGACAGCGGGAGAGTGTCCGTTTATGGGCTTCGTATATCGAGATACCCATGGGCTCAATTATTCCTTCTATACATCGTTTACATCATGTAAACGGCATTTTCTTCTGGTTCTACTTTGCCTGTGCGTCATTTCTGCAAATATTCGGCATGTGAAGAACAGAGAAAATGGTTATTGTCTACACGACTCCATTTGAAGACAAGCTTGTTGGAGAGGTCACGGCCTTTTCCTTTCATTATAGTCAGGCTGACGTCTGAAGTCGAATGAAGAAGACGAATATGCTTCTGTTGTGCTTTAACTGTCCCGCAGTAATGACAACTTCAGGACTAACATTGCCTTTTACATATGGCTATATACATTCTTCTGGCGTTGCGGTCAAGGGGTTACGTGCGCAATTCGCGATCCCGCATACCGCTTTCGAAACACAGCTGTGGGCGAATTTGGAAGCAGACTGCCTTGCGCTGGTTTCATACAGTTATGAGTGCCGGTCGTTCGGAAATCAATGGCAAACTACTAAACGTAAACTTGCCAAGAGATTACAGACAACAACAAAAAATGCTGATTTAGACTGCGACGTCCTGTAAAGGATATGCAACTAACACATTCTAATAGTCAACATGACCGAAAGGATGAGAACGGTTGTTCTTAACCTTCCGGTGCGCCGATGGTGAGACAGATGGCTCATTCCCAACACCGGCATTAAGCTGGGCTCAAATATTGACGTCTCCTTCAGCAAGCAAAGGCAAGCTTATTAAAAATAAATGTGTCCCCAAGCAGTTTCTTGCTATGGGTCTGTGATGTGATAGCGCCGTTACATTTTGTAAGTCAGAGAACAGGGAGGAATAGGTGGTCAGTCTTTCCCTCACTTTCATAAGCAACGAACGCATGCGCCGAATCCGTGTCCGACCGTGCTTACGACATTACCAGTGCAGTTCGCTGTCAACTTCGTTAGCACACCCCCAGTGGCAAACTGCTGAACGTAAAACTGCATAGAAAAACATGTGGTTGATTACAACGTTCTGCAAGGACATGCACAATGTTTTTACACAAACATTCTGGTATCCTGGTTTGTGCAGCGTGTACATTTTTCTCTATTTGTGGCGCCACTTTCGTACCTGTAATTACTGTAATTTATAACGAATAATTATCCCGATGTATTATTATTCTTGAAATTTATATCTTAGTTTTTAAACCATCGGGTCTTAAAATGTACGGTGGTTTAGCTAGAGTCACTCTAGCTGCTAGAGGGATGAAATATCTTGTCATGAACAATTAACAGATGCATGTCATTGTTTTCTGAAATCCTGGCTGTCTTACCTGGACGTGTGCAGGATATGTCCGCGACTGTCGTTCGTCACAGGTGACGGCGGGTCGTCTGCTGTAGTGAAGGCAGTGATTAACTTTGTGGCAGTCGGCGGGCAGATCGTCAGTCAACACGTGACATTAGGATTGGCTTGCCCCAGACACATTCTAGCTAGCCCTAGTCTAACTGTGTATCTTCTTCTTCTTTGCGTTCATCCGGAGTGTTTTTTCAGATGTGATTGCGGTGTGTCTAGTTAGGCACCCTTGGATCGAAACCCTTAGGCCAACACATCCGGCTTTTAGCGTGCATTTTTGACCAGGTTAGCATTCCTGGGAGACTCTCACTTTTGTGGCGCCATCTGCAACCATGCTGGCCAAGGTGGAACGGTCGAAGAAAACGGTCATCCCTCAAAGGAAGGCAGGGACAGTCCATAGCATTTTCCGCCATCCAAGGTTGCTTCCATAGTTGCAGGGCCGACACATAACGCCCTGGATCTGGGCTCACCGAGGGAGATCGTCACGTCCTGCTCATGGCTGCTTTAAATCCTCACTTCAATATATTGGTCATTTCGTTTCCCCGGGTCATTCCCGCACAAACCAGACAGGTTTGCAGACGGCATCCACTCAGCGAGTTTTCGGACATGTGCTTGTCGTTGCGCCCATCAGAGCTTTTCCAGGCTCAACAGACATTCGGAAAACTACCCAGTCAGAGCTGTTCCGAACAAGAGCGGCATTCGGAAACTAGGTAGTCAGAGCTGTTCCTAGCACGAGAGACATTCGGGCGAGACATTTCACTCGGACGTAATTGCGTAGTGTCAATTTTTAGTTTGCCACCCGTAGGCCGACACTTCCGACTTCTGGCGGGCATTTTTTAGTGAGGTTAGCCTTCCTCTGGTTTCGAGACACGTTAGACTGTTGTAATGTCACCCACATCTCAGCTGGTCAAGATAGAACGATCAACGATATCGCGGACGGCCCTCAAGGGAAGGCAGGGGCAGACCATGGGCATCATCTCACTATCCGAGGAGGCTTCCATAATTGCAGAGCCGGCACATATTGCTCTGAGACTGGGCTCACCCAAGGAGTTTCCACGTCCTGCTCATGGCTGCTTTTATTCCTCACTTCCATGTGTTGAGCATCCCGCTTGCCACTGATCGCTCAAGCACACACCAGGAGCGGTCAGATTGCGGGCGACATCCACTCGGTAAGCTTTTGCTTGTGACTTCAACCCACGCAATAGGCACGCTCGCCGTGCGTTCCATTTTGCGTTGAGACGTTCTTCCACTTATATCTACACTCTCTATGAGTTAGATACAGAGTTTCCGTAACAATGCCCTTCGACTGGGGCACTTTTCTTTCTTTTTTGTACTCGCTCACGAGGTAGGCTACATGTGCTGCCGGCTCAGCACCTTACCTTCGTGCAGCAGTGAACGGGAAACGGTCTGGCCCTCTCATCCGGGAATCCCTCATGTCCCCCAGCTGAGAGCCTTCGAACATATAACAGACCTGAGCATGTAGCTTGCTCAGTATCACGTTTCTATTTTCCGGTAGACGGGTATCGGCCTGGCTCTCAGATCCGAGGGTCTGTGGCTTAGAGGCGTTCAGCCACAGCCCTCGACAGGGAGCCTTAAGAGTTTTGTCCGATCCAAGAAATTCTGCCTTCGTGCTCCTGATTTAAATTTTGACTGCTATCCTCAGTCTATACCTGCAGAGCAGCAGGTTGTGTCTCTCTTAGTCTGGTCCCTATCCCATAAACTGTCCGATATTTAATTTTTCACCCATCGGCTAGCAAATGGGGTCGATGGGACACGCAAGCTCCCCCACCACGGCAAGGTGGAGACACATCGGGGGAGAACTGTGTATGATACTGTGTATTGTTTTCGGTGTGGAAAGCAAGGGGAAACCACCACATTATTATTATTTTTTTTTAATGATTTGGCAGTCATCGATGAATGAATGTTTAACATCATCATCATCATCATCATCATCATCATCATCATCATCATCATCATCATCATCATCATCATCATCATCATCATCAAGTGAGTTGTTTTTCACTGTTTCGTGAAGTCCATGGCTCAGGACATCCGACTTCCACAAGGATTTTTTTTTTCGTGTTTGGTTTCCCCAGCGTTTGACTGTCCCCAGTCTACCTACAGCATGCTTGTGTGTCATTTTGTCCCTATCATTTGACCTGTCCGGCATGGTAGACCCAACTAGTAGCTGTGCTACCGTCGACATAGCTCTTGAGGTCATTGGAACATGCAACCCCTCTACCACTTCAAGTGGATACACAGCAGAGGGGCATGTTTGAGTGACATTTTGAAGAGACAAACATCACACTAATCGTCGTACATATTCAATGTTTAACAAGGGTAGCAATTTCATTAGTATATGTGCCGGGTTTTGTAAAGTCCCACTACACTTTGTATGTGGAACACATTAACAAAATATTACGTCCGTTGATAATACCATTCTGTTTGAAGTGCAAAGAATTACCTCAGCAGACGCATTCACTGCATATTGCTTCACGATGGATTGTGGAGCACACTTTTTATGACATAGTGTACTTTATTTTTTTTCATATTTGTTCTACATACAAAGTGTAGTAAGACTTTACTTCATATATTGATTACTTTCAGAAATTATGAAAGAAGTGCACATGCGAGGATACATGATCACTTGTATATACATCATCACCACGTGTGGTGCAAAATGTGGAAGCGTTCATATCTCTCCACAGATTCCTTGGTGTTCTGGATCAATTCCATTGATGCCATCCCTCCATGCCACAGTCTTAGACCACCCAGCATCATTTCTGCTGGTCTGCTTCTGCCTCTTCTACCATTAATCTTTCCAGTCGTCACCATGTTCTTCAATGCCTCTCAGCTCATTATATGACCAAAGAACACTGCTTATCTCTTTCTTATTTTTGTGTACCATGTTCTGCTTTCATTAGCATGGTATGGTAGTTAGTTACTCTTACCGTCCAAGATATTCGCAACATTCGACTCTGGAGCCACATCTCCACATCCCACAAGCTCTTCCTAGTCTGTTCCTTCACATCTCAAGACTCATTGCCACACAGCAGAACAGGTTCAGTACAACGTCTCAGTACCTTTTTTTCTGACATTCAGTCAATGCCATGTATCATATAAAACACTTTGCATTTTCTGAAGTGCAGTATTTGCTTGGCCTATTCTGTCGCCAATCGCTGTGACACATGTTCTATCTGATTTTAAGATTGTCTCATGTACAGACTTCCAGTAAAATGCTGCTGGGGACAAGTTAATAGGGGTTTATTCCCGAAATGTAGTGGGCCATATATGATGGAAACATGCATGACAACGAAGAGGCTGGGTAGTTCACTAAGAAGATGGAGGGCTGCCTCAGTCTGATAACAAATGTAGCCCAGGATATAGGCTCGCTGATGTACCAGGGTAGATGTTCATACCGGCCAAAACTCTCTACACCTCAGTGTGAGGAATCGTAGGCAGACACTGGTTTCGTTACCGAAGGGAGAATGACTCATGGTCTCTTCTTCTTCTTTCGTTCTTTACTCGTGGTCTCTAATGTGATGAAGCATGCCGAGGACTACAAATTGTGCACGCTGCGAGACAGCAAGAGTGCCATAGTAATTCCCCAAGTATGATGGCCGATTGCCATCACCCGAAGCTTGCACTCCTGGCCCCAAAATCTCACAAGCATGCTCGGAAAAATTATTGTCTGCCTTCTGGGATAAAATTAAGTCATCACCAGTCCCCAGGTCTTCAAGGTTTACAAGAGGGGAAAAAACTGGAATCGACTGGGTTCACCACCACGACGACGACAATGACCGCCACTATCACCACCACCAACAACAACAACAATAACAGCACGAATAACAACATCAATAACTTCAATAATAATAGCAGTAACCAAAACAATAGGTTTAATCTATGCTGAGGTCTAACCGCTTATAAGAGGCTGCAGTAATCAGACACCGTTTAGGCAACTTTGGTACCGTCTGTTTAAAAAGCTAAAGATAGAAGCACAAGTACAGGTAACGATTGCTTTTTACGTAAACATTTACTGAAAACTGCCCAATGAATGACGAGAAGAGAAGACGCTGTTTTACCCAATGCGGCTCCACTTGATTTATTTCACCCCCGGTGTAGTGTGTTCGTGCCACACACTGGTCAGAACTGACTTGTTGACTTCTCGTTATGAAAGTCAGTGGCAAACTACCGAATGTAAAATCACTTAGTAAATATTAAACAACCAGTAAGTTCTGGCGTAGATTGCAACGACCTGCAGAGGACACCATTTTTTAAAAATTGTGAGTAGTCGCGCTAGCGCAGTGGTTAGCACACTTGCATGTTATCCGTTGCTCTCCTGTTTGAATCCGTGTCGAGCAGAATTCAAACATGACGTGTGCTCCCAGATCGACCCAGCCTTAAATGGGTACCGGACATGTAGTGGGAAGTAAAGGCGGCCGGCTTGATATTCACCTCATTACCTATCGAGTGCCGATTTCTAAGAGAATATTGGTCTAGTCTCGTACCCATTACGCCCACAGGCTTGTAGTTGACACCTTGCAGTCTTGACAGACCAAAGTATGTGAGTGGAATGTGGCCAATATTCCAACACAATGTCTGGGCAGAGCTTCAGAGATCATGTGGCGCCCAAACGACATGACCCCTCCCTCGGCCTAGTCTTGTGTATTCCAGAGGAATGGGTAACCAATACGTCTGGCACAAGGTAGGCTGCAGACGCTGGCGGCTCAGCGTCAATCCACCGGGACCTCACCTCCACGAGCCGGTGGCGAGTTATGGCCAGACCCTGGGACCCAAGGGACCCGGCTTAGAGGCGTTCAGCCATGTCCCACAGGTGAGGGCCTTGTACGAGCCCGGACCATGAAAAATGTCCTTTACTCTACGTGTATCGTGGCGTTCTTGAAGTAGAGCAATTGCCTTTCGACTACTTTCGCTGGTGGCCAGGTTTTGACCACAAAAGTTAGCAGACTCTAGCAAGAGAGCACGAGGTAGACAACTATACAAGTGGGAAAATAACATCAAGAGATGGACGAACAATTCTGACAGAAAGTTCAATCTAGGTGATAGTCAGACAGTGTTGGAGATCCGTTGCAGCCAACCTTCATTATGGAGACGGCACCTGATTGATCGAACGTAGCTGTACACCCAAGGGTAAAATAGGAAGGCCTATGGCTGCGTGGGTAATCACAGGCCATATTCCTGCCGTTAGCGTTGTGTCTGGTTTTGCTGTTGAATTACATAGAGACAGCATGTATCATCATTTGTGTATGTAAATGTTATGTATAACGATAGCGATGGTCTCTATGCTAATGTCGGCACATCTGCTGTGTCAATTGCATGTATGCTAATTTAGATATATACCCGGTTCTTCGCTTTACGTTGCTGAAGTTTTACCTATCAGAATCATGGGGACGATAATCTCCAACAGATAGTGGTGTACGTGTATAAAAATTCCTGGTGTTGAAGTGTCGTATCACGGTTGCGTATCACGGTTGTATGAGGTTAGAAGACCATTTACCTTTTCGTCACCCTGTCTTACCAATTACCATTTACATATTGGGAATATGATGTTAGACTTATATTGTCCGTGATTCCGCGGCATACATGCTGTCAGTGTTATGTCGGCTGGTTTTGTTTTCCCAACATCTCTGATACCTATTTCTTCGTCCGAAATGTTGTTTTAGACGTAATTGAGTTGTGCTTGTTTACAGCGGAGCTGCGATATTTGCATCTTTCGACCGACACATTCGACTTCTTCAGGCATTTGTTGGCCGGGTTACCTTCCCGGTGATACCTATTTAATGAGGAAAGACCAGTTCTGTAAAGAAAGCCGTTCCCTAAAAAGGACCAGTCCTAAAAGAAAGAACAGTGCCTCAAAAGAAACAATTTCCTAATGTAAACTAATCTCATTTATACAACCATTTATCAAAGGAAATACTGCCCCCTCCCTCCCCACACACAACACCCCACCCTCTTAGAAATATTTTTACAGAGAAAACGAGTACAATTTTGAAGAAAGTTTACTTAAGAAGAGCCAGACTTTCAAAGAAGCCGGTGGCATGAAAGGAGTATCTTAAAGAAAGACCAGTACAATTTACCAAAAAAAATATTGTTACATCAATGAGTGACTAATTAGCTGTTTCTCCAATGAAGAATCATGTTACCACAGAGTCAGTCCGCGTGAGAACTCTATAGACTCCGTGATTCAGGACTATAAAGATGTGTCACCTTTGGCTGCATTTGTTCACTTTGGTTAATGCTTTGTTCCAATCGACCCTAGCGGGCAGTTTCGATAACAGCCGCCCGTTATCGGGTATTTGCTTTCCATTACCGCGGGGTTTCACCTGACAGATAGCCATCTACGCCCCAGAATGGACAACATCGCGAGCAGTTCTGCCGCGTGCAACTTTGGGTCCGGTTGCCTGTAACTGCTAGAACAAACACACGTCGGTAATACTTAATAGGCACAATTTGTTCTTGTCCCAAACATGGCCCATTATGCGTGTCTGGTAATTGATTTTCTTTTGTGGGTTTGGTTGTTGGGGGTGTCTTTACGCGAACTGTTATTGCCGCCAAAGTCGTGGGCTGAGTAGTGGTCGTCCTCTTGCCAGTTGCTTCATTTTGTGCTGCAGATGGAGCTGTGTTTGCTTTCATTACACCCGTACCGTTTCCTGTACGTGACCGGGAGAGTTTTTTTTTTGTTTCCGGCAGAGCCATAAAAGTCGTTTGCCCGGGCAGTCGCATCGTAGTATGCAGGCTGGTTTTATTAAGAACTCGGGGGACGCCGTGGCTGAAAGGTTACGGTGTCCTTCTCAGGCTTAGTCATCACCGTGCCTTCAAGATATAGGAGTATACGGAAAGGACATCAAACATCAATAACATGTACTGGGAAAAAGTGGCGTCTATTAGATGCGGAAATAACTATTCGTCGCCTATAGAGATAAAAAGAGGAGTACGGCAGGGATGTGTACTGTCCCCAAGCCTCTTCGTCCTTTACAGAGAAAGAATTTTTAAACAAGTTGAAATGCCTGGACTTAACATCAATGGAAGAATCATAAACAATCTTATGTAAGCTGACGATACGGTGTTACTAGCAGAAAGTGAGCAAGAGTTACAAGACCTAGTGGAACAAGTTATCAGACATAGTGCAGAATGTGGCTTAGATATTAACATCCAAAACACACACATACGCACGCACGCACGCACGCACGCACACAAACACTATGATAATTAGCAGTGAAAAGGAAAGGTCACCAATGAACATCACAGTAAACGGGGATATACAAGAACAAGTAAAAAGTTTCTCCTATCTTAGATATATAATAACAGATGATGGCAGCAGTGAAATAGAAATCAAAAAGAGAATAGGAATGGCCAAAAATGCTTTCAACGGCATGAAATCAGTATTAACATCTAGAGAGATTAATAACGCATTACAAATGAGAATTGTCAAATGCTACGTATATTCAACGCTACTGTATGGCGCGGAAGCCTGGACATTAAACCGCTACTGTATCGCGCGGAATCCTGGACATTGAACAAGCAACTAGAAAGTCGCATCGAAGCCCTGGAGATGTGGATATGCAGACGAATATGTCGTATTTCATGGACACAAAAACAATCAAATGCAGAGGTTCTAGAAAAACTGGGAATGAAGAGAGAGTTGATGAAAGAAATAAAAAGAAGGCAAGTGAAATATTTCGGCCACATTAAAAGACATGATACTCTTATAAAAACCATACTGGAGGGCAAGGTTGAGGGCAAGCGAGCAAGAGGTAGACAACGGAACAAGTGGGAAGATAACATCAAGAGATGGACGAACATCTATCAGCCTGACAGAATGTACAGTAAGGGCGAGAGACAGCCAGTGTTGGAGATCTATTGCAGCCAACCTTCATTGTGGAGACGGCACCTGATTGATTGATTATTAGATCTCATCATCATCATACATTGCCTTGTCAGCTGGTATGGGCGATCATGCCTCTCCACAAATGGCGATCTCCGACGGCATGGATCAATTTCATGTGTTGACTCCCTTCCGTGTGTTTTGTTCGTGTGCAGCGAATGCTACGATGTTTCCTCCATTTCGGTCGACACATCTAACATCGTAGAGCATGGATACAGGGGATCTGCTGCCGAGATTATCCTAGAGTACGAAAATAACATGCAAGAAATTACTACGAATCTCGACGAATATATATATATATATATATACCCAGCTCTGTGGCGAAGGGGTTACGCACCGACTTCGTAATCCCGCAAACCGTGTTCGAAACAGCTGCGGGCGACTTGGTAGCAGAAAGTCTTGCATTGGTTTTCATGTGAGTGCCGGTCTTTCAGGAAGCAATGGTTAGCTACTCGTCGTAAACTTGCCAAGAAGTGTGTGTCTGTGTCTGTGTGTCTGTGTCTGTCTGTCTGTCTGGCTGGCTGGCTGGCTGTCTGTCTGTCTGTTTGTCTGTCTGTCTGTCTGTCTGTCTGTCTCGATGTCTCTGTGTGTGACTGTATGTCGATCTTTCCATCCATGCACCCAACCATCCATCCCCCAAACATCCATCCACCCAACCATCCGTCCGTCCATCCATCCATCCATCCATCCATCCATCCATCCATCCATCCATCCATCCATCCATCCATCCATCCATCCATCCACCCAACCATCCACCCAACCATCCATCCATCCATTATTACATAGGTGTCACAGCTGTGACCTGCCAAGGTTTTGGGAATCGTTGGCCTCACTGAATCCAATAAAAACGGGAAACAAAAACTAAGTTGAGGCTGTAAAAAGAAAACAAAAAACAACCATGGGCAGGAACAGGAAGGGAGAACTGATGCTAGATCAGAAAGTACAGCAAATGTGTTTCTGAAAGATCAAATTGGCATTAGGGAAGTCACTTTGCGTTCACATCAAGCTCTTCGCTTTATGGTTTGGGCTATTATTAAGTTTTGCTTTTTTATTTTAAGATTAAGAACGCTCGGGCATTAACCTGTCATACGTGATTCGGACATCAAACCTGACATATCTGAGGGAATAGTGTCCGCTTCACTTACTCATCAAGCTGATTATGTCGCCCTCCGGATATGAGTTATCGGGAGCAGAGACTGCCGATGTATAGTGGCGTGTCTTTTGTTGTCTCGAAGTTGAGTCGTTGGATGTACTTTCTGGTGCTTTACCCGATTGCCTTTTCTTCTCCTCGGGTTGTATGTGGGGTTTTTAATGCTGAATCGGGGCTTTCTCGTGCTGTTTCCGGGTTTTCTAGTACTGTATCGGATTTCTCTTGTTGTAAGCTTACTGGTGTTCTCTAGCTGTACGTGTTCTGGCTTTCTTTTGGTTTTTTCTTGCTGTATCTTGACACTTTATTGCTGTATCGAGTGTTTCTCTTGATGTGTCCTGACATTATATTGCTGGACTCTGACTTACTCTTGCTGTGATGAATCTGAGTTTCGCTTACATTTGCTTACTTTATCCTGGCATTCACTTGTTTTATCCTAACACTCTCTCGCTTTGTCCTGACTGGCTCTTGCTGAAAACAAACTTCCTTTCTTGTTATCCAGGTTTTCTCTCGCTGTATCTGACCTTTCTCTTGTATCCTGGCATTCTCTTGCTCTATGCTGACCTGCTGGTGCTGCATCCTGGCTTGATCTCGCTGCGTTCTTTCATTTTTGTTGTTGTTTTATCCTGGTTGTCTATTGTGTATGGAGGCTGTGGAAATGTGGTTTTATAGAACAATGATGAGAACACCATGGACGAACAGAAAGAGCAATGACGATTATTGAAAGAAGTTCAGTCACACAGAGAACTGGTTACTCGCATCAGTAGAAGACAGTGCACATTCTTTGGCCATGTCATGAGAAGGGAAGAGGTGGATCGTGTCGTCACAGTGGGAAAGTTGGAGGGGAAGAGATACGAGGGAGACCAAGATTCCGAACAAGATACAGGACAGTTTGACAGCATGCCATGAAAGAACATCAGTATCATAAATGAGTGACAGTACAAGAGACAGAAGGCTGTAGACAGACATGATCACCAACGCTGCATGGTATGGACTGTCAGAATAATATGTAGTTAGTACTCTCTGTGATCAAGTGGAGAATGCTACTAAACAGTCGCAGTATGCATATCTGGAAAGACTGGCTCAAAAGAGGGTGAGCCGAGGGTCTTGACGATACTCGGAATGTAGAGGAAAACCAGGTGGACTTGTAATAAAGTTGCTACTGGAATAATTATCACGGAATCTTCGGTGGATTTTGAAGATGGGGACTGAGTAAATGCGGGAATGTTACCAGTGCGGTGATGTCGATTCTTAAATTAAGTATTTAATCAATCAGGTGCCGTCTCCACAATGAAGGTTGGCTGCAATGGATCTTCAACACTGTCTGTCTCTCGCCTTGACTTTACATTCTGTCAGATTTTTGTTCGTCCATCTCTTGATGTTATCTTCCCACATGTATCGTTGTCTGCCTCTTGCTCAATTGCGCAACTTTACCCTCCAGTATAGTTTTTATAAGAGTGTTATGTCTTTTAACGTGGCCAATATATTTCACTTGCCTCTTTTTTTTTTATTTCTTTCATGAACTCTCATTTCATTCCCAGTTTTTCTAAAACCTCTGTATTTGATGTTTATTTTGTGTTTTTTCTTAAAGTTTTAAATTAACTATTAACTGAGTGTTAAGTCAAAGGAAATTAAAATTAGCAAACAGCTTAGTTACTTGAGCTCCAAAGTTAAATCGGCACTCCTGTCTGCGATAGAAACACGGAGAACGGTTAAATGGATTACTTATAAACTAAAGACATTAATTAACTGTTGCCTGTGTAGAATAGTGGTGTTAAAATGGCATGACAGAATCACCATGGGGAGAACTAGGCAAATTCCTGTGAATCATGGGGTGAGGAAAAGATAGACGGGACATACGCGCGCTGGATAGGATACACAATGACAAAACCCGAGGATAGCCTAACTGGACTCTCCTTTATGTGGAAACCACATGCCGAAGGAAATAGTGAGAGACATGAAACACGTGGATAAGACAACTAATGAAAGAGATGAACTATGTGGAAAGGACATGGAGGAAGCTGCAGGAGATAGCAAAAGATGGGACTACGTGGCGTGAGAAAGCGTTGCCGTTTTAAAATTATCAGTGCACATTTTAGATTGGAAAATCCCATTGTGAAGCTACGGGGTTAGGTGAATATGGTATTTGTGAATATTAAGTACTGAAGAATTACATATTTGGACCACAGCGAAGAATATTCTCAGCCTGCTTCACATTGTATTTGTTCTTAACTTTAAATTTAAGCCCGTGGTAACACTAGAATGCACATTCCTGTTTCTAACAGCAGAAATATCATTATAATGGCTGGCGGAGTCTGAATGATATAACAAAGAAGGAAAGAACACACAAATTCAGCGTTAACACCTGAAACGTGCCATTATAAGTCCGAGCAACACGAACTGCTCATCTCTGCATGTTTAACCATTGGTCTCACGTTGAACATGAATGATTGGTTTGATTTCAGGGAGCTAGGAGGCTGTCATTTCAGTGTGCTCAAGTAGAATGATATGGCATTGATTCCTGTAAATCAAGAGTATCGTCCGCCCGCTCCATCCAGCAGAAATGTGCTGCCGTTAGAAACTGTATGACTGTAAAGCTGTACTGGTTTCCTAGTGGCATGCAGACAGCTTTGTAGTTGTGGTGTTGTGTATTGCTAGCTGCCGCTGGCTCTTTACTCTTGGAGTGGTTTGTTTAGATGCTTGGTGGCTTTGTAAGATAATACAAGATGTATAGAGACAAGTATCGGCAGGCGCAGAGAGCTAGGGTGTTCACAAATGCACGCACATACACGCACAGACATGGGCATGCATTTGTGTGTCACACAACACCTGTAAGAATTCATGATCGTCACCATCTGCCATGCCGTCATGGCGTGGGCGGTCATGGTTCGCTACCTGACTCGATCATCAGTCGTGAATCAACTGTGTGTTCTTGTCTAGATTTTGCATGTGACCAAGCAATCCGGATATCTATCTCTCTGCCTTCTCCTTGCTCTTTTCCCAATTGTAGATTATAATCACCATCATCATCATCTTCGAGCAGAACGTCGCTTCCATCACCAAACCCGCCGGAAAGATTTTTCATCTTTCACCAGCTCCCTTGCCTCATATATTTCCATACCCATGTTCTCTAGTGCCCCATGTCTGCCGACATGTTGGTCAGCCCTTGCCTCGTATATTTCCATACCCATGTTGTCTCTAGTGCCCCATGTCCGCCGCCATGTTGGTCAGCCCTTGCCTCGTATATTTCCATACCCATGTTGTCTCTAGTGCCCCATGTCCGCCGCCATGTTGGTCAGCCCTTGCCTCATATATTTCCATACCCATGTTGTCTCTAGTGCCCCATGTCCGCCGCCATGTTGGTCAGCCCTTGCCTCATATATTTCCATACCCATGTTGTCTCTAGTGCCCCATGTCCGCCGCCATGTTGGTCAGCCCTTGCCTCATATATTTCCATACCCATGTTGTCTCTATAGTGTGTTTTTTGTTGTTGTTGCCTCAATATAAAATTCAATATCTCAGTAGCCAAATGAGGAAAAATGATGAGATTTAGTATATAATCTTATCATTATGTCCACCCAACAAAAAATTTTTTGTTCTGGAGATTTTACAGCAGATTTCAAAGTTAGTTTATATGCGGTATATTAATTACGACTTAGAGATTACGTCCATGATTTTAACAGTATTACAGCTTCACCAAGACACGTAACCGCATTTTTTAAAATTTTCACGTGATTTCCGTTTTGAAACAAACAGCGCGAAGATTCAGAGGTGTCTCCAAATGGGGGTTCTTTCATGAAACTTGATTATATAAATAAACTAGCTGACAAGGCCCGGCTTCTGGCGGGGATCTATCTATCTATCTATCTATCTATCTATCTATCTATCTATCTATCTATCTATCTATCTATCTATCTATCTATCTATCTATCTATCTATCTATCTATCTATCTATCTAATCTATCTAATCTATCTATCTATCTATCTATCTATCTATCTATCTATCTATCTATCTATCTATCTATCTATCTATCTATCTATCTCTCTCTCTCTCTCTCTCTCTCTCTCTCTCTCTCTCCCTCCCTCCCTCCCTCCCTCCCTCCCTCCCTCCCTCCCTCCCTCCCTCCCTCCCTCCCTCCCTCCCTCCATCCATCCATCCATCCATCCATCCATCCATCTGCCGACCGACCCACCGACCCACCGACCGATATCTATCTATCTATCTATCTATCTATCTATCTATCTATCTATCTATCTATCTATCTATCTATCTATCTAATCTATCTGTCTGTCTGCCTGCCGGCCGGCCCACCCACCCACCCACCGACCGACCCACCCGCCTACCGACCGACCCACCCACCCACCAACCGACCGACCCATCGACCGACCGACCCACCGACCGATATCTATCTATCTATCTATCTATCTGTACTCGGCTCGCGATGATGGTGGAATTCTGCAAGAGGGCGTCTGATTGGTCTGGAACTCTGGGACCCCAGTATAAAAGGCCCCGCACAGGTAGAACTGGCCCTTTTTTTTTCCGTAGTCCACCGCACTGAGTGACCAGGCGCCAATGCCTATTTCTATTGTGTGTTTAGTAGTTAGACCCTGAAGTTTTGAAGTGGAAAAGCCAGAATTCTAGCTTTAGATTTTAGATTTTCCTGGGTTTTTAGTAGACTAGAGGTTTTTTTGTGGACTAGAAGTTTTTGTTAAATTAGTTTTAGTGGATCAGTTGTTGGTGGATTAGTGTTTGGTAGATTTGTAGCTTTTACTGGATTAGAAGTTTTTGCTACACTTAGGAATTTGGTTTGTTAGGTTAGTGTCTTTGCTGTTTGATTTTTGCTGTATCCTAATTTCTTTGTTGATGCTACATGTCTGTATATTATTGTGAAGTTTAGAAGTGTAATAAACAAATGATGCTTGTGTTACCCTTACTTTGTTGTTTAGTTGATAGACTCTAGTGTTATAGTCATTGGTGTTAGAACAGCCCTTGGAGTAATTCTTTGTCTGGGATTGGAGAATATTGTTCTAATCCCCTGTCGGCCCACCCTGGGATCTTCTTAAACCTTAATTCTTTTCTATTCTTGTTAACCGAGGACGGTGAGAGGTTCTTTCTCTTTATTCATTTTCTTCTTTGGCCCTACGCAGTCAGGGTTTGCGCTCTTCTCCTCACATCACCGTAGCAGAAGTAAGTGGTCCTTGCTTCCTGTTTATACCTTTGTTTTCAAGTGGCGAGCCTGTACCAGGTCAGTGACAGCCTTAGAATTATTCTGGTAGGATTGTTTTGGTACCAAATGAGTGTTTTAGTTGAGATCTTTAGTTGGTTTCTTTGTTGGTTCATTTTTGGTATAGTTGGTAATAGTCTTCTGGAGATAGCAAAACCCAGGTTAGCTAGTTAGGCTCCATTGCAGAACCACCCGTAGCATAGTATCTTGTCCTTAAGATGGAGACCAGAAGTACTCGTGCGGCAGTGAGAGTTGAACAAGATGAGTCGCCAACAGTTTCTACGATGGGAACCGAAGATCCCCGCCCAGTGGATGCTCCACCACGCGAGCTCACTGAGGCTTTGAGGTACGTTGTAGTACCAACCAGAAAGCCTGTTCGGTGTTTTGGGGAGAAAGGTGGGCCATCAGTAGAAGAGTACGTCAGGGAGGTGAGGTCAGCTTGGAGGGCTGGCATGTTAGAGACTGTCGATAAGGTGGATGTTATTTTCGACAGCATAACCAGTCCTGTCAGGAGGGAGTTGGAACTCCATGCTTCTGAGGAAGATCCCGAGGCCATGCTACAGGCCTTGCTGAAGATATATGGTGAGAAGAAGAGTCTACGGGAGCTCCTGGCAACGTTATTCACAATACGCCAGCGAGCTGGGGAGACAGTCCATGACTTCTCCCATAGGGTCAATGCTGAGTTTAGTTTTTTAGTTATCAGTTGGGGTATCTTCGTTGCACTCCGGACATGTCCATAGGTGCTCAGATCCTCCCCCCAGCATATGCATCAGCGTCCGGTGGCTAATAGTGCCAGTTCTGTGTTGGTTGACGAGGCGCTTTGTTTTCCCGATGTACCTCTCGCGTCTGGCTGTGCCGATTCTTACTCCCAGGTCTTTCATCCTGGAAAGCGATGTGGAATCACTAGCGTCAAAATCCTCTGTTCTCGCCATATCTTTAAGGGCGTTAATAACATCGGCACGATCCATGGGCTGGCCATCTACAGGGGGTGCAGAGCCAGCCAATTTATCAGCTCGTTCATTTCCCTCGACTCCCGCATGTCCCGGGACGAAGATGAAAGTGACTTTGCGGACAACAGACTTCCGCAGCGACTCAGTCCACTGTCTACGTACAGATCCAGCTTCGACCTTCTGAATCATGCTCATTGAATCACTTAGTACACACACGTTGGTATAATTCTGTGATTCCAGCCATATGAGAGCCTGTGTAACTGCCATCACCTCCATCGTCATGCTGCTCGTGGTCATGGAGTGGGCACCACTGGATTCTTGAACGGTTCGGCCCGCTGAGCGGGCTGTAAATGCCCACGCACTTCTCTGCTGCTTTACAACAGATCCATCTGTATAGATGAGCACTTCGGGGCTATCTGAGTGATCATAGATGAGCGCGTTAACCTCTGCATTGACAGCGGCAGGGTTCTGCTCTCTGCACCGTCTGTCGAGTGTGATAATGCAGGAGAAGGTACACTTAAAAGCTGGAGGCACCGGCACCCATTCCTTGCCGGGGTTGATACTGGTAAGACTGCAGACCTGTCCGACGACATCTTCCGCCCGACCCATCCATGATTTGCCCCTCTTTAGCCTGTCACCCTTTTCTCTGAATACAGCGTCATGCAGAGGGTGCTGCTCATCTGCACTTATTTTTAAGTATGCACGAGCTCTCCAGATCTTGATCCTGTGTTCCATTGTCGGGAAGTCAAGGAGGTATCTCATTGCTACACAGCTGGTGTCTCTCGTGCAGCCCAAAATGATGCGCATGGCTTCGTTTTGTACCTTTTCAAGTCTTCCAATCTGTGTAGGGCTGACAGTGAGGATGGCCAGGGCATACTCGATGCGTGAAAGCACAAGTCCTTGGAACAGAAGTAATAGCAGTCTTTGCTCGATATTGGCACTCGCCATGACTCTCATTGCTGCCAAACCTTTTCGAGCCTTCGTTATGACATAATCGACATGATCTCTGAAGGACAGGCTACGATCAAGCCTCACGCCAAGATATGTCATTGACTGGGTTCTACTCAGAATGCTCCCATCCATTCTTACTGCCGGCAGGTCTGTTTTCACAAAATGCTGTTTTCACAATGCTGAGTTCAAGAGGGTAGTGAAGGCCCAGGAAACGCAAGGTGTCCCTGTGTTGGATGGGGAGGCCCTTCGAGACCAGTTTGTGGCTGGCATAAGGGACAGTTTCACCCAAACTGTCTTAAAAGAAAAGATCGCACAAGATTCATATGTGACTTTTCTTCAAGTCAGGGAGTGCGCACAAACATGGGAAGGTGTGCGGGCCCCACCGGGTGCTGAAATCAGAGAGGTAGAGGTGAGAGCCAGAAATGAGAACACTGGGGAAATTCAGTCAAGCGTACCTTCAGCGGTGAAAGTTGAGTTTCAGCAGGGGCGGTACGGGCCGGTGCAGGCTGAGGTAGTCCCACAAACGGTAAAATGTAGGCCTGCACATACTGAGCCAGCTCGAGTACCACCAAGAACTGAGTTTACTTCCAGGCAGGGTGAAATTGACTTTCTTCAGAGGGAGATGTCTGAGATTGGTGCCAGGCTGAACAGACTCACCACCAGCGATCAACAACATCAAGTGCCACGTTGCTGGCGATGCAATCGGGTTGGTCACTTGAGACGAGAGTGCAGACAAGCATTAAACGGGACCCCTCTAAGGCTGGGAGCCAGGTATTAGAAGGGGAGCGTCATGGCTCGGACATTAAAATTGTGGGTGGTAGGCCCGAAGAGACTGTTTTAATAGGTGGCAAGAGTGTCCAGTGTGTCATCGATACAGGTTCTCAGGTTTCCACCATTACTGAGGCCTGTTTCAAGGGCATGTTCCAGGACTTTGTTCTAAAGGAAGGACAATTCGTTAGGTTGACGGCCGCAAATGGCGTAATGATTCCATATGTGGGGTACTTCATGTGTGACATTGTGTTGGGTGGGACACAAGTAAAGGACTGTGGGGTGTTTGTCACCAAAGACATGGACAATGGGGAGAGAAGGGTGCCTGACATTATTGGCACAAACATTTTACAGTCAGTACCGAATCTGTGTAGGTTTCTTAATTGGAGCAGCACAGCGGAGGAGATTCCTGGAGTCGGACTGGACGGTGTTAAAGTGTTTGTTGACAATAGAGTTTGCGTACCTGCCCGCTCCATCACTGCAGTTAGTGTAAAATGTGTAAGATTTGTGCGTGAAAATATGCATGTCATTTTCAGCCCAACTCGAGACTTGGAGCACAAGGGTTTGCTTTTCTCCCACACTTTGACTACCTTGAGACGGGGCGTATGCCAAGTCCAAGTGGTCAATCTGGGGGATGAAGATATATCCTTGTCGAAGGGTACTCAAGTTGGGGATATTTCAGATGCTACTGTAGATTTGACCAACCATTTCAAAATGGTAAGTGCTCAGGAGGTTGAGGTTTCAACACGGCCGTATGCCGGAGAGAAAGATGATGTTAGGTGCCCTGTAGATTTGAGCTAGTTTTGAGGGTAGTGATAGAGATAGGAAGAAGTTAGAGGAATTATTAGTTAGGTATGATAGTCTTTTTGCCAAGGGAGATACTGACATAGGCTATTCTTTGGCACCTTGCCGTCTTGACAGACGATAGTTTGTGCTTTAAAAAGGCATAATAACTTTTAACTATGGCGGTAGCGAGTGTGACTGATAAGGCCAATTTGCGCTGTAAATGTCCGTTCACAGTGGGTGCATGTGAACACGTGGTCATTTCCACCATCATGCACCATCTTACGTCTCAAACGCTTGGTGTGTGACTTTTCTGCAATAATTTTCTCCTTTGACTTTATTCCATTTCTGATATTTGCCCTCCATGCAACACGTTCAGCGGCGACTTGCTCCCAATGTGCATTATCAATGCCTGTATCAATCATGTCCCGCTTACACACATCTTTGTATCGTAGTAGAGGCCGACCCTGAGATCTCTTACCCATCTGTAATTCACCAAAAAAGATATCCTTTGGTATTCTACCATCATCCATCCGCCTAAGATGTCCTATCCATCTAAGTCTACGAAGACTGAGCATGGAATAAACTGTCACACAACCTGATCTTTCCAATACTTCAGTATTTGTGATTTTGTCTTGCCACTTAATACCAAGAATTCTTCGCAGACACCGCATATGAAAGCTGTTTAAATTGTTCTCTTGGTGTGAGTAAGTTGTCCAGGTTTCACTGCCATAGAGAAGAGTACTAAGGACACAGGCTTGATAGACAAGGACTTAGCTATACAGATAGGGTAACCCATAGCATCCAGTTGACAGATGAGACCCCCATCAAGCAGCCTTATAGGAGAATTCCCCCAGCATTTTACAGAGAAGTACAAGATCATCTCCAAGGTTTATTAGATAGTCAGATAATTAAGGAAAGTTCCAGTCCTTGGGCTTCTCCGGTGGTCCTCGTGAGAAAAAAGGATGGTAGACTTAGGTTATGTGTCGATTATCGGGCTGTAAATGTTAGGACAAAGAAAGATGCATACCCTCTCCCTAGAGTAGATGAGTATCTAGATGCCCTGGGTGGTGCCAAATTGTTTTCAACTTTAGATCTTGCAAGTGGGTATTACCAGGTGGCCATGAAGCCAGATGATCAAGAGAAGACTGCTTTTACCACCCCGTTTGGTTTGTATGAGTATACGCGTATGCCAATGGGACTTGCAAACTCCGCGAGCAGCTTCCAGAGGTTAATGCAATGCTCTCTGAATGACTATTTTTTTTTCAGATTTTGTTGGTATACCTTGATGACATTTTGGTGTTTTCTGGGGATTTTTCAGAGCATTTGAGTAGGCTTGAGAAAGTGTTTGAGAGACTGCAGTCCATTGGGCTAAAACTAAATCCTGAAAAGTGTAACTTTTGTCAGAAAAAGGTTGAGTTTTTAGGGCACACCATTTCAGAAGAAGGCATTGGAACCATGGATGATAAAGTTGCAGCCATAAAAGAAGCACCTGTGCCCAGAACTCAGACAGAACTTAGGTCATTTCTAGGGTTAGCCAGTTATTATAGAAGGTTTGTCTCAAAGTTTGCTAATATTGCAAGACCACTACATGAGCTGGTGGGCCAACTCAACCAGCAGCAAACCGGTGATACTAAGAAGAAGAAAGGACCCAAAGGGCGGTTGTGGACTCCAGAGTGTGACGAGGCGTTTAATCGATTAAAAGAGGCTCTGACATCAACACCCCTTTTGGGCTTCCCAGACTTCTCATTACAGTTCATATTGGAGGTAGATGCCTCATACCAGGGTTTAGGTGCTGTCCTCTCACAAATTCAAGATGGTAAGAAAAGAGTCTTAGCTTACGCTAGCCGCACACTTTGCTCCTCAGAACAAAACGCTAAAAGCAGTTCTAAGCTTGAGTTACTTGCATTGAAGTGGGCTATGACTGAGAAGTTTAGAAGTTATCTTTTAGGTACTAAAGTAGAAGTTTTTACAGATAGTAGGAATTTAGCTTTGTGGCAAAAGGCAAAACTGGGTGCCATTGAGCAGAGATGGATAGCACAGATGTCAATGTTTGACTACACCATTAAGCACAAACCAGGTCGTGCTAATGGAAATGCTGATTATTTGTCCCGCTACCCTTTTGAAGCCCCAGGAAGATCAGATGAAGATGGTGACATTCCAATCAGTCACATAGCTGCTACACCAGTTAGTCCAAACTTAAGAACTGCTAGGATAGGAGAGATTGTAGATGTAGATAGTCAGAATAACCCGGTAGGTAATGTGCCACTGTTATCATTACCATCATATTCAGCTGAAGAGTTGACAAAACTACAAGCAGAAGATGTCCATGTGTATAAAGTGTTAACTTGTGTGAGTGAGAGAGTGAGACTGAGTAAGATAGAGATGAGGGGTTTACCCCCTGAAACCAAAAGCTTGTTGAAGCAGCGAAAGAGGTTGAGTGTGATTAATGGGTTGTTGTACAGGAAATTAAAGAGGCCAGGTAGAGGGTGGATTTCTCAATTAGTGGTACCTGATGCATTGAAGCAGAGAGTGTTAGAATCGGTGCACAGCACCGGCCATCAGGGCAGAGATAGGATGATACAAATCCTTAGAAGTAGATGTTATTGGCTTGGCATCACAAAAGATGTTGAGCTGTTTTGTAAAAGATGTCAGAGGTGTAATATTGCTAAACCACCCCATATTAAACTGCAGGGTCCTTCAGGTAATTTATTAGCATCTAGGCCTTTTGAGTTGGTGACCATGGATTTTACTATGTTAGAGAAGGATAGTCGGGGGTATGAAAATGTGTTGGTCATTACAGATGTTTTCACCAAATTTACAGTTGCTGTTCCCACAAGGGATCAGAAGGCCTCGACAGTTGCAAAAGTTCTGGTGGAGAAATGGTTTCTGTATTTAGGTGTACCCCATAGACTCCATTCAGATCAAGGCAGGAACTTTGAATCGGCTGTGATTGCAGAACTCTGTAGAGTGTACGGGATTCAAAAGAGCCGTACCACGAGTTACAATCCAAAAGGGAACGGTCAGTGCGAGAGGTTTAATAGGACCCTACATGATCTTCTGAGGCCACTAGAGGCCAGCCAGAAAAGGAGATGATCTGAACATATAGCTGAGGTTTTGTTAGTTTATAACTCTACGCCCCACTCTTCCACAGGTTACTCCCCGTACTACTTGGTGTTTGGGATAGAACCCAGATTGCCAGTAGATTTCATGCTAGATGCTAGTGATGATAGTGATTGTAATGAGGGGGAACCAAATGTTGAGAACTGGGTGACTGGACATCTTTCCCGTCTGCGTAACGCGCATGTTAGGGCAGGCGAACAGTTAAGAAAGTTAGCTGCTGTAAGGAAAGAGAGATGTGACAAGACATCATCCCCTAAATTGCTAACCATAGGAGAAGTAGTTAGGAAGAGAGTCCACTATACAGAGAGGTGCAAGATTAAAGACCAGTGGTCTGTAGATAAGTATACAGTGGTACAGGTCCCAAAAGCCTCAGGAGGCCCATATGTTATTAGAAGAGTGGGAGAGAATGGACCTGACATTAGAGCAGCAGGACACGAGTTAAAGCGGTGTGAGAAAGATGCGGTAATTGAGGTACCGGAGGCGACGATAAGACTACCCGAATTGCCTGTCGTGGCAGAGGTTGAGGAACCACGGGATAGACCGCCAAGAAGTGACTGGTACATGTTTGAGCCAGGAGACTTGAATGTGAGGCGATCAGAGAGAATCCGTCTTAGAAGAGATAGATGATGTTATTTTTGAATACATTTTGTTTCAAATGTTCAGTGTTGAAGCAAGTGGTAACCTGTATAAAGGTTGCTGATTTATTGTTTGTGTAACTTTTATGATTGTTTAATTATTTTTATGTAAAAAGTGAGGGTTGTATTCATTTTGTTACGATTGCTCATGTAGCAGAGGGGCGATTTCTCCTCACTGATGTTAATTTGATCACTGAGTATTAACTTGTACTAGTATAAGGATGGCTTATGCTTATATATTATTGATGTTATTTTGGACTTATTGATGACTGGTGATGTACATGTATACTATTTCCCATTATAAATCTGGATAGAATGAGTAAACTGTTTTATAAAGGTACTGTTTAGGGATGTAACCAGCAGTTCAGGTGTTAGAGCATAGAGGTATGAAGATAACTACCTGTTTGATAAGTGTACCAGGGACGTATGGTCCGGTTGTCGAAACGACAACAGTTAAAGAGGGGGAATTATTCATTGTTTTTGTAATTGTTTGTATAATATTGTGAACACTAAGGTGGCGGGAGACTGTCTCCCTGTTGATCGCATTATTTTTTTTCACTGCTGATATCAGTTTAGTCGTGAATAATGACTGGTATTAATGTAAATGTACCTTGTATTGGCATGTGACCATTATTCTTGTTGGTACCTGATGTACATTTTTGGGGTGTTTTACTTGATGAGTGATGTCTGGGGATAGGAAATTTTTTTTTGGAGCTTCATCAATAGTGGAGGACTATAAGGTAGGGGTCAGAAATTATCCCTCCTTTACTCAAGGCACTAGGGGTGTAATGTTCAGTTGTCTGGGACGACAACAGTTAAAGATGGGGAATAATGTACTCGGCTCGCGATGATGGTGGAATTCTGCAAGAGGGCGTCTGATTGGTCTGGAACTCTGGGACCCCAGTATAAAAGGCCCCGCACAGGTAGAACTGGCCCTTTTTTTCCCGTAGTCCACCGCACTGAGTGACCAGGCGCCAATGCCTATTTCTATTGTGTGTTTAGTAGTTAGACCCTGAAGTTTTGCAGTGGAAAAGCCAGAATTCTAGCTTTAGATTTTAGATTTTCCTGGGTTTTTAGTAGACTAGAGGTTTTTTGGTGGACTAGAAGTTTTTGTTAAATTAGTTTTAGTGGATCAGTTGTTGGTGGATTAGTGTTTGGTAGATTTGTAGCTTTTACTGGTTTAGAAGTTTTTGCTACACTTAGGAATTTGGTTTGTTAGGTTAGTGTCTTTGCTGTTTGATTTTTGCTGTATCCTAATTTCTTTGTTGATGCTACATGTCTGTATATTATTGTGAAGTTTAGAAGTGTTCTGGTTTCATTGGGGGAACATCAATGGATATAGTATTTGGAGTTTTTGAAACCGGTGTTGATGGGAGAGCAGGGGCCACCTGGAGAGTGGAAACCCATCAGGTATGACATGCATGGACAGAGCAATTACTGTTATAAATGAGGTTATGGTAATTATTATCAATGACTGGGTGTAGTGATGTAGGTACCGGATTGAGTGCTACTTGGATGGACATTGTGTTATAAGTATCACATGATGACGACTATGCTTGTGATGGTGGTGGTCATGGGATGATGATGATAGCCATGATGAGGAAGACGATTATTATATCCGCCAGGGATTGAAGTGGCTGGTAGTAATCGAGGCGGGTGTATGTAGACTATTGTAATCTTAACCACAACCAGGGTTATGGTGTGGGATTGAGGGTGTCAGGTGAATGTGTAGAAAACATTGGAGGCTGTTGAATAGGTGCTCCCTGTCATTTATATTTTATGTGGAGCATATCCTATAACCTATTCATATCATTGTTGTCCAGTTGAAGCATCGTGTGGTTGGTGTGAATTTACACAGTCCATGTCTATGTTTGTGCCACAAAGACATTGTTTACATACACTAGTGTTGTAGTGGTTGTCCTATGAAGTCCATGTGTTGATGCAAATAATGAGTCTTTGATGATTAATAATTAGATGTTGTGTTTGCCTACAATGTCTGATGTATGTTGGCCAGGTCAGTGTTGAGATGTTGTGTTTGCTCGTGATGTAAGTGAATCTAATGAATGTGTCAGGATGTTGCGTCTTGTGTCTATTCGTCACAAGTACAAGAGTGTTGTCTGTCTTACGTAGAGAGACTGGGTGTTGTTGTTGTCTTGTTGGGCCATCATGTTGAGATGTTTGACTTGTCTTTGCCTAATATTTTTGTTGGTTTTTATTTTATCTACAGGAAAAGCCAGAATTCTAGCTTTAGATTTTAGATTTTCCTGGGTTTTTAGTAGACTAGAGGTTTTTTGGTGGACTAGAAGTTTTTGTTAAATTAGTTTTAGTGGATCAGTTGTTGGTGGATTAGTGTTTGGTAGATTTGTAGCTTTTACTGGATCAGAAGTTTTTGCTACACTTAGGAATTTGGTTTGTTAGGTTAGTGTCTTTGCTGTTTGATTTTTGCTGTATCCTAATTTCTTTGTTGATGCTACATGTCTGTATATTATTGTGAAGTTTAGAAGTGTAATAAACAAATGATGCTTGTGTTACCCTTACTTTGTTGTTTAGTTGATAGACTCTAGTGTTATAGTCATTGGTGTTAGAACAGCCCTTGGAGTAATTCTTTGTCTGGGATTGGAGAATATTGTTCTAATCCCCTGTCGGCCCACCCTGGGATCTTCTTAAACCTTAATTCTTTTCTATTCTTGTTAACCGAGGACGGTGAGAGGTTCTTTCTCTTTATTCATTTTCTTCTTTGGCCCTACGCAGTCAGGGTTTGCGCTCTTCTCCTCACATCACCGTAGCAGAAGTAAGTGGTCCTTGCTTCCTGTTTATACCTTTGTTTTCATATCTATCTATCTATCTATCTATCTATCTATCTATCTATCTGTCTGTCTGTCTGTCTGTCTGTCTGTCTGTCTGTCTGTCTGTCTGTCTGGTCTGTCTGTCTGTCTGTCTGTCTGTCTGTCTGTCTGTCTGTCTGTCTGTCTGTCTGTCTGTCTGTCTGTCTGTCTATCTGTCTATCTGTCTATCTGTCTAGTCGGTCGGTCGGTCGGTCGGTCGGTCGGTCGGTCGGTCGGTCGGCCGGCCGGCCGGCCGGCCCGCCCGCCCGCCCGCCCGCCCGCCCGCCCACCCACCCACCCACCCACCCACCCACCGACCGACCGACCGACGCACCGACCCACCCACCCAGTCAGCCAGCCAGCCATCCACCCACCCACCTACCTTTCTGCCTACCTACCTACCTACCTTTCTGTCTGTCTGTCTGTCTGTCTGTCTGTCTGTCTGTCTTTTCTGTCTGTCCGCGCTATTAAATATTGATAAAGTATACTGGAAAAAACGTCAGGACCATGTGTTGAAAGAGGAAGAGGACTATTGGAGAAAGGATGGATTGAATTTTATGCAGCCGAGAGCAATCATCAACCTACTGGAATCGTCCAACACAGATATGATCGCAGACCTTAATCTACGTACACACTTACTGGGATATTTTGCTCCAACTATTTAGACGAATTGCAGGCCCTAAACATTACAGCATCAGCATCAGCTGAAGAAACAAGAAGGAAATGAAAAATAAGGTAAGAAATATATTCCTTCTACTTTCCTGTTAATTTACAAATTATTTACCCCGTGCCTCTAAATTCTCTGTCTTTACTAATATTACACATTGCACCCCTCTCGGGAATCTCCGTGGTGAAGTCGTCAAGCCGTCTGACTCGGGCTCCGAAGGTTGTATGTTCGATTCCGGGCCGCGTCCTTCATTTCACGAGTGCATTTTTTCGGAGACTCCCGAGGGTCGTCGCTGGAACTACGGAGTTCGTGCTTTGTGCGACGCTTTCCGCGCTGCGGAAAGAAACTGAGCCATATGGGATAAACACCCGGTGCAATGCAGCCGACCCTGTCGATTTTAAGCTAGTTCTTTCATTGCACCCACTCCCATATGAATCCGGATACGCCTTTGTGTGTCATCAGAATTGACAGGTCTCCCATTACCGTAAAAATAACTTTGTTAACGAGAAATCACTAGTTGTTCAGCAAAACATCAAAGGAATGTTGCCGCTTTCAATGATTTAAGTTGTTTTTGGACCTATCAAAGACATATTCCTTGGGTGGGGGTAAATATAAGACGGCTGGAAAAATTTCATAACGATGCATCAGACAGTTTTCAAAATAATTGATCGTGAATGAAGGCAAACAAATGTGGACATACTATAGTGCCCCATGTCCACCGCCATGTTGATTGGCCCCTGCATTGCTTCCATGAACCACTCCTTCTATTATTGTTCTCTCTAAGCCATGGCAAACTACTGAACGTAAACTTGCCCATAAATCCCAAACAGCCAAAAAATTACGGGGTTGACTGCGACGTCCTGTACAGAATATGCAACAAACTAAATCATGGTGACGTCTGTTATGACCACGGTATTTGGATTTAATGAAGAAGTTTATGAGGCGATGTTCAGACCTTGCAGAATGTCTTCTTCTTCTTCTTTCTTCTTCTTCTTCTTCTTCTTCTTCTTCTTCTTCTTCTTCTTCTTCTTCTTCTTCTTCTTCTTCTTCTTCTTCTTCTTCTTCTTCTTTGTTGTTGTTGCTGTCGATGTTGTTGCTGTTCAGGTTCTACGTCGACGGAATTTTTAAGTCTTATCCATTCGGCCATGCTGGCTTCTCTTCTTCCTGATCTACATTATTCTAAGCAGCTGTATTCTGTTACATTGAAATTCAAGTCTGGATTTCCTTCTTTAGTGATTGTGAAATCTGACATGGTTCTCACGTCCATGTGATGCTACAGGGACAATGAGCCCGAATAATTATACAAAACGGTTAGGAAGCTTGACGACAGGAGAAAACACACTCCGACAACATTTCTTATTAATGAACAAGGAAATAGGAGGGAGAGAGAGAGAGAGAGAGAGAGAGAGAGAGGTGGGTGGGGGGGGGGGAATGATTAGCCATTTAAATGTACGTATTATCCGATGGGGGAAAACACACACACACACACACGCACACCTTTTATCTGACACAAATTGCACTTCAGTTTCAGCTAAGTAATCTTTTCTTTTTTTGGGGGGGTCTATTTGGGGGTCTATTGTCGAGTAAAGGATTCAGAGTAAAGGAAACAGCTCCGGGCGATTTGGTAGCAGACAATGGTATGAGTGCTGGTCGTTCAGAAAGTAAAGGCAAACTGTTGAACGTCAACTTGCCAAGAAATCAAGAAACAGCCAAATAATACGGGGGTTGACTGCGAGGTCCTGTGTAGGACATGCAGCTAACTAACTACAAAAGAAAGGATTCCGTGACGAAGTGGTAAAACGACCTGCCTCTCGCTACGAAGGTCGTGCTTTCGTTTCCTACTTCGTCATTCCCCTCAGGGTTGGCAGCTGGAGCTTGGGAATTCCAGCTCAACGTGACTCTAATGGCTGGTCATGCTGCAGAAAGAAGACCGGGCCATATTGGGTAGAACCACGTGCAATAAGGTCGAGCTTCTTGCCACTAACCCCATGTTTTTCGGCTTCAAGTACCAGCCCGGTAGTAGTAAAACCTCTTTTTGGATAACATAAGGTTACATGTCCTTGGCATGTCGTTGCACTCACACCGGCTTATATTAGCTGTTTCTGCTTTACTGGGCATTTGTATGTTCAGCAGTTTGCCATTGCTGTCTGAACGAGAAGTCCGCATAAGTCCAACTGACCGGCGTGTGGAACGAATCCACTACCGCTGTCAGCAAAGAAACTGTTATGCTCGAGCGTGGTAAATCTGTCGGCCACTTCGACCGCTCCTTCTTGGATACCATACCGTAGACCAGTGGTTCTCAACCTTTTCTGACCCATGCACCTCTTCACCATATATTCAGAATGTCACCCCCCCCCCCCTTTCATATTTCCTCGCTATAAATCCCCCAACCCCCACACACACTCAGTATACGTATCAATGGAAGCTTAATTTAATAACACATACTAGAACACGTCTAGACGTTTACATAAAACGTGATTTGCGGGTCTACTTATGAAGTACAGAACTGTAAAGTATGGAGGGAAAAACAACATCAAGTAATCGGTTCTTGTATTAACGCGATCTTGAAATAATCTCAATTCCTCCTCCCCCCTCCCCCTTTCGGAAACCCTAGAGTCATCAGGGGACAGAGGGGAAAGTGCTAGAAAGAGGGTTAAATACAGGGAGACTCCAGAATGGTGTTTTCATGGGAACTGATAATCGGGTTCAAGGGTGAAAAAGATTTTCACGGTTGTCCGGGGGAGGCTGAATAAAGACAAAAGTTTGGATAAAGTGGGGTGAGTTTAATTTTGGCGAGGTTAGGGAAAAACTTCGCCTGGTGGAAAATTTAGTGTGGGCAAGTTAGAGAAAACTTGGCCCGAACGATAGACCGGCAGTTGATTTCTGGCGCTACATTAGGGAAACGTAGCCAGGAGAGTTGAGTTCTAGGCTGTTAGGGAAACTGGGCCAGAGAGAAGATACTCAGAGGAGTTGGTTACGTTCAGGGACGGAGAAGAGTCCCGCGTACCAAGTGATTTTTCGAAGGCCTGTAGAAGGCAGTATTGGTTTCACATGGAATTAATGTATCTGCCGTTTTTTATGATCATTCCTGGGATGACACGTTTTCATCATGTCTCGTCATAATCAATAAAGTTGTGTGTGGCAAACCGTTGTTCTATATTGACTCATAGTTGTTGAGCAGTCATCCGGCACACGATTCCCACTGACATACACTAGACACAACCACAGCCACTTCTGTCGGTCAGCAGCATTGTGACAGTGTGTATGGACTACGCTTGAGTTCAAAGCGAGCGAGCGCAAAAAAATTCCCCTCGTACTTCTGTCTTCCACCTGTATGAATGTTATATATATATATATATATATATATATATATATATATATATATATATATATATATATACACACACACACGCACACACACTACCCTTCACAGAGCTTACCTCAGCCCTAACGGTTAAAACTACTCGGACGCTTTTGCCACTGTAAACAACCTAACGTCTTTATAACGCGATGCAAAGCTATAAACAACCCAACGTCTTTATAACGCGCAGAAAAATCATAAACAACTGATAATTCTGCCCCAAATGTTTATACTATCACACCTGACATTCGGCAACCCTAAAGATAATCTGTGCTAAAACATTCGGTATCTGCATTGATTCGCCAGCAGACGTTAACTACAAGACTTCAACAAAACCTTCTGCGTAATGGTTGTACTTGCATCAGGAGTTATCTCACCCCGCGCCATTTGCAGTTTCATCGCCGTCTGCTGCTAGCGGATAACCGACAAAAAATCGGCCGGTGCGCGAGCGTACGTCTGCGCACATGACCACTGACAGCATCTTGCTCAAATCCTAGGCGCTCACACTGTCAGATAACCGAGTGAAGGAAGCCATAAATCAACCCGGCTGATTACCCAGAACTCATATATATATTTACGGCACGGCCCATCAGTCAAACCGATAACTCCGTTTCCTTCGTCAGCCGATGCCTTGCCCGACTGGAGTGTGCGATCAGGACTTATCACAACTCTCGTTCACTGGGGTTGTTTAGATCGTTGCCTTTTCTCTCTCTCTCTCTCTCTCTCTCTCTCTCTCTCTCTCTCTCCCCCCCCCCTCTCCTTTCCTCAACGATACAAGAGTAGTCTCGGCGTAGGGGTTAGTGAATGCTGTTTCATAATTATCAGACACACTGGGTCGAGGGTTCGAAATCAGTAGCAGACGATTTGGGAGCAGTTCTCTTTGCGTTGATTTCGATGGTATGGCAGTCGGCCGTTCATAAAGCAATGGTAAACTGCTGATTGTAAATACGAAGGGGCTTCAAATGAAAACCTTAAAAGTGTGTGTGTGTGTGTGTGTGTGTGTGTGAGAGAGAGAGAGAGAGAGAGAGAGAGAGAGAGAGAGAGAGAGAGAGAGAGAGAGTATATTCTGTAAAGGTAAAGAACAAAGGTATCATTTTTCGATGTAGTCACCACTGCGTTCAATGAAAGTCCTCCATGCCGATAAAGTGCTTGGAATCCTGTAAAGAAAATTACCTGGGGTCACTTGGTGTGCGTGACCCTGTAGTGAACAGTCTTTCACAGAAGTCACGCCGTGATTCCCCCCCCCCCCCCCCCCCCATTCCCCCCGGTTGAAAAAAAAAAGGGGGGGGGGGTGTCAGTGGGCTAAAGCAATTATTATAAGAACTATTGGCACTCTTCCGACAGACGGGTCTAAATAGTTCTGCAGTGAATAATTTTATATAACTAACATTAACCCTAACCCTAAACCCTAACTTATTCACTGCAGAACTATTTAGACCCGTCTGTCGGAAGAGTGCCGAACTATTTTTTGCCGACATTATGCCAAACATTGACGAGTACTGCAACTAACAACCCAAACTCATTACAACAGAGATGAGATACAAGCGCTGCGGGAGTAACTGTGAGAGATATAATTAGGAATGAGGAAATTAGAAGAAGACTAGGTCTGAAACCAGTCATGCAATTCATTAAAGAACAACAGATGAAATGGTTGAGTGTCCTCACAAGGATGCCATTGTACCATCCACCACAAAGAGCCACATTGAAGAAATATATTTGAAACAAAACAATAGGGAAGGCGTCGTACCGTTAACCCACTCCACCATAAGTATAAAAAGGGGGTTTAAAAGGCAAGAGGGTCGACGTAATTGCAACAGGTTTTATCCCATATGGCTCAGTCTCTTTCCGCAGGGTGGCCTATGGAAAGCGTCGCACAAAGCACGAACTCCGTAGCAATAGGGTACAGTATTTGTCTTCTCTGTCTTTCTCCCATTCTCCTCTAGCAAGTCTAAGTCACGCCGCCGGCAGTTAACAATGGCTTCACATTGAAACCCGTGTAAACCAATCCCAAGTAATCCGGTCATAAACCTACAGGGCAGCCCATTGTGTGGAGTCCAGGAGATTAACAGTTACAGGGAGACATTAACTTCATGGAGAATGGAGATACAGGCGGCTGTCGAACAAGAACGCATTTGTGTAACTTACCGTAGTGGCATTGTGATTAGTGCCTTTGCCGGTTAAGACAGTGGTCGGGTTTCAATCTCAAGAAAAGACAGCAAAGACATGGTTATATTCCGACCATTTCGGCTCATGTGTAGACCTAGCCTCATAAACATGGGTTAGTTATGTCATGTCCTTTCCAGAGCCTTGCAGTCAACCCTGGCATTTATAGACTGATTTACTGGGCAACTTTATGTTCAGTAGTTTGCCAAAAAGGGGGTTAAAAGGCTAGAAGGTCGACTTCATTGCACCGGGGTTTATCCCATATGGCTAGATCTCTTTCTGCAGAACGGCCTGCCGTAAGCGTCTAGCATGAACTCCATAATTCCAGAGACGACCCCCAGGAGTCACCTAGGAGAGTGCATTCGTGAACCTAACGAAATAGACCGAAATCGAACCCACAATCTTCGGATCGCGAAGCAGGTGGCATAATCCGGTGCAATGAAGTCGAACATTGTGCCTTTTAAACTGATTCTTATACCCTTGGTGGGGTTGGTTAATGATACGACGGCTGCCACCGTTTACGTGGTCTTCCCATTGCCCTGTGTCCGTTATATTTCTTCAGTGCGGCTCTTTGTGGCAGCTGGTACCAGGGCATTCTTGTGAGTGGTCAAACTGTATTCTTTTGTGTTTAATGAAGTGCATGACTGGTTTCAGACCTAGTCGTCTTCTAATTTCCTCATTTCTAATTATATCTCTCACAGTTACTCCCGCTCCTCGTCTAAGACACCTCATCTCTGTTGTAATTGATTTGGGTTTTAGTCGCAGTAAGCGTCATTGCTTGACATTGATCGCATAATGCAGGCCAAGAAATAGTTCTTATGAGATTTGCTGTAGTAGTTATACGGGTATATATCTTTCTATGCATCAAATATGACGCTAGTTGTCACAATGCTTGATTTGCCCATGCGCAGCGTTTGTTGAGTTTGTCATCTGTTCCCCCACCTGAAGTGAAAGTTGACCCTAGTTATTTAAACCCCCTTGCTTGTTTTATTTCCGAGTTCTTTATTTTCATGGACAGCGTTTATTATGAAACCTGTCACCATTGTGTCCGTCTTTTCAGTGCTTATTTTCATATTGTATTTCTCAAATTTAGCACTGGCTTGGTTTATCTGGGTCTGATGACTGTCTTCATTCTTTGCTATTAATACTTTATTACTCCAACCTGGTTAAATGAAACTAGGGCACCCATGGCCCTGGCAATCATAAAGCAGCAATTATTGGGACAGACGGTTCTTTGTTCTGGGCTCTCTTAATCCTGACATAGGATAGGATCTTTTGTGTTAGGGGTTCAACTGCCGTGTGTAAAATAGATGCCGGGAAAACACATTCATAGCTGGCCGACCTGGATATGTGGGAGACATTTGGTCAATATGTGTGGAGATATGTGTTGAACATGTGTGGAGATAGTTGTTGAATATGTGTGGAGATAGTTGTTGAACGTGTGTGGAGATAGTTGTTGAATGTGTGTGGAGATAGTTGTTGAATATGTGTGGAGATAGTTGTTCAATATGTGTGGAGGCAATTGGTAAAAATGTGTGGAGACAATTGGTAAATATGTGTGGAGACAATTGTGTGAATATTTGTGGACAGTATTGTTGAATATGTGTGGAGATAATTGGTGAATATGTGTGGAGATAGTTGTTGAATACGTGTGGAGACTGTTGTTGAATATGTGTGGAGCCAATTGGTGAATATGTCGAGACAAGTGTTGAATATATTTTCATTGTCGGCGCAGCTTCATAACCGTTACACCCACGAGTTCGCTAAGAAGAAACGAAGCGATACCTAAAGGCAGATAGGGCGGCCGACGTTAGTTTACAATCTCACCGTAGATAGTTAAGTTCGTTGTAGTCGTTCCACTTCTTCCTCTGGTGTAAAGTCACTTGGCAGTGAATATCGTGATGTATAGCTGTACGTATGCACACCCCATACACAAGCAGCATATATATATATATATGTGTCGGTCGGCGTGGCTGTGAGGGTTAAACGTTCTCTGCTGGCGGCGGCGTAGTGGGTTCATTCCACACACCGGTCTGTGGAACTTACATGTTGATTTCTCGTTCAGAACGCAATGGCAAACTACTGAACGTAAAACTGGCTAGTAATTCACGAACAGCCAATCCAGGCCGAGGTTGATTGCCTTCTAAAAGGACACCACACGCACACGCGCGCGCACACACACACACAACACACACACACCACACAGATACCAGACGATCGTTGGTAGTAGTGTGATGTTTAACCTGTATCGTTATCTGACACATATACATCCATGCTTCAGTGAAACAAAACGTGGCGAAAAGACATTGGCCACACACAGATCACGTGTTTCCGAAAATAAGCCAATAGTACAAGAACAAAAACATAGCCCCTGTTTTTGAAAGCAAAAGTGAACAGATACCTTGGTTACCGGTGAAGACACGGAGAAGAGGATTAAAAGCAGGTATGAATAATTTTGGAAGCACGTGGGAGGAATGTGACACCAATGTTAGAGGGAAGATAGACAGGTTGTTGAAAGTTTATGCTACATGAGGATCCGACAGTGCTGGATGATCATATCGTTTCTCTGTGCTTCTATAGAGAGAGAGAGAGAGAGAGAGAGAGAGAGAGAGAGAGAGAGAGAGAGAGAGAGAGAGAAAGAGAGAGAGAGAGAGAGAGAGAGAGTATGACATGCAGAGGGAGAGCATAGAAAGAAGCAGAAAGAGACACAATTAGATAGAGAGGTAGAGAGAGACAGACAGACAGACAGCGAACGAGATAGAAGCAAACACACACACACACACACACACACAAACATGGAGTGAGAGCGAGAGAGAGAGAGAGCGAGAGAGAGAGAGACGATCAGACAACGAACAATTCTGTTTACCAGTAGATTTTACATGTTTATATGAGTATTACCTCCCAAAGGCGTGTCCTAGCACATGTTTCCTAAGTTATTTGAAGGTGAATATTAATTACGGGTATCTGTGTCAGTATTTACACTGCTTCCTGTGCGCATTTTCCTGTAATTATTTCCACCTGTGCCAGCCTCGGGCATCGTACCTGCAAAATGCAGTTCTTGTTGTAAATGACAGCTGTGTTCACTCAGGCCATACCAGGCCAGGCACCACCCAGTTTCGTGATATGTTGTGACTTGCTGTATGCTACATGGAAGTACATTTATTTTTGTTCGCATATCCTTTACAGGACATCGCTGTCAACATCAGCATCTTTCAGCTGATTGTTGATTTCTTGGAAAGATTACGCTCAGTAGTTTGCCATTGCTTTCTGAGCGACCGCACATATACCCCTAAGTTACCGACGCTGAGAGAACCCTACCGATTCTCGCGCAACGTCACGTTACTCACGAGAGTATACGGGATCACGGAGAAAGTCGTGTAACACCTAGACCCGGGAGACCGGCTGTAAGTACATAGTTGATGGAAAACACACTGACCAATAAAAGGTTGTCATTTGCAACGAGGAAGAGGGTGTTGAGGTGCTACATTGAACATGTACTTTTGTATGGATGTGAAGCGTGGACAATCAGCAGATAAGCTGAAAAACATTTGGTGGCTTTGGACATGTGGTTTCTGAGGAAAAGAATACCATGGACAGACAGAAAAACCAGTGACCGACTCCTACAAGAAACAAATGAAAATCGTAAACTGATTAGAGAAATTAGACGTAGATAGTCACAATTTTCTGGCCACGTTTTGAGAATAAATACATGGGATAACTTGTTGACAACTGGCAAGATCGAGGGGAAAAGAACAAGGGGAAGGCATAGAAATAAATTACCTGAATGGCTTGATCACATGATATGGCCGAGACAAGAACAGAGAGCGGGTCCACGTAGATTTCGAAACATGACCGCCCACGCTTATCGGCACGGCACATGATGATAAGTGAACTACATATCCTCCGTGGCGAAGGAGTTAAGCCGCCGGCCTCGGTCTCTGAAGGTTGTGGATTCGATTCCAGGCTCCGTCATTCTGTTCACCAATACAATTTGCTCGGAGACTCCTGAGGGTTGTTGCTGGAGCTACGGAGTTTGTGCTCTGTGCGACGCTTACGGCAGGCTGGGGGAAGAGACCGCGTCATATGAGGGTAAAACCCATGTGTATTGGAGTTGTTCCGCTTGGCTTTCAACCACCTTTGTAAACTATACGGTTATTGGGTGTTCTGCGAGTCGCTTACTTTATTGAGAGGACATATAGTAAGTCCCACAAAGAATGCCTTCGTTCACGATCAATTATTTTGAAAACTGTCTGTTGCATCGTTATGAAATTTTTCCAGCAGTCTTATATTTACCCCCACCCAAGGAATATGTCTTTGATAGGTCCAAAAACAACTTAAATCATCACAAGCGGCGACATTTCTTTGATGTTTTGCTGAACAACTAGTGATTTCTCGCTAACAAATTTATTTTTACAGTAATGGAAGCCCCGCCAATTCAGATGACACACAAGGCTTATCCGGATTCGTATGGGAGTGGGTGCAGTGAAAGAACTAGCTTAAAAGTCGACATGGTCGGCTGCATTGCACTGGGTATTTATCCATTATGGCTCAATTTCTTTCCGCAGCGCGGAAAGCGTCGCACAAAGCACGAACTCCGTAGCTCCAGCGATGAACCTCGGGAGTCTCCAAAAAAATGCACTCGTAATCGAACATACAACCTTCAGAGCCCGAGTCAGACGGCTTGACCACTTCACCAAGGAGAATCCCGAGAGGGGTGCAATGTGTAATATTAGTAAAGACAGAGAATTTACAGAGGCACGGGGTAAATAATTTGTAAATTAACAGGAAAGTAGAAGGAATATATTTCTTATCTTACTTTTCATTTCCTTCTTGTTTCTTCAGCTGCTGGTTAATAAAGTGTACACAAGTATTCATGTTAGCTTTTTATATTGAGTTCGTGAAAGCTTCCAAATAGCTGTGCGTTAATGTGCGTATGGAGTGACCAGAAATGATACGGCAATTTAGTCATCATGTTTCCATTTTTAAGGATCTGTTCAGCTGTATGTGTAGTTTGTTCACACGTACACATGGGTGACAGACCCGCTTTGAGTCTTCGTGAAAGACTGTCTACTCTGCTGTTTACCGTTCAGAGACGGAACATTATTACCTGTTTTGCACTATGAAAATAGTTGTCAGTGTCTCTGTAATGGGCTTTCTTCTTAACGACAAGATGTTGGTCCTCTTTTCATTGAAGTTTATAGATTGATTCGTATGCTCGTGTGTTGTCCCCTAATTTGACAACGTGTTTGCTCTCACGTTTCTTGTTGTGCCACAATATGTCAGTTTCCACCGCAATATTACTCTTCTGTTGGTATTCAATGCGTTTCATGTGTGTGTGTATGTTGTTTTTTTTTCAATACAGTTGTTTGTCACCGCTGAGGGCTTGCGGAATTGAAAATTCATCAATGTGGAATACAAACTGTTGCCATTGACATTATGCTGGTGCTGTAATGTTTAGGGCCTGCAATTCGTCTGAATAGTTGGAGCAAAATATCCCAGTAAGTGTGTACGTAGATTAAGGTCTGCGAACTGCTCAGACCTTAATCTGTGTTGGACGATTCAAGTAGGTTGATGATTGCTCTCGGTTGCATAAAATTCAATCCATCCTTTCTCCAATAGTCCTCTTCCTCGTTCAACACATGGTCCTCACATTTTTTCCAGTAACTTTTATCAATATTTAATAGCGCGGACTGGTTGACAGACAGACAGACAGACAGATAGAAAGGTAGGTAGGTAGTAAGGTAGGTGGATGGATGGCTGGCTGGCTGGCTGGATGGGTAGGTAGCTAGCTAGCTAGACAGACAGACAGACAGATCTCCGCCAGGAGCTGGGCGAAGCCGGGCCGAGTCAGCTAGTTTATTTATATAATCTCGTTTCATGAAAGAACCCCCATTGGAGACACCTCTGAACAATACCATTTAACTCCGCGCTGTTTGTGCTAAAACGAAAACCGCGAGACAATTTCAAAAATAGCGGGGGTGTGTCTTGCTGAAGCTGTAATACTCTTAAAATGATGGTATTAATCCCGGAGCCGTAATTTATACACCGCATATAAACAAACATTGAAATCTGCTGTACAATATCCAGAACAAAATTTTTTTTGTTGGGTGGTCATAATGATAAGGTTATATGCTAAATCTCACCATTTTCTCTTAGTTGGTTACTAAGATATTGAATTTTATATTGGGGCAAAAAAACAAACAAACAAACAAACAAACACACACACACACTATATAGTAGCGTAGTACAGTGGTACCTCGGGTTACGAACCTAATTCGTTCCAGAACTCTGTTCGTAACCCGAAATCTTCGTACCTCGAAGCATTGTAATCAGTGAATCAGAGACAATCCGTTTCAAGATGAAAGAATCGTTTTTTTTTATTTTTTTTATTTTTAAATTAACATCCGGTCGTTTACCTGACAAAACACAAAGAATACGTGTACTTCACATATTAAATAAAGAGAAAGAAAACAGCCACATGAATTAAATATAAAATAAATAAAAAATAAAAAGATTTAGTCTATCTTTCTTACCAAGAAAACGATCATGGGAAATTTGTCACTTTCTTTGCTATTCTGAATCATTAGTTTCAGGAGTTTCTTGTCGCTTTTTCTTGGCAGCCGACTGGGAACCTTCCTACACCAAGAAACTAGCAAGGGAAATTTGTCACTTCCTTTGCTGGAGAATCTTTCTGACGTGGGCCATCGCGTTATCATTCATCAGGTTTACTGCCCCGTTAGCAACAAGTTTGTTTTGAATGATGGTTCACAATGAAGTCTTCGACGTCTGCCCACTTGCTGCAAATTTCTTTAATCGTGGCTGTTGAAACGGTCACTGGCTCCTCATCATCGGACGACTGCTCCTTCTTTAATGTCTTTAGATGTTCATTCTGCCCCGGTAGTGCTTTCTCTTCCTGTGTGATAAAGGTCCTCTTTAGCATTTTCTTCCAGAAGAGGCCCGTTTCATCGCAATTAAAGACTTGTTGTGAAACGTAGTCTTCCTCTTTGATGGTCTTATCAAATTCCACCTTGAACGCTTCTGCTTCTGTCTCGTTAGAACTTGCAGCCTCTCCGCACCTGATTACACTATGAATGCCACTTCTTTTGTGAACTTTTCAAACCAGCCTCTGCTGGTTTTTAAATCGTCAGTCTCAGCACTTGTCCACCATTCGCGTCAATACAGAACATTCTACACATCTGTTCAGCAAGCGGAACTGTCTGTTTGGAATATGTTCGATTTTCATTACATTACTAATTCTAGTAAAAGAGTATGTATTGTTACAATTTCTTTCTCCATCTCTATATTTCTTTCCTGAGTATTGCGTTGGAGTCTGTTGACAACGGCATGCTTGCAATTGGCAAAGGAAACATCACGCTAGTCGTAATCTCAGCCAGTCTATGTGATGTTATGCTGTATCCTAACCTGGTTACAACCTAATAAGCCTCTCTGCTGATGGGAAGTTCCAGTACCGGTCTTGCACACCCCGCTGGATTATAGCTTGGAGAGGTATAGCCGTGCAACACAACCCCCGTCCAGATGCTACTTGGGTACCGAATAGGGAGTAAAGTCTACTAAAACCTCAGTCAAATAGATGCAAGTCATTTCCAGGGCCCATGTCAATGCCAATGCACTGGACTACAGAGTTGGAACTTTGTTGTCCTGAAGATGCACGAAACAGCCAACCTCCATATCCGCCCAGAAGATACACCAACCAACCTCCAACATATCCGTCCACAGGATACACCAACCAATCTTTGACATATCCGTCCAGATGATACACCAACCAACCTTCAAAATATCCGTCCAAAGGATACACCAACCAATCTCTAACATATCCGTCCACAGGATACACCAGCTTCCAAAATATCCATGCACAAGATATACCAACTTCCAACATATCCGTCCACACGATACACCAACTTCCAACATATCCGCCCAGAGGATACACCAACCAACCTCCTAAATATCTGTCCACATGATACTCAAACTAGCCAACTTCCAACATTTCCGTGCACAATATACACCAACCTCCAACATATCTGTCCTCAGGATACACCAACCAACACATTTCCAACATATCCCTCCACATGACAGACCAACCAATATACCTCCAACATATAATTCTGACTTCCCTTAATCTCAGTGGCACATCTCCCATCGGAAGTCACAGTGTGACCTAGATATTTTTGTTTGATGTAGAAAAGGAAGAATGGAGTACGTGAATCCGGGATGTTCTTCTCTGGACTCCCTATAGCTATCATTTTCCTGCGGCAATTGACTACGAGTGTTTTTTGGTGTGAGTGCGCGTGTATGTGCGTGTGCGTAATTGCTCTCGCGCCGATAGTCACATTAGGATAGGAAATGATTAAAGCCGACAACGGATGATGCATACTTTGAGTAAAGAGACGGTTGTTTAGTTAAGCCAGCTGATGTCAGCTGTGAACCTGTCAGTTCACATTGCAAGACAACTAACGATGCCGGTGTGAATTCCCTGGTGATTCTTGTATACCTTAGGCTTGTCTCCGTGCCGGCTAATTATTGTAACCATGTATGCATATGGTAAATGTTATTCCTGTGTCCTCGTGTTCTTTTCCGGAGTGTCTTAACTTTTTGCGTCGCTCTCTATCGTAGCTCAGTAAGGACACGCTGAATTAGGTGCACCGGCTTGCTTAGTGCATGCTTTTCAACAGTTAGATGCGGTTCGTCTGTTGTCCAAGGTATTTCTCCATAATGCAGTCTTCTTCGTAAGTTATGCCAATGAGCCCTGATGCCTGTATGTTCAATTCCTAGGGCATATATATTTGTGTATATATATACACCAAGTTTCCAGGTGTGTTTCTCCTCATAACGTATCCAATAAATCTTGGATCTTGACTGTCTGTCTAATTTATCTAATCAATTTACGGTTTACGTTTCAAAGAATAAAGATAACAGGTGTGCAGGCTGGTGGTGGGGGGGGGGGGGATGAGACAGTGAGAGAGAGAGAGAGAGAGAGAGAGAGAGAGAGAGAGAGAGAGAGTTATAAATCTACATGCAGAGGGATAGACAGAGAGGTAGAGGGAGAGAGAGAGAGGGTCAGATATATACTCGAAGAGTGAAAAACAGAGAGGTAGCGAGAGAGAGAGAGAGAGAGAGAGAGAGAGAGAGAGAGATATGCACGACAAGGGAGATGCAGGAGATGCAGAGAGGGAGAGTAAGTGATAGAGCTACACGAAGAGTGAGAGACAGAGACATGAGAGACACAAGGTAGTCGCGGGGACCGACCGATGGTCACAGCGAGTCTGAGAGACACACATGTATGCAAAGTGTGTGTGTGTGAGAGAGAGAGAGAGAGAGAGAGAGAGAGAGAGAGAGAGAGAGAGAGAGAGAGAGAGAGAGAGAGAGAGAGATGGAGGGTTGTGTGCATACTTATTAGAGGAACATTTCACCTTAACGCTTAACTTCATCTTCTTGTCATTAAGAGAACAGTCTGGATTTTGTTATACAGTTAACATTGGTACTCTAATTTCTGTTTACAATGTCTAGTAGTGATGAAAAGTAATAACATATCATTGAAAGAGTCAGTGTTGAATGAAACAGCTGCCTAAGTTCCGAACGACTCAACATCTGTTGACAGCGTCATGAGAAAGCTAGCGAAGGGGTTAGTAAATTAGTAAATATTGCATACTGTCACAAAAATAAAACACCGCGTTTAACCAGTTGATTACTATAGAGACTTTCTGATTCTTCTTCTTCTTCTTTCGTTCGCTTGAAATATGTCTATATCTGCAATGTCGTCTCTTGCATGAATTGAACTGTTTTTTTCAGTTCACACAGTGGTCCATACAGTTTATCTTCCACTGTCGTCTCTCTAGGCCAGAAGGTTTGCCTAGATATGTTGTATTTTGGGCAGTCTTGGAGTATGTGCTCTGCTGTCTGCGACGCCAATCCACATGTGCACATGGCTGTTTCACCAATCTTGAATTTTGTATACATGTGGTTGCGTAATCTATTGTGTCCTGTTCTGAGGCGCAGAATAATGACTTGTTCTGGTCTGTCCATAATGTGGTAGTCATCTTGAGCAGGTTTTGGTGGCTTTCTGACTGATTTGATCATTCTTTTCTTTTGGTGGTATGTAACGGGCACATCAGGCTGTTCCTCTTTGGCTCCTTCCTTAGCCAATTGATCAGCTCTGTCGTTTCCGGGTACTCCACAGTGGGATGGTATCCACTGTATGGTGACTTTATGGTGACTGCTAAGTTCAGAAAGTAGTGTCCTTAGTACTGGCAATTTCCCAGAGAGGAGCGCCTCGAGTACTGATTTTGCATCTGTTAGTAGCACCACAGGTTGTGTACCATTGCTGTTATTTAGTAATTTCTCTGTTGCTATCTTGATTGCCTCAATTTCGGCATCATAGTTATGGCAGTACTTTCCTGTCGGTACTCTGGCTGTGTCCCTAGTATTATTTGGGTATTCTATGTACACTCCCGCTCCTCCATTTCGAACAGCATTTTGTGCTGACCCATCTGTGTAGACTCGGATCCAGAGGTCCTGTGGGGATTCTTCATCAAGGAAGCTGAGAGTGGCTGTTCTGCGCTGCACACTGTTCTGTTCTTCCTTGTCAAATATTCCTCTCACTTTTGTCTGGATTTGTAACGTTAGTCTATGCTCATCTTTCCATGGAGTTCGCTCTGGAATAGTTGTTAGGGGGATACCAACTGTGGGCAGATCAGTGGTTTCTCTGACTTTCTGATAAACCGGACTATCTGCAAAGCCAAAACTATTTTAACTAACAGAAAAAAAAACAAATTGGGTGTCAAAATCCCCAGGACGGTCAAAAGTTGCAGCTGCACGTGTTTACATGGGGTCGACAAAATGGGAACATTTGGAAGTGAGTGAGATGAATCTATACACCACTTTGACAGTTCATAAACAGGTCGGATTTAAGCGGAAGTACTCAGCTCGGGAGAAAACAGTGCGTCTGTCATTGAGAGTTTCCGGACATCAAGCGAAATGACAGCTGTAGTTGTCACCACTCGACAGAAGATTGGCGGTTTGTTGTGGAAACCCGTTGTTGGGAGCATACAGGAACTCGCTAGCTTGTTGTGGGAGTCAAAACAAGTGATGACACCTCTGACATTGATTGAGCCAGGGAGGATAGATTCTTGGCAATGGATGATATGCCCAAATAACACCTGTGTGGACATAAAGAATACCGTCACGTGACCAATTTTAGGCTGTTTGAAAAACCTGATTTGGGGACAATGAGTGTTGACCAAAACCGTGGATTAGGATGGACGTGTTTGTGGGAGAGCTCTACAGTGTTAGATTAATTTAAAATTAACTAGCATGTGTCGTTATGGCAAAGTGTAGCAGCCATCCCGGAATGAGGCGGTTTTGCATAAGGTAGTCAATATAGTCTATTTAGGCCTAATTAATATAGGCAGTAGTCTTGTTAAAACTAGAGTGTGATGATTAGCACTGTTAGTTGAAAACTAGTTAGAGTAGTGAAGTGATAATTGGCTCTGCTAGGATGAATAGGATAGTGGGGGGATCTTTCAATGGTTTGCCCACTGAAGTTGTGCACTCTGTTTATGGGTCTTTCCTTGTCATCGCCTGATTCGGACGTAGGTGAGGAACTAATATGCTCTATGACAGAGGTTAGTTAGCTGTAAAATAACTGAGCAAGGCAATAGGCTTACACTCAGCCGGTAGGATCAGTGACTAGTACTATCACAAGATGTGTTGTTTCTCTCACAGGTTCCATACCAGTTACGAGGAAGTTCAATATTGGGTTTGATGAAGTGCAACTTCAATTAGACATAACACCAGTTGGACACTCAAATGTGTCTTTCTAAAAAGGAATAACGTCCGAGAAGAAAGATGGTATTATGTTTACGCTGGACTCATAATCAGGAGGGTTCACCATAACATGACTCAGAAGAGCCAACCAATATGACGATTCCTGCGTGTTAAGGTTCACCTAGGATGGGTGATGATTTCTGATGCATCACACAGCATAAGAACATTAGTACCTAAACAAGAACATTAAAATATAATAGTCACATGGTGTGATATATTCTAGAGAAATAGTTCAAAAGACATGATACCTGAACCTAGATAGACACTAGTTAGGTTCAAGTATATTAACAATAACAGTGATACCTAAATACCCACTACAAAGGATTTGTGCATTCTTTAAGAACGATAGGAAATTATGTGCATTGGGCAACCGGTCCATGATCAGCTGTAATTTACAAACAGTATCTATTTCGGATGATCAGGAAGATGGATTACCAGGTAGCTACAGATGACAGTCGGTGTCCGGCAGGAGAGATACAGTACCGGGTGAGGTGGACTTGTTCTGACTTAACGTGCTGTGGTGTGTCCTTGCAAGGATGAACTGACTGTGCTATTATCTGAGGGTCCGATCCTACACACATTATAGAACACATCACACATTTTCTTCGCATACACGTCTCATATACGTTACACTTTTCTTTTAATAAATTAATCTGTATTAATTTTTAGAAGCAAGAGTTGTTGAATATGTTGCGTTGGGGAAGTATGAGAGGGGGCATAGTACGACAGTGAGAGAGTGATAGGAAAAGGTGTCCATGGGCTGATGGAGTGTGTTGGACGGACGCTGGTGGATTCTCCAGGATATTGATAGGAAAGAAAAATTATAATGTGGGTGTTGACTCTCCTCACTCCAGGGACGACACTTTAAAGGAAGTCACGACACATACCGCGTTCGATACACAGCTACCGGCGATTTGGAAACAGGCCGCCTTGCGTTGGTTTCCATACAATGGGTATGAGCGTTGGTCGTTCAGAAATAAATGGTAAAGTAATGAACGTAAACTTGCCGAGAAATCACAAACAGCCAAAAATGCTAGGATTGACTGCGACGTCCTGTAAGGGATATGCAGCTAACACAGTGAGAAAGAAGCACCGGAACATTCTGTACCTACTGGGACGATGCACGGAACAAGCGACAGGGAAAGAGCGCGGGAGACGATTTTTCACCTACTGTCAATGCGGCATGGGCAAAACAACACGCGAGTTGGTACTTTATGTTTGAGACTGTGAGAGGTAGAGAAGGAGAATTGTCTTTGTCAGATGTCAAGCTGTTTGATGATGATGATGATGATGATGATGATGATGATGATGATGATGATGATGAAAAGGCCGATGAGCGCTACCTGACATGTCTCAGTAGTTGTGCCCAGTTTATTTTGCTTGTCCCTGGTAGGGCGTTGCAGTAACGCCAGTCCTGATAGGCTGTTTGTGATTTACAAATCAATGTTACGTTCAGTGGATTACCATTGCTTTCTGAACCAGACATCCACGATGAACTCCTCCATGAACCCACTACCCCGCATTCAGCTCATAGAAAGTTTTAGCACGAGCACATTAAACCTCTCGCCACGTCGGCCTCTTAATTTATATTGGCCGATGCAGAATGAGGAAGTCGCTGTGGCTGAGAGGTTAGCCGCTTACCTACCGGCGCTGTGGTCATAGATTCGAGTTCGCATCGAGGCAGATTTTTACAACTGGCCTGAGCTTCCTGCTGAGGAGCGGTTGGCCGAGTGGCTAGAACGCCGGACTCTCCTTCGGGAGACCCGGGTTCGATCCTTCGGTAAGGTGTGGGATTTTTTTCTGTCGGGGGAAAACAGAAAATCCTAACCTGCACAGTTCGCGGCGACTGCGCTAGCCAGGCGGCCTTAATTCCTCAGGCTCAAAGACCCCTCTGCCATACACCGCAAGGTACTATGTTGGCAGTAAATGACAGTGAAAGGCAGTGGCCTTCCTGTTCGAAACAGCCTAATATGGATGCCATGACATTTCTTGGGAAGTGAAAGCGGCCGGCCTGATATTGACCAGATCACTCGTAAGGTGCTGATTGGTCTATAAAACTATGATTGTAGCTTCATGTACCCAATGCGGCTTATGGCGTTTAAAAAGATTATTTACTTATTTTTACACTGTAGATTGCTGTAGCTGGTCTCCCTGGTTTAGGGGTTACACGACTTTCTCCGTAATCCCGTTTATCCACGTGAGGAACGTAACCTGCGCGAGAATTGGTAGCGGTTCTCGCCGCGTTGGTAACCTACGGGGTATGTGAGCCGGTCGCTCAGAAAGCAATGGCAAATTACTGAGCGTAATCTTGCCAAGGAATCAACACTCAGCTGAAATATGCTGATGTTGACAGCGATGTCCTGTAACGGATATGCGAAATAATAATTTAAAAAAATATTGCTGTAAGCGAGAATATACAGGGTGTATTTTTAATGACTGCATTGTTTGAAAATATTGCCTATTATGTTGCATGAAATTTACAGAGGGTGAATACAAAACTTGGACCGGCAATATTTTCAAACACTGCACGGTCATTAAAAATACACCCTATACATTCTGGTATTCTCAGTAAGAAGAAATAGATTGGAAAACATGGTGACAGCTGGCAAGATTGAGGGGAAGAGAACAAGGATAAGGAAAGCAAAGAAGTAAATATCTGGATGGCCTTGCCACGAGGTATAGTCAAGACAAGAATACAAAGCTGATCCACGACTCTGGTGATCGTGTGAGATGGCGAAACATGACCACCCACGCTTATCGGCATGGCACATGATGATGATGATGATTCTAATTAATAATAATATCATCGTCCCGAAGAAATTTCCTGCTATGAGCCTGTGATAGGAAAACCACATGTTGCAGGCCGGACTGCACGGAGGAATAGGTGGCCATTCTGCCCATCACTTTGGCCAGCGACGAACCCGCGTCCGATAGTGCACATGATTACCAGCGCATGTGGAATATCAACTCCGCCAGCGCGCCCGCCGGTATTCTCATTACCACGCCGGTACTGTGCACAAGTAGGCGTTATTTCTTTCTGGAACAATCGCTGCTTGTCAGGTAATTCCCGAGAAGAATCAGGTCGTTAACAGGCCGGGGAATTGCCTGTAATTGAGGCTAGGGGCCACCTTGAGTATCAGGTAGATAATGGAACTGTGGTGTTCTGCTCTGGTTTTTATTGAGAATGTTGTCACGTAGAAAACAGCTGTAACATCTACTGAGTATTTGTATTTTATTTTATTTTTTTTTTTTTTTGGCTTTCGTCCTCTTTGAACTCAAGCGTTGTCCATACACGTGCTATTACTTCTAGTGCACTGGGCTGGTTTTTGCGTGTGCGTTAGCTGTCCTTATTTTTAGTGTCCCTCGCCATCAGGCGAACCCACTCCGACTTCCGAGGTACTTTACATTAACTAAGTCAAGCATGAGAAGTCAACATGTTAGTGCAACTGAGCGGTGTAGGGGTTGATCCCGCTATCTTGGTATCAGCACACCGGATGTTTAAGAGCGAACGCTCTTATCTGTTCGGCCACGCTGGCCTCCAGTGATGGAGTTTTTTATTGAGAATATGGTCGCGTTGATCACAGGTTTAACATCTACTGAGTGGTGATTGGCTTATTGAGTTCTAGTTATTGTGTTGTCTGCGAGCAAGATTGTTCGTTGTTGTACAACTACTTTCTGTCACTGTCATTATCTAGCGGGTTTTTGTAGAACATCGCACTAACAGCCCACCGAAGATTGTCTTCTTCTTCTTCTTCTTCTTCTTCTTCTTCTTCTTCTTCTTCTTCTTCTTCTTCTTCTTCTTCTTCTTCTTCTTCTTCTTCTTTGGGTGGGGGAGTTTGTGTGGGGGGATGTGTGAAAGTGGGGGGCGTGTGGGTGGATGCTAGTTTTGTGTGTGGGTAGATGCGTGATGTGTGGGTTGGCGGGGATATGTGTGTGTGTAGATGGGGATATGTGGTTGTGAGATGTGTGTTTGACTGGTGTGGAGAGGGGGTGGGTGTATGGTGGGGGATGTGTTTATGGATGGGGTATATGTGTGGGTGGTGGGGAGATGTGTTTGTGGGTGCGGGTGTGTGTATAGGTGGGGGATGTGTAGTTGAGAGGTGGAGGATGTTGGGTGGGTGAGTGTAGGTTGGCTGATGTGTGTGTGGGTGGGTGCGGGATGTGTGGGTGGGTGGGGAAAATTGTGTGGGTGCGGGATGTGTGTGTAGGTAGGTGCAGGATGTATAGTTCGGCAGGGTATGTGTGTGTGTGGTTGGGTGATGTGTGTTTTGCTGGGTGGTTGGAGCTGTGTGGGTGGGTGATGAAGAATATGTAGGTGGGTGAGTGCATGTCGGTTATGGGATGGGTGTGGGATGTGTGTTTGCGTGGGGAGATATGTGTGGGTGGGGGGTCGGTGGGTGGGTGGCGGGTCGGTGGGTGGGTGGCGGCATGAATGTTTGACTGGGTCTGTGTGAGTGCGTGGAGGTATCTGTGGCTGGGTGGGAGAGGTGTGGTGGGTGTGGGATGTGTGGGATGTGTGAATGGATGGGGGATGTGTCTCATAACATTGCAATATGCATTGTTTATGTTTACAACTTTCATTTGACAATTTTTTTTCCCCATGTGAAAGTATCATGCACATTTGATGAATGATTGAAAGGGCCGAATGTAAGACGGACCCTTTTAAAATAAAGTTCGTTCGTTCGTTCGTTCGTACGTTCGTTCGTTCGTTCATTCGTTGGTTCTTCTTCTTCTTCTTCTTCTTCTTCTTCTTCTTCTTCTTCTTCTTCTTCTTCTTCTTCTTCTTTGTCTCGTCGTCGTCCTCGTCCTGTTCGCTTGAACTATATCTATATCTGCAGCGTCGTCTCTTGTATGAACTTCATTGTCTTTGTTGTTTAGTTCACTCAGTGCTCCGTTGCTCACTTCCACAATTGTTTCTCTATGCCGGAAGGTTAGCCTAGATATGTCGGGTTTTGGGCAGTCTTGGAGGACGTGACCCGCTGTATGCGGCGTCAAGCGAACAGCCAGTGCAGACATTGGTTGCTCGTCCAACTGCACTGATGACAATGCCAGCGTTGATTAATTGATTAATTTAAGAACCGACATCACAGCATTTGGGGCATTCCCATAAGCGCTCCGTCCCCATCCTTAGCAGCCAGCGAAGAGTCCCAACATCAGTAGTGCCAGTAGCAATTGTCCGTCTCGCCTTTCCTCTGAGCGTCGAGCGTCGGCCAGAACCCCTCGTCACTCCTCGCTGCCTCATTCTTGCCAGACCATGGTGATCCAGTTGCTCCTCCGAGGTGTGCACATGCTCCCATAAGGTCGCAACCACGTCTGCCTTGTCATGCATCAGTATGCCACCAAGTTTTGCATAGCCAGCCAGTCTGTCCGCCTGTTCATTCCCCAGTACACCGGCATGCACCGGAGAAAAGATCCAGGCGATGCTTGCCACCAGTGTCCTCCGAAGCGAGGCAAGCCACTATGCACGAAGCTTGCCTGTCCTCACCTTCCTCAGCATGCTTTCTAAGTCGGTTTCAATCACGATGTGTGTGTGTGTGTGTGCGTGCGTGCGTGCGTGCGTGTGTGTGTATGTGTGTGTGTGTGTGTGTGTGGTATTCTCCTGCGTTAACTGTCCACACCAACGTGTCCGCTGATTTGATGAGGCCTGGGAGTATATCGGCGGGGTTTGCGTGGGCAGTCGCAACTCTTTGTGCAGGTTAGGTATATTATTTCAATTCCGATAGATGCAAATTTGTCAAGCTGAGAAATATCTTATATCAAAAAAAATATAGACGGTTTGCCAGAGTGGTCGCCACTCTTTGTGCACGCTACGTTTTGTATGTTACTTCCCATAGATGTAAATCAGACAGGAGAAAATAATATCAGCCTTGGTATCGTGGAAAATGCAAGGACGGGCAGAAAGTGAATGAGACAGCCTCCGTGGCGAAATAGTTCACCTGTTTTCCCGCGCTCGGAAGGTTGTGGGTCGTTCCCTGGACTGCCTCCCCCAGACCATGAGTGCAATTTTTCTGAAACACCCGTGGGCTGTGTCTGGAGCTCCGGAGTTCGTGTTTTGTGCGATGCTTTCGGCAGGTGGCTTGTCTTTCTGTGGAGAGAGACTGTGCCTGATGGGGTAAAACCCGGTGTAGTGTAGTCCATCCTTTCAACCTTAGTACTTTAGAGACAAGTCAGTCTTTCAGGAGGCGATGAACACTGAGGATACAGAAACCGGAAAACTGTGTTACTCCTGGCAAGCTTGCTTTGGGGGGTGGGGGGCAGAGCAAGAGGAGGATTAAATGGCGAACTGACATCACCGTGGCAAGAACACAGACTTGCGGCGAGACTCCACTGATGTCCGATGACGCGAACCAGCATAGCACATGATGATGCTGACATCATAAGTCTTGCCGGGGATTAGAACCAAAATCTGTATTGTCAGAGACCGGGATCCTACTCGCTCGGCCACCTATTTCTCGAACACCCCATACTGGTTCGCAGTTTGGGGTATGCAATGATAATTCCAAGGATCTGTCGGGGCAGTGGAGGTTTCCTAAACTCGCCTTCAGGGGCATGGACATGTGTTGCTAGGTCTGTGTTATTATAAACCTCCCGGAACTCCATTGGGTAATATGGTCAGTAGCACGCCGGCGTCGTTTACTTCCTGTGACGTTTCTTGGTACCTATTGTAGTTTTGGCCGACCTAGGAGCCTTAACACGTTTCTCCTATCTTGGACATGTAATAACAGATGATGGCAGAAGTGAAATAGAAATAAAAAAGACATTGAATGGCCACAAATGCTTTCAACAGCATGAAATCAGTATTAACATCTAGAGAGATTAACAGCGCATTAAAAATGAGAATTGTCAAATGCTACTTATATACAATGCTACTGTATGGCGCGGAAGCTTGGACATGGAACAAGCAATTAGAAAGTCGAATAGATGCTCTGGAGAAGTGGATATACAGATGAATATGGAAACAGAAACAATCAAATGCAGAGGTTCTAAAAAAAAAAACTGGGAATGGAAAGATAATTGATGAAATAAATAAAATAGAGACAATTTGAAAGACATAACTCATATAAAATCTATACTGGAGGGCAAGTTTGAGGGCAAGCGAGCAAGAGGTAGACAACAATACAAGTGAGAAGATAACATCAATAGATGGACGAACATCAGTCTGACATAATGTAGTCAGGGCGAGAGACAGTGTTGGAGATATATTGTAGCCAACCTTGATTGTGGAGACTGCACCTGATTGATTGATTGAGGAGCCTAAGTCAATTAGTCGTGAAATCCGTTTTGCTGACGTTTCGAACTCAGTCACCGAAACGACAGGCAAGCTTGCTAACCACTGCGCCATCGCAGCTGCCACTTGTAACAATGAATACGTATCCAATAAGTTACCGGCACATCAGGACATCACACCAACCAATCAGACATCGTCCTGTCGTGAAGGCGTTGTTACGCAGCACGTGCGTGTGACACGTAGTCCGGCATCTTTATTGGGCTAGATAATAGCGGATGTCACAGCCGGAGCCACGCCCATTTCAGCTGTCACATAGCCGCTGGTGACTGGGCAGTAGTGAGGATGCTAGGTCGTCATCAGTTCGCGCCATTTGTCAGTTCAGTGTCTGTTGGTTTCATGTATCGATCTTGTTGCAAGTATGAAGACAGTCAGCGTACCATCTCCAGTTTGGTTGCGTGTTATATCCAGGGTTGGGGCACTCTTCCGACAGACGGGTCTAAATAGTTCTGCAGTGAATAATTTTATATAACTAACACTAACCCTAACCCTAACCCTAATCACTTATTCACTGCAGAACTATTTAGACCCGTCTGTCGGAAGAGTGCCCAGGGTTGGTTCTTCTTGTAGCCCTTATATATTGTGGCGTTGGTGATCATGTCTGTCCACAGCTTTCAATAATTTCTGATACTAACGTTCCGCCGTGCCATGACTTTACACTGTCCAATCATCTTCTCTCTTGGTCTCCCCCTCCAACATCCCAATTGTGACGACATGTTGCATCTTTCCTCATCTCATGACATGCAAGAATGTGGACTGTCTTCTTCTGATGTTGTAACCCTGTTCTATTTGTGAGTGTTCTTTCAAGATATCTGCACTGCTCTTTATGTCCGTTCACAGCGCTCACATCGTTTTTCCACATAACCACATGTCAATAGCTTTCACATAATTCCTCACTTGTCTGCTAATTGTCCGCGATTCGATTTCATATATCGGCATTGGTTCAGTGTAGCGCATAAGGAGGCTTGGTTAATGGCGTGCTAGAGCCGCAGTGGGAATGATGTCACTGAGTTGACTCATTGTGTCACCCGCCATCTCTAACTCTCTCTCTCTCTCTCTCTCTCTCTCTCTCTCTCTCTCTCTCTCTCTCTCTCTCTCTCTCTCTCTCTCTCTCTCTCTCTCTCTCTCAGTATTACCACAGAAAATACCACTTCATTTGTGTATCTAGTTTTGTCAGGGATTCGAACTCCTGTCGCACCATGTGTCATAAAGGTCTGCAAACCCAGATAGATGGATGGGTGGGTGGATGAATTAGATTAGGTCAGATAAGAGTTACCAAGAGTGAAAAAGAGAGTTACTCAATATGTTACCATGTAGTGGACCCCCCCCCCCCCCCCCCCCCAGTGCCATAAAATGCAGTGTTTTCTTTTCCAAGTTCGTGTTATTGTTTGTTTTATTATTATTCTCCTACGCCATTGGTTGTGGCAAATGTGAGTGGCACCTTGCAGTCTTGGCAGACCTAAGTATATGAGTTGGAATGTCGCCAATATTCCATCACAATGCCTGGGCAGAGCATCAGAGAAACATGTGGTGCATAGACATGTTCCCTCTCTCGGCCTAGTCTTGTGTTTTCCAGAGGAATGGGTAACCAATACGTCTGGCACAAGGTAGGCTGCAGACGCTGGCGGCTCAGCGTCAAACCTCTGAGACCTTGCCACCACGAGCAGGTGGCGAGTGATGGCCAGGCCCTGGAACCCAAGGGACCCGGCTTAGAAGCGTTCAGCCAAGTCCCACAGGTGAGAGCCTCGTACGCGCCTGGACCATAAGGACGCGTACATCTGTCAATCACAAGTGTCCGAACCTGTGTAAAGCGTGTACTATCGTCAGACTCCCCGCCTGACTTTAGCGAATCCCGCAACCAGCGGGAATCGACCAGCCGGAGATACCGCAGGACAGGGGTTAAGTAGGTAAGGAACCTATGTCTGTCAAACCGTCAGGGACTTTACTGAATCCGAGACAATCAGTCAATTAATCAGGTACCGTCTCCACAATAAAGGTTGACTGCAATGGATCCCCAACACTGTCTTTCTCTCGCCCTGATTGTAAATTCTGTCAGGCTGATGGTCGTCCATCTCTTGATGTTATCTTCCCACTTGTATCGTGTCTACCCCTTGCTCGCTTGCTCTCAACCTTCCCCTCCACTATGGTTTCTATAAGAGTATCATGTCTTTTAACGTGGCCGAAATATTTCACTTGTCTCCTCTTTATTTATTTAATCAACTCTCTCTTCATTCCCAGTTTTTCTAGAACCTCTGTATTTGATTGTTTTTGTTTCTATGAAATACGACATATTCGCCTGTATATCCACATCTCCAGAGCTTCCATGCGTTGTATCCGAGACAATACTGGTCACGAATCATGATAGCAAATTTATGGAAAAGCGCTAGTCACGGTTCCCGAAACTGCAGTCACTTTTCCTCACGACGCCTAACGATATGAGTGGAAGACAACAGCAACCCACGCCGTTGTGAGACATTTCACACGAGTGCTAGCCCTGTTTGCTTGTCCGTCTGTCGGTTTGCCTGTATGTTCCTCTATCCGCCCGTCTGTCTGTCTAATTCACATTTAGTTTCTTCCTCTAGACTTAGCTGTGTGCCCAGTCGTTAACTCATAAAATAAAGTTGGTTTGTTGTTAGTTTGAGCTGGCGTGCCGTGTCGCCGCGTGCGTGTGTCTTGTTTACACGTCTAGTACGTATACAACAAAATAATAATGTGCACTTACCTACGCCTATACCGCACACACACATATACACACTCGCGTGCGCGCACACACATACACACTCGCGCACACACATATACACACTCGCGTGCGCACACACACATACACACTCGCGCGCGCACACACACACACACACACACACCACTTCGGCCTCCAGCGAAAGGTCGACCCCAGTGGTGACTTTAACACCATCTGTTTTTCATTTAAGCAAAAGTCAAAGATGACTGATAATAACATGTCTCCCTCCTGCCAACGCCGCGCTAAGGGTGTTTTGATAGCGGGCTCTTCCTTTCCTATTCTGTTTTATGTCCACCCCGAAGACAGATCCGCCACTTATTTCACACTGTAATGACCCAGGCATGATAAGATTCCACTTATTAGGCACAGCCACTTCCGGCCGACCCAGGGGGATTTAAAATGCCAGGGGTATCAAATATACACTGGCCCTGTTGTAAATCCCTTCAGTCGTGAGCGGGAACACAAGTCTAGGCCAGAGATGTGCCTGTTTGCCTCACTCCTTTCCTCTTTCAATTTCACACATGTCTGCCACTCTGGCTTGGGTCTTCCTGGAAACTCTACCCCGGGTCTGGAGTGCTTTTTATTGTAGCCGGGTCTGAACATTTTGACACGAATGACAGATTACGGTGTGCGAGTTTGTGGTAGTTCATTTCTACCTTGTGGGTTCTTCAGCGCGGTGTCTTTCAGTACGCTTGCGCACCTGCGGGTGTGGCGTTTGTGTATGGGTGTGTTATGTGAGCCATGAAGAATTCAGTGGATGTGGCTTTGGTGTCTTTGTTATGAAGATAATTCTCTGCGGTTGAGCGCACTGTATGTTACGAAGATAATACCACGCACTTGTGCACACTGTGTGTTATAAAGATAATACCACGCACTTGTGCACACTTTGTGTTATAAAGATAATGCTTTGCACTTGTGCACACTGTGTGTTATAAAGATAATGCTTTGCACTTGTGCACACTGTGTGTTATAAAGATAATACCACGCACTTGTGCACACTTTGTGTTATAAAGATAATGCTTTGCACTTGTGCACACTTTGTGTTATAAAGATAATGCTTTGCACTTGTGCACACTGTGTGTTATAAAGATAATACCACGCACTTGTGCACACTTTGTGTTATAAAGATAATGCTTTGCACTTGTGCACACTTTGTGTTATAAAGATAATGCTTTGCACTTGTGCACACTTTGTGTAATAAAGATAATACCATGCCCTTATGCGCACCGTGTGTTATAGAGATAATACCACGCACTTGTGCACACTGTGTGTTATAAAGATAAAACCATGCCCTTATGCACACTGTGTGTTATGAAGATAATACCACACACTTGTGCACACTTTGTGTTACAAAGATAATACTCTGCACTTGATCACACTGTGTGTTATGAGGATAATGCTAAACACTTGTGTACACTGCGTTAAAAAGATAATATTATGCACTTGTGCACTCTATGTGTGAAGATAATACCATGCACTTGCACTTATGCACACTGTGTGTGATAAAGATAATATCATGCCCTTATGAACACTGTGTGTTATAAAGATAATACCATGCACTTATGCACACTGTGTGTTATAAAGATAATACCATGCACTTGTGCACACTGTGTGTTATAAAGATATGTGTGTTATAAAGATAATACCATGCACTTATGCACACTGTGTGTTATAAAGATAATACCATGCACTTATGCACACTGTGTGTTATAAAGATAATACCATGCACTTATGCACACTGTGTGTTATAAAGATAATACCATGCCCTTATACACACTGTGCGTTATAAAGATAATACCACGCACTTATGCACACTGTGTGTTATAAAGATAGTAATCTGCACTTGAGCACTCACTGTGTTATAAAGATAATACTACTCTCTTGAGCACGCTGTGTGATATGAAAATAATTGAGCACATATATTTCAATAAAAACATAATAGTATACACTTAGAATAATTTTTATACATTTAAACACATTCTGTTTTGACAATACTTCTGTGCACACGAATACACTATGTGTTATACAAATAATACTATCCTCTCGAATATACTCTGTGTTATGAACATTATACTATCTCCTGAACACACTCTGTGTTATGAATATTATACTATCTCCTGAACACGCTGTGTGTTATGAACTTTATAATATCCAACTGAACACACCCTGTGTTGTGAACATTATACTAACATCTTGAACATACTCTGTTATGAAAACATATCTGGTTAGCATGTAACGTGGAAAGTGTATACCCAGAGACGTTCTGCTCCGAAAATAACTTCCTGCCACTACTGAGGTTTGAACTCAGTTCACAGTGCCGGTAAGCAAATGCACTAACCACTATACAGTAGCAACTGCGGTACAAATTATGACAGGAATGTGTACTGAAACTCTCTATAACAACCTCACGTCGATAGATGCCAGTCCTTTTCTTGGCTCCGACGACCTGTGCATCGGACTTCAGAATTAAAGCTCTGTCTCCTGGAGGATCCACGGCTAGCAAACCCATAACTATATGGGGATATGTGTGTGTGTGGGGGGGGGGGGGGGGGGGGGAGGAGGGGGATCCTCTCACAATAAGCATCATTGTCTCTAGGAAGCGAAAGACATGCCATGGATGAGAACCGGTCACCCTATTTCTCATACCGCAGCGACCTAATATATATTAATCCCTAACTACTTCACATCCGTACATCAGCGTCTGCGACGCAATTACCGGACTTTCTGACATTATGGAAGCGTGTCTGCATGCACTTGTACATCTAGCATTGACCTATGCCCTCTCGAGGACGTACCACACTTATGAAAAATGAATCCTCAAGTGCAGTATTCACTTCTCCTTTGTCTTACTCTCACCCTCATTGCATTCAGAGACGAAAACATGCATCCACATCTTCTTCTCCGATTCCCATGTAATGTTGTTCTCTGTCCGGCACTTCTGTTTTCCAAGCCCTCTCTCCTTGTTGCCCTCTCTCTACCTGCCACGATTGGCTTTCCCGCGAACTTGTTTATCTTCCAGGCTGACGCGTGTCAAAGGAGACGTGCTCATTATGGCAAGAATGCGCTAATTAACGAGCCGGGTTAAGGGTTGAGAGTCCAGTAACAACAGCTGCAAACTAGCAACATCCCAGGGATATTTTTGTGTAATCGGTAACCAACTCTTACCAAACCCGACACCCCACATTGTGCCAGCGGCTTCAGTCTGAGAGGCTACGTGCATCATCCTGGTGCGAGGAAATGCAACCTCAGGAGTAAATGTTATGGCAGGGCGAACCAGGTCCTAAGCCTTGGTCGGTATCTGGTCTAGGATTGAAGCTTTGACAGGCGGACAGTTAGAGCAATTGCTTTGCCGATCCGGCAGCTTCTGCAGCTTGTCTTGTTCCAGATGTATTGATGTTACTTTTCCTCTGGAATAAACTAGGCATACCGAGAGAGGGTTCATGCAGCATGGGCAACACGTGGTTTCTACAATCTAGCAATCAGTCCAGTGCACTAGCAGTAGTACCACGTGTATGGACCACTCTTGAATTCTAACCGAGCGAACGCAACAAAAAACAAAAAAAAAAAAAGGTTCTTTGGAAAATTCCCAGCCCAATGTTAAATCGAGCCCGGTACGTTCTGAGTTTTCCATAGGAGCGGGAGACACTCACTGGTGAAGTCAAAGTAAACACAGAGTTAAGAGACTGTTTCATACCTTAAGGCATGTTGGGCATGTGGCACTAGATCCGTCTGTCCGTAGACTAATCCACACTTGGAGGACGACGTGGTCAGTCTCACGCCGGTCGCCTTTGCTTCCCAAGATATTTTCTCTTACACATTTTAGGTTGCCGGTTCCGTGGGGAAGGGGTTACGGACGTAGTTCGTGATCCCGTATAGCCGCGTTCGAAACACAGCTGCGTGGGGTTTGGCAGCAGACCGCGTTGCGTCGTTTTTTTTTTAACGAAATGTTATGGGTGCAAGTCGTTCAGAAAGCAATGGCAAACTACTGAACGTAAATTTGCCAAGAGATCACAACAGAAAAGACAAATAATACTGATGTTGACTGCCCATCCCTGGCTCAGATTAATAATCCTGTGACTGAGTCAGATACAAATAGAATATTAATTTGAAGTTGGTTGTTGTCCAAAGAGGGCAATGGATCTACTCCGACTTCACATGTACTTGTAATTTACGTCCGCAAGTCAAGGACAAGAAGTCAAACATTTCAGTCCGACTGATCGGTGTAGGGGTTGAATCTGTTATCTCGGCATCAGCACACCGGAAGGTTATAAGCGGGCGCTCTTATCCGTTCGCCATGCTAACATACCCTGGGATGACCTGGGGGCGACCAGATCAGTTGTAAACTGTTGAATCCGCCCCGATACGGATCTGATCCTTCTCCACCGCGCCGGCAGGCGAGCGTCTAGCCACTGCGCTGGCGCGGCTGCCACTAATAAAGCGCGTGAAAGATTTATCATTCGCACCTCAAATGGAAGCGCAGGTAATGGTCGTACCTGTCCGTACCTGAGAAGTTTGGTTTGTCTGGAGTGGAAGGAAATCGAAAATACGGCTTACACGGGGATTAGTCGGCGCTTACAAGCAGTAATCAGCAAAAGTGGAGCGTGTCTGCTTGGATTGAGTTGATCATGGATTGACATTCGGGGAGCTAGCAGGGTTCGGTCAGTCATGCATTGGGCGGAAAGAGGATCGGGGTGTTTTAAATCCTCAGCGGAAATAATCAATAGTTATTAAGTTTTGAACTGGCGCTCTTGTCATGTCTAGTAAGGCTAGCGATTGTCTTGCTTCAGTTGTCATCCTCAAGGTCTGTCTGTCTGTCTGTCTGTCTGTCTGTCTGTCTGTCTGCTTGCCCGTGTTTGCCTGTTCACCTGTCTGTTTTCCGTTTACCTACTTGTCCGTCCGTCTGCCGGTCTGTTTGTGTGCTTGTCTTGTCTGTTTTGTATATTTTATGTCTGTCTGTTTGCCTGTGTCTACCTGTCCGCCAGTCTGTCTATTTGCCTGTGTCTGCCTGTCTACCTGTCCAACCGCCTGTCTGCTTGGCTGTGTCTACCTGTCCACGTGTTCGACAGTCTGTCTGCTTGGCTGTGTCTACCTGTCCGCCTGTCTGTCTGTCTGTGTCTGCTTGTCTACCTGTCAGACTGTCTGTCTATTTGCTTGTGTCTACCTGGCCGCCTGTCTGTCTATTTGCCTATGTCTACCTGTCTACTTCCGGTATAATGGCGACGCGATGACTCGTTGTTCTTAGGGGAGACGCTGTTCAGTGTTTTTCTGTGGATTTCCTATGGAAATTCCCGTGGAATTCGTGTGGATAGTGTTTTTCCTTTGGATTATGTGATGTTATTTCGTTTTCGTGTATTGGAAGTGTTCAAAAGAAGCCACGGAAGGCAGGTGGTGGATGAAATTTTGAGGGCAGCCGACAGATATTTGTTGGATATGGTCTCGAGTTTCGCGACGGCAAGCAGAAGATCTCTTTCGAGAGACAATGATTGCGGTCATCCGGCTTGTATGGTCACTGCCATAGAGGAAAGCAACGGCAAACTACCTCTTTGAAATTGCCTAGTTTATTATGATTCGCTTAAAGACTGATCATCGCAAGACAAGGACAGAGACATTAAAATTAGGAACATGGAACGTTAGGACGTTAAACAACGACGGAACATTAGAGAACATAACACAAGAAATTCAAAGAGAAAAAATTAATATATTAGGTATGTGTGAAACGAGATGGACAGGAGCAGGCATCAAGATACATAAAGATTTTAAGATTATTTATTCTGGAGGTGAAGATCGACATAGGGGAGTGGCAATAATTTTGGACCGGAAAACATCAACGTCTGTTCAGGGATATTGGGCCGTGTCGGACAGAGTTCTTCTAGTTAAATTGAGTGGCAGACCTTTTAACATAAATGTTATTCAGGTATATGCCCCAACAGGAGAGTCCAGTGAAGATAGTGTAGAGGAATTTTATAATGACATAGAGTCTGCTTTAAAGAAATGTAAAAATTCAGAAATAAACATCATAATAGGGGACTTCAATGCAAAAGTAGTAAATCAAGGGGATAGATACACAGTAGGAAACTATGGTTTAGGAGAGAGAAATGAAAGAGGATACAGACTAGTAGAGTGGGCAAAAGAACAGGAAATGATTGTAGGAAATACCTGGTTCAAGCAACACCCTAGAAGATTATGGACCTGGAGGAGTCCTGATAGCAGGATTAGAAACCAGATTGACTACATTCTCATTAGCAGAAGATTTAGAAACGCGCTAAAAGTAGCAAAAACAGTTCCCAGTGCTGATTGTTATAGTGACCACAGATTACTCACAGGAACATTGAGGATAAAGTTGAAGAAAGTCAAGTATATAACAGGAAACACTAAATATGACTTGTGTACATTGAGTAATGACAAGGAAATACAAAACAAATTCAACATAGAAGTACAGAACAGATTTGAAATATTGTCTGATCTAGAGATCCTATTCCAGGATGTGGATGATCAATGGGAAATGTTAAAGAATTCAATCAATGTGGCTGCAGAAACAACTATTCCAAAATTAAAGAAGGTGGGTCGTAAGAAGTGGATGACTGAGGAAATTTTACACTTAATGGAAACAAGAAGACTCAACAAAAATAATCCTGCCAAATATGAAGAAATTCACAGACAAGTCAGAGTATTATGTAGGAAGGCAAAAGAATCATGGCTTGAGGAAAAGTGCTTAGAAATTGAAAAACAACACAACAGTCAAAATACCAAATTAGTGCACAAGAGAATTCAGGAACTTACTAATAAAAGAACAAGTACATCAACAGGCTGTCTAAGAACTAAAGATGGCAAAATCATAATAGAAAAAGATCAGATTTTACATGACTGGACAGATTATGTGAAAGACCTGTATAATGATAACAGAGAGGAACAGTATGCTATTAGATTTAATAATGAAGGACCAGAAATTTTAAAGATGGAGGTTCAAAATGTTCTTAAGCATATGAAAGCTGGCAAGGCCCCCGGTGCAGATAACATCACAACAGAAATGATTAAAGCTTTAGAAGAATTTGGACTAGAGCAAGTCACTAGACTGCTGAAAACATTATATGATACTGGAGATATACCTTCTGAATTATGTAATTCTGTATTTATTGCTATCCCAAAGAAATCAGGAACCTTAGAATGTGATCAACATAGAACAATTAGTATATTGAGTCACATCACAAAGATTTTGTTACGAATTATCATGCAAAGAGTGAGGAAGAAAATACAACCTGAAATAGGGGAAGAACAATGTGGGTTTGTAGAAGGAAAGGGTACAGTAAATGCTGTGTATATGCTGCGAACAGTTATTGAACGTGCTTTAGAAGTAAACAAGGATATACATCTTTGCTTTATTGTCTACACAAAGGCTTTTGATAGAGTTAGACATGTCAACATTGTGGATATGCTTGCAGATCTACAAATTGATGGGAAAGACATTAGACTTATAAAAAACATATACTGGAAACAACAAGCTGCCATAAGGATTGATAATGAAGTAGGACAATATCAACCTATTAAGAGAGGTGTTAGGCAGGGATGTGTAATGTCTTCAGATCTTTTTTCCCTATACAGTGAAAATATTTTCAGAAATGTAGAAGACCTAAATGGAATCAGCATTGGAGGACGAAACATAAATAACATTAGATATGCAGATGATACAGTATTGATTGCAGACAATGCACAGGATCTGCAACAATTAGTAGACGCTGTGGTTGTACACAGTGAGCAGCTGGGGTTGGAATTAAATTGTAGGAAGACACAGGTTATGGTCGTCACTAGGAAGCACGAAGCACCACAATGTAATATACAAGTAAATGGGAATATTCTTCAACAAGTGAATCGGTTCAATTATCTCGGAACAGTCATAACATCTGATGGCAGATGCCTTGAAGAGATTAGAACAAGAATCGCCATTGCGAAAGTAGCCTTTAGCAAGATGAAAAACATTCTGACCAATAAAATGATGTCAATTGAAACGAGAAAAAGAGTGTTGAGGGGATACATAGAGCCTGTTCTTTTGTATGGATGTGAAACTTGGACAATGTGCAGTCAAGCTGAAAAACATCTGATGACTGCAGAAATGTGGTTTCTGAGGAAAATGCAAAGAATACCATGGACAGATAGAAAAACCAATGACCAAGTACTATAAGAGACAAATGAAAATCGTAGATTGATTAGAGAAATTAGACGTAGACAGTCAAAATTTTTTGGACATGTTATGAGAAGAAATGGACTGGAGAACTTAGTGACAGCTGGTAAGATCGAAGGGAACAGACCAAGAGGAAGACCGAGAGGAAAATACCTGGATGGCTTGGCCACATGGCATGGACGAGACAGGAACACTGAGCTGATCCACGACACTGGTGATCGAGTGAAATGGCGAATTATGACCGCCCACGCTTTCCGGCATGGCACATGATTGATTGATTGACCTGTCTACGTGTTCGACTGTCTGTTTGCTTGGCTGTATCTACCTATGCGTCTGTCCATCTGTTTGCTGTAGGTGTGTACTTGCATATGACTCTGTGCATCTGTTAGATGTTTGTCAGTGTGTGCGTCTCTGTTTGTGTATCTGTCTGTGCGCGCATCTGTACATATCACGGTGTGTTAATGAACTAGTCTCGCATGTTGTACTCATCTAACCGTTCATCGCCAGACTGTCAATTCCTCCATTTGTTCAGGTCATGGGCCCAGCAATAGGCTTGCATCTAAGTGACGTTGCTGTAGAGACTGTTCCACTGAACGGGTACCAGTGTATTATCTTCACGGGAACTGTGGTGTAGAGTTCTCCTTCCCTCTCCACACTAGGAAACCACTTCCCTCTCCACACTAGGAAACCACTTCCCTCTCCACGCTAGGAAACCAGTATGGTGTGCGCAAAGTCGGTACTGGGAATTCACATACGACACGATCTCCGGGAAATTCCGGTCTGCTCTGTCAGAAGGTGGCTAATTTGGGGTGATATTTCATTTGTTTTGGCAAATACAATTCACGTTAAACAAAGACATCTATTGGATCCATCGATTCCGACATTCGATTACTCCGTCGCTGCCGGGATCCCCCCCCCCACCCCCACCCCCACCCCCAGCTTCCGCAGATCCATAGAGCACACTTTATTCACAAACTTCGAGTTTCTCAGTTCTATATTTTAGTTCCAAATGTTTAATATTTTTTATTAAAAAGTCGCTTTCACTCAATTAATTGCTGAACTATTAAACAAATAATAACAATAATTGTCGTCTTACCGGCAGGGAATCGAACCTCGAGCTCCCGCGCAACAGGCAGAGACACTTACCACTATGCTACTGAGGACACGATTATGAATCAACGAAAATTTAAAATATAGCCACACGAATGTCCCGATAACGTCTCGTACGTTAAGTCACGCGACTCGGCAAATCACGTGACCAGCCGGGACAGTTCGACTATGAATAAAGGGAGATTTTATTCATAGTCGGACTATGAATAGTCACTTCGTATCTGGAAACAGCGAAAATACCCAAGCCCTGTGTGTGAGCTACAATTTTAGGGATCATCAAATACAATACGAAGTTCCCATGGGCAAGTTTCAGCTGTACCCGTTCGAAGTGATGGGGCTTTAAACATTGTAGGTCAGGATATTATTATTATGAGGTTAGGTAACCACTGATTACTGGATAAACCAGCGTTCTTTATGGCAGCTATACGTTCCTATTCAAATAAGATTAAATAGTAGGTCTCTCTCTCCCTCCCCCCCCCCCCGCCCCATAAACACACACACACACCCACTTACACACTTTACACATACGCTTTCTTTGTCCCTCAATGGTTTGCATTTGATATTTGTTCAGTATAGTTTGTTTTACTTCTCTGATATTCAAACAATAGTAGAATAAACTCACCCCCCCCCCCCCCCCCCCCCCCCCCACCGTGGAGCAAGCACCATGCGAGGCTTCAACTCCTCAGATGTAGTCCACCTGTCATGAATGTGTCGACCTCTTTAACACATTGAGATTGTCCAGGGAAGGTCCAACTCGGGTCAGCACTCCCAGATGACTTTCTCCTGCCGCACATCCGCACCCAGATTTCCTGCTTCTAGGGTATCCGTGGCGATGGCGTTGCGAACGCGATTCGTAATTCCGCTTACCCGCGTTCGAAACACATCGGCGGCCGATTTGGCAGCAGACCGTGTCGCGCGGGTTTGACGAGCGGGTACTGGAGCTGATCGTTCAGAAAGCAATTACAAACTACTGAACGTAAAAACTTGCCTAGACATCAACAACGGCAGTAAATGCTGGTGTTGACTGCAACGTCCTGTACGAGATATGCAACTTTTAAAAAAGACATGTTATCGGTCGCCGCACGTATCCCGCAAACACGTCGCTATGTGTGCCTACCTACAAGCCACTCTGCCCTCGGGGAGGCGACCGTTGTACCCCGGTGCGTTGTGGCTTGCTTAATTGGCACGGCACGTTTACTTTTATTGGGAGAAAGAAGCTTCTTCTCGCCCGATGTTTTACTCCCGTCACCGCCTCCATATCGACGGTTCACTTATAAGACATTTTATGTTATGTATGATGTGGATTGATATGAATAATTATTACTTATTGCATATTAAAGCCTGTGTTTCTGTTCCGATTGTCTTCAGGTGTATCTGTTCAGTGCAGCCTCAGCAGTTTACTTGTTCTTATTCAGGTGAGTCTTTGATTGGTTGTCGCTGGACTTGGGCCAGGTGTGTTCTGAAACAGTGTTAGATTTTAGATGTCATTGTATTAACGGGTAAAAGGTATTCTATGTAGAATATTTAGTGAAAGTTTGTTACATGATCGTGGTTGTGTAGAATATACACACTTCTTCATTAGTCCGAGAGAGAGAGAGAGAGAGAGAGAGAGAGAGAGAGAGAGAGAGAGAGAGAGAGAGAGAGAGAGAGAGAGAGAGAGAGAGAGAGACGCACACACGCGGAGAGGGGGATATACATACACACACTCACACGTCTGACGAAGAAAGAAGTATGCACATATGTTCTACACAACTACGTACAGGGGATATGTTGAGCGTGACGTGTGTGTGTGTGTGTGTGAGAGAGAGAGAGAGTGAGAGAGACACACAGAGAGACTGCACTTTTGTGTGTGTCCGTTTAGATGTGATGTTTGTGCCATTCAATCGACACAGTCAACATCTTCCCGGTATTTTTTGACCGGCCTATCATTACCAGGTAGTTTTGTAGGGCGTTGTTCTGCCCCAGACTGACGACTTCATCTAAGACCTCCCATCTACCTACCGGTAGTACATTCCAACAGGCCCGTCTAGAACACAGGCACGTATGCTGTTTGACCATCAAGGGAAGGCAGGGGCAGCACAAGGGAGTCCCCAGCATCCAAGGGAGCTGTCATGAAAATAGACTCGGATTATGACTCTCTCGTTTTAAGTTGAGTTGGGTCAAGAACCGACATCACAGCACTCGAAACATCCCCATACGAGCCCCGTCCTCATGTGTAACAGTCAGCGAAGAGTCCCAACCCCAGTTGTACCAGTAGCAGTCTGACTGTGTCCGTCTGGCCTATCCTGGGAGTGTCGGTTCTTGTTTTAGGTTTTTCTAAAGAATCATCGGCTGCTACACCGAGCTACTTAGTCTGTATCCCGTATATTGGGCCTCGCATTCATCACAGGTGCTCCCTTGGGCCAAGTGGAAGCATTCCATACACTTGAAAGTGTCATCTGAGGGTGTTTAACTTTGTCACTCTGCGTGCCTCTGTTCTGTTTGCAATTTAACGCCTTCATTGCCAGACCTTACTCATTCTGCTCTAGTTGTGACTTTGTTTGTCTCTGTTTTACTTGCAATTTTAACTCCTTCATTCTCAGTCCTTACTCATTCTGCTCTAGCTGTTACTCTGTTTGTCTTTGTTTTATTTGCTGTTTTAACTCCTTCCTACTTCCTGTCGGTGGCTAAAAAGAAAATCTTAACCTGCACAGTTCGCGGTGACTGCACTAGCCAGGCGGCCTTAATTCCTCAGGCTCAAAGACCCCCGCCCCCTTTGACATACACCGCAAGGTACTAACTATATTGGCAGTAAATGACAGTGACAGTTTTTAACTTCTTCATTCCCAGACCTTACTCTTGTGCTTTAGTTGTTACCTCGCTTGTCTCTGTTTTACTTGTTATTTTAACTCATTGAGCCCCCGAAGGCCGGTCTCCCTGGCCTAGGTGTTAGTGACTTTCTCCATAATCCCGTTTATCCACGTGAGCAAACGCAGTTGCGCGAGAATCGGTAACGGTTGTCGCCGCGCCCGTTACTTACGGGATATGTGAGCAGGCCGCTCAGAAAGCAATGGCAAACTACTGAGCGTAATCTTGCCAAGAAATCAACAACAGCGGTAAAATGCTGGTGTTGACAGCGATGTCCTGTAATAGGATATGCGGGGGGGGGGGGGGAGTCTCCGAAGGGTATAACTCTTAAAACTGGTCTAACCCGGAGTGTTAATTTCACAAAACGAATTGCCTTGGGCTGAAAAACTAAAAGAGTTCAAATATAAACCCAGCACTGGGACTTACTTCTTGTCTGTATGGTCTAAAGAGAACCTTCCAGTGAAGTTGTCTGCCTAGGTTGAGTTTATGCTCATTAATAGAATCAAGACAAGCAGGGTTACTGTACAAACATAACATACTGATGTATCTTACAATAATTCAGAGACTTGCCCCGAAGTAGTAGATATGTCACTAACCAAGCTGCCAGATACAGCCGGAGGCGTCTCTGAAAACAGGTATAGCGCCAGTGCAAGGAGAGGAGGCTCATTAAGTGCAGGGGGTGAACAAGATATACTTTTGAAACACCACTCAGGGACACAGAGAAAACAAACATAGTCGCACAAGCAGATGCACTCGTCTTGCTAGCTTTGCCTGAGGCTGTTGTCTCACTGGAAATAGAACATGCTTATCCTCCTTGCAAAATAACGTGGGCAGTCTATCGAACTGATGATTATAGAACATGGGTAGTCTATTTTACTGTCAATAGCATATAGGCAATCTATCATGTTGACAATAAAACATGGATATTATATTTTACTGATAGTAGAACACGGGTAGTCTATCATACTAACAGTAACACATGGATAGTCTATCATACTAACAGTAACACATGGATAGTCTATCATACTGACAGTAACACATGGGTAGTCTATCATACTGACAGTAACACATGGATAGTCTATCATACTAACAGTAACACATGGATAGTCTATCATACTGACAGTAACACATGGGTAGTCTATCATACTGACAGTAACACATGGGTAGTCTATCATACAGGCAGTAACACATGGGTAGTCTATCATACTGACAGTAACACATGGGTAGTCTATCATACTGACAGTAACACATGGGTAGTCTATCATACTGACAGTAACACATGGGTAGTCTACCATACTGACGGTAACACATGGATAGTCTATCATACTGACAGTAACACATGGGTAGTCTATCATACTGACAGTAACACATGGGTAGTCTATCATACTGACAGTAACACATGGGTAGTCTATCATACTGACGGTAACACATGGATAGTCTATCATACAGGCAGTAACACATGGGTATTCTATCATACAGGCAGTAACACATGGGTAGTCTATCATACAGGCAGTAACACATGAGTAGTCTTATCTATCATACAGGCAGTAACTCATGGGTAGTCTATCATACACGCAGTAACACATGGGTAGCCTATCATACAGGCAGTAACGCATGGGTAGTCTATCATACAGGCAGTAACACATGAGTAGTCTATCATACTGACAGTAACACATGGGTAGTCTATCATACAGGCAGTAACACATGAGTAGTCTATCATACAGGCAGTAACACATGAGTAGTCTATCATACTGACAGTAACACATGGGTAGTCTATCATACAGGCAGTAACACATGAGTAGTCTATCATACAGGCAGTAACACATGAGTAGTCTATCATACTGACAGTAACACATGGATAGTCTATCATACTAACAGTAACACATGGATAGTCTATCATACTGACAGTAACACATGGGTAGTCTATCATACAGGCAGTAACACATGGGTATTCTATCATACAGGCAGTAACACATGGGTAGTCTATCATACAGGCAGTAACACATGAGTAGTCTATCATACAGGCAGTAACACATGGGTATTCTATCATACAGGCAGTAACACATGGGTAGTCTATCATACAGGCAGTAACACATGAGTAGTCTTATCTATCATACAGGCAGTAACACATGGGTAGTCTATCATACTGACAGTAACACATGGATAGTCTATCATACTGACAGTAACACATGGATAGTCTATCATACTGGCAGTAGCACAAAGTGGAAAGGGGGGGGGGGTTATCTTATTTATAATAGAACAAGGGTAGTCTATCTTACTGATAATAGAACATAGGTAGTCTAACTGAAAATAGAACGTGGGTAGTCTTATCTACCAGGCTGTGGAACATGGGTAGTGCATCCTACTGGCTGTAGAACATGAATAGTCTATCTTACTGTCTATATAAGCTGGGTAATCTATCTTACTGGCTATATAAGCTGGGTAATCTATCTTACTGGCAATATAAGCTGGGTAATCTATCTTACTGCAATTTAAGCTGGGTAATCTATCTTACTGGCTATATAAGCTGGGTAAACTATCTTACTGGCAATATAAGCTGGATAATCTATCTTACTGGCTATATAAGCTGGGTAATCTATCTTACTGGCTATATAAGCTGGGTAAATTATCTTACTAGCTATATAAGCTGGGTAATCTATCTTACTGGCTACATAAGCTGGGTAATCTATCTTACTGGCAATATTAGCTGGGTAATCTATCTTACTGGCTATATAAGCTGGGTAATCTATCTTACTGGCAATATAAGTTGGGTAATCTATCTTACTGGCAATATAAGCTGGGTAAATTATCTTACTGGCTACATAAGTTGGGTAAACTATCTTACTGGCTATATAAGCTGGGTAATCTATCTTACTGGCAATATAAGCTGGGTAATCTATCTTACTGGCTATATAAGCTGGGTAAATTATCTTACTATCTACATAAGTTGGGTAAACTATCTTACTGGCTATATAAGCTGGGTAATCTATCTTACTGGCAATATAAGCTGGGTAAATTATCTTACTGGCTATATAAGCTGGGTAAATTATCTTACTGGCTATATAAGCTGGGTAATCTATCTTACTGGCAATATTAGCTGGGTAATCTATCTTACTGGCAATATAAGCTGGGTAATCTATCTTACTGGCAATATAAGTTGGGTAATCTATCTTACTGGCTATATAAGCTGGGTAAATTATCTTACTGGCTATATAAGCTGGGTAATCTATCTTACTGGCAATATTAGCTGGGTAATCTATCTTACTGGCTATATAAGCTGGGTAAATTATCTTACTGGCTATATAAGCTGGGTAATCTATCTTACTGGCAATATTAGCTGGGTAATCTATCTTACTGGCAATATAAGTTGGGTAATCTATCTTACTGGCTATATAAGCTGGGTAATCTATCTTACTGGCTATATAAGCTGGGTAAATTATCTTACTGGCTACATAAGTTGGGTAAACTATCTTACTGGCTATATAAGCTGGGTAATCTATTTTACTGGCAATATTAGCTGGGTAATCTATCTTACTGGCAATATTAGCTGGGTAATCTATCTTACTGGCTATATAGGCTGGGTAAATTATCTTACTGGCTACATAAGTTGGGTAAACTATCTTACTGGCTACATAAGCTGGGTAATCTATTTTACAGTGGCTGTTATCTTGCTACCTCCTGATGTATATTTAATATCTCTTTCAGATAAAATGTCTTCATATATTGTGTCCATTATTTTACTTCGATGAATACTTTCTGGTATATGGGTCTAGCACCATATTGCCAATGCTCGTTAGGGCGTGTAAAAATGTCTTTTACTTTAAACTTTACCTTCTCTAGTGTTATAGCCAGCATTTTTATCACCTTTATGTCTGAATGATACAATCCTGAGGAATTATTGCCCCTTCTCCTTGTCAGTTTTTAGCGCTGTACCGCCTGAATCCTGGATGTTTGATGTCTTACCCTCTTTCAGGATGTCTGTCAATGTAAATGCCAGAATGGTGGTTGGACAAACATTGCTTTGCCTGGCTTTTGTCTACTTTTTTTTTTTTTAAACGCAAGATAGAGAAACACCACATCCCGAAATTGCTGTATAATAAGTAGCTTCGTGCGCGCGCAAAAATACCGCGCGTTCTTCAGCCGTCGAGGCAAGTGGATTGTCCTGAAAGCGGCAGGATTTACTGTCAAATACCGCTTGAGTATTTATTAAGCTAACTGACATGTAATGAGAGTATAATTACTGCAGCGACGGGCCTCAGCTAAGGCGCGAGATAATTGACAATTTTGCCTCGAGGCTTTCAAAATCGTGTGCAGTAATTATAGTCTCACGCAGTGCAAAAAAAAAGAGCTTTATATCTATAGCCTTTTGAATCTCTATGACATTCTGGTGATTGCCCCGAAGAAAGTGACAATTACTTCAAGGCATTCGTTTCTATTCAGGACTGAAGTGAAGACGATAACCGGTTCGCGAGGCAAGACACCTGTTTGAGTGGTTCCCGAGCGAGATGTAGAGAATGCCGACCAGTCCACAGAATGCGGCGTGCCTGTTTAGTTGATTCTCAATCGCTGAAGAAAGTAATAGTTTATGGGAGAATACACCAGTTTCGTGTGTTGGTCGCAATTATATGAAGAAAATGTTAAGTAGCTAATGATGCAAAGACGAGAAAAGGCCAGCTAGTTCATAGATATACTTGTCTCGTGTATGAAAAAAGTGCTAAATTTGTCTTGAATACAGACGTATATTTGGCGAATAAAAATAGAGTGCATGGCCCTGTTACACACGCCTGGATGCGCATTAGGTACGTGGTCCTGTCTTCTTAAGCCCATTATCCAGCAATGGAGCACGGGCCCTCAATCCAAGCCGTCATATCCTCTTTCAACCCCCTCCTTGTATGTTATCTGTTGGGGTATCATCCTTGCACTCCGGACAAGTCCATAGGTGCTCAGATTCCCCCTCCCCAACACATGTATCAGCGTCCAGTGGCTAATAGTACCTGTACTGTATTGGTTGCCGGACCCCTCGTTCTCCCGATGAGCCTCTCGTGTCTCTTCTTCTTCAGCGTTCCGAGCCATTGAGGTTCTTTGCTGCAAATACAATCCGTCTCCATTCGTCTCTCTAGTTGACCTTCTCTTGCCAGTCGTTGATTCCAAGTGCTTGTAGGTCTGTACATGTATTATCTCTCCACCGTCTTCTTGGTCTACCTCGGGGTCTACGGTCATTTATTTCCTGAGTGTAAGCGAGTTTTGTTTCCCTATTATCTCCCATTGTTTCTATATGCCCCAGCCATTGTAGTCTATTAGCCTTCATGATACCAGTGATTAGCGGGGACTTAAACAGATCATAAATGTCTTTGTTACTTCTTCTTTTCCACTCTCCACTATGTGTATCCCTAATGGGTCCAAAGATGCGTCTTAAAATTTTGTTCTCAAAGGTTTGTAACAAGGCTTCGTCTCTTTTCGTTGTACTCCAGGTTTCAGAGCCATACAGCACAACTGGTCTGATCAGTGTTTTGTATATTGTGATTTTGGTGTTACGAGATAGCGCCGTTGATTTTAGTAGATGTTGTAGTGCATAGTATATCTTATTTCCAGAGTTGATTCTAGTTTGTATTTCTTCCCTTATGATGTTGGAGCAGTTGAAGATTGTACCCAGGTATTTGTATGTTTCCGTTCTTTTAATGGTCATATTATCTATTTGTATGTGGCCAGAGTTTTTAGCCATTCCGTCTCTTGAAATTACCATATATTCTGTCTTATCTTGGTTGATAACCAGCCCCATCTGTTGGGCTTTTTCTTTTAAGTGAGTCAATATTTCCAATGTCTTTTGTTCACTTTGCCCTATAATATCTATATCATCTGCATAACCAAGCAGCTTGGATGTTCCTCCAATATCACATTCCTCCTTTACCTTCCTTACAACTTTCTCTAGAGCCAGATTGAAGAGTAGCGGCGATAGTGCATCACCCTGTTTCAAGCCAGATGTTATTCGGAAAGGGTCTGATTTCCTGCCTTTATATGTTACTATATTATAAGTATCTTCCATGCATAGTCTGGTCATGTTGATTAGCTTCCTTGGTATTCCAAATTCTTGCATAGCATTCCATAGACTATTCCTATGGACACTATCATAAGCCTTTTTAAAATCCACAAAAATGTTATGGAGATCTCTTTTATATTCCCAATGTTTCTCGGCTATTTGTCGTAAGATAAATATCTGATCTATTGTTGATCTGTTTTGTCTAAAACCTGCCTGGTAGTCACCTAATATGTCTTCTGAATATGGTTTTAGTCTATTTAGTAATACTGCGGATAGTATCTTATAGCTTGTGGACAGTAGTGATATTCCTCTATAATTTCCACATTGGAACTTGTCTCCTTTCTTAAAGATGGGTATCAATAATGACTCTTTCCAGTCATGGGGTAATTCTTCTGTCCTCCAGATCTTTATTATTAGTTCGTATAGCTTTAGATGTAATGCATGGCCACCTGCCTTTATAAATTCAGCAGCAATTCCATCAGTCCCAGTTGCCTTATTGTTTTTAAGTCGTGTGATTACATATAGGATTTCTTCAAATGTAGGTTCTTCAATTTGTGGTTCGCATGTTAGAACCTCTTCCTGTGATAAAATGTTACTTGGCGCTTCACAATTTAGTAATTCAATAAAATATTCTTTCCATGTGTTGCACATTTCCTCATTGGTATTTATCATATTCCCATTTTTGTCTTTTAAACCATATGTGTTTTGTTGGTGCCCTCGTTTCATTGACTTCAGTTCTTTAAAAAAATTTCTGGATTCATTTTTCTGGTGATTAGTTTCCATATCCTTGATTATATTACTCATATATTCTCGCTTCTGCTGTCTGACTATTTTTGTAGCCTCTTTACATTCATTTCTATAATGCTCTTCCTTTTGGATGTTATTGATGTCATTTAACCATACATGTCTGGCATTCTTCTTCCTAATGACTGCTTCTTCACATTTTTGATTGAACCATCTGTTCTTTCTATGCGTGGTTAACACACCGAGACATTCTTCTGCGGTAGATTGAATTGTATTCTTGATGTTCAACCAAGTTTGGTCGACGCTTTCCTCCAAAGGGTTTTGCAGAGTTTCAAGTTTACATTTTATTTCATCTGTAAATTTCTCTTTGACTGTAATGTCTTGTAGTTTTTCTCTGTTATATGTTGGGTGTAATCTTTGTAATTTAGTATAGAAAGCTCTCTTAAGTTTTATTTTAAATTTTGCTCCAACGAGGAAGTAGTCACTGTGGCACTCAGCTCCTCTATAACTTCTGACTTGCTGTATGTTTGATGCATTTCTGTTGTTAATTAAAATGTGATCTATTTGATTATAGGTTCTCTTGTCACATGATTTCCAAGTTTGTTTGTGTATATCCTTTCTTTGTAGTCTGGTACTGCTAATCTGCAGTCCTTTGGCTTCTGCCAGGTTGATGACTCTCCATCCATTATCATTTGAAGTTGTATGTAGGCTTTCCATACCGGCCACTTTTTTATTAGTTTGCTCTCTACCTATTTTTGCATTGAAGTCTCCCAGCACAATCAGGATGTCCTGTTTGGGGGTTTCTTCTATGACATCTTCCAGATCATTATAAAAGTCTTCTTTAATATCATCTTCTTTCTCTTCAGTAGGTGCATGTACATTAATCATCGTTATATTTTTCCATTTACCTTTTATTCGTAATTTACTAATCCTGTCATTAAAAGCTTTAAAGTTTAAAACGTTCCCCCATAACTCTTTTTTGATGACAAATCCTGTTCCTAATTCATGTTTATTTTGGGTGTTTCCTCCATATATTATAATCATTCCATTTTGCTCTAAAGTACCCTCTCCTGGCCACCTTATTTCTTGAATTGCTGTTATATCCATTTGATATTCAACCAGCTCCCGGGTTAGTTCTTCGGCCGCTCCAGCTCGATATAGTGTCCGTACATTCCATGTTCCAAATCTCAAAAGTCCTTTAACGTTCCAAGGTCGTTGTCCAGATAAGTCAGTCCGATATCGAGGCTCGTGTATTTGTTTCGTAACAAAGAAAGGTTTTTACAAAGGTGGGGATGTTAACCCCACGCTTCAACCCCCAACCTGGAGGACCAGGGTGTTTCTCTTTGTCTGTTCTCTACCCTTTGACCTGTCCGGCTTGGGAGGCCCTGCTGGTAGCTACGCTACCGCCGGCATAGCTCTCAGGGTCATTGAGAAACTCAAGCTCCCCCACTACGACAAGGTGGAAACACCATCGGGGGAGGCTCGTGTCTGGCCGTGACAATTCTTACTCCCGGGTCTACTACCATTGTGGACAACGATGTGGATTCACTGACGTCAAAGTCGTCCGTTCTCGGCATCTCTCTAAGAGCATTAATAACATCGGCACCATCCATGGACAGGCCATCTGCAAGGGATGCAGAGCCAGCAAGTTCTCAGCTCCATGCCTTTCCCATACCATAATCTCTCTCTTACATCTTAATTTCGTTGTTTCTAGGTCTTCCTCTGTTACTTCGACCTTCTGTGTTATAGACAAGCGACTGTCTAGTTATGTTGCTATCAGATTTTCTCAATGTTTGTTCTACTCAGCGGCGGGGCCGTGTCCTTACCCTTCCTTCATTGATATGTGTTTAGTTCACTCCATGGACCAAGCTGTTCTTGAATGAAGACATACTTTTGGGGCATACCAGTGAGGTGTACTGGGTATATGGTGCTGGCCCTATATTTATATATGGGGCGCTCGAGGGGTGATGTCACCTGTATCACCCCGGCCGCCTTTACTTCCTGTAACCATTTCTTGGTATCCATTTTACGCTGGGTCGATCTGGGATTTCTGGGCAATTTTTTTTTATTTTTTTTTTTTTTTTGTAAATCCATAAATCGATGGGAAATTTGAACACATGATCACCGGGCTGGAAGGCAAGCGCGCTGTTTTGCGATATAAATACGAGTGTATTAATAATCGTGCAGAGGCGCTGATGTGCCAGGGTGTGAGCTCATGCTGACCATAACCTTTCTATTACGTCGAGCATCCTGGGCAGACACTGTGTGGAGCATCGTGGAGGGACATTGTGTGGAGTATCCTGGACAGACACTGTGAAGCATCCTGAACAGACACTGTGTGGAGCATCCTGGGCAGACATTAGTCTCTGAAGCACCCTGGACAGACATTAGTCTCTGAAGCACCCTGGACAGACATTAGTCTCTGAAGCACCCTGGACAGACATTAGTCTCTGAAGCACCCTGGACAGACATTAGTCTCTGAAGCACCCTGGACAGACATTAGTCTCTGAAGCACCCTGGACAGACATTAGTCTCTGAAGCACCCTGGACAGACATTAGTCTCTGAAGCACCCTGGACAGACACTGTGAAGCATCCTAGGCAGACACTATGTGGAGCACCCTGGACAGACACTGTGTGAAGCACCCTGGACAGACACTGTGTGAAGCACCCTGGACAGACACTGTGTGAAGCACCCTGGACAGACATTGTGTGAAGCACCTTGGACAGACATTGTGTGAAGCACCCTGGACAGACATTGTGTGAAGCACCTTGGACAGACATTGTGTGAAGCACCCTGGACAGACATTGTTTGAAACACCCTAGACAGACATTGTGTGAAGCACCCTAGACAGACATTGTGTGAAGCACCCTGGACAGACACTGTGAACCACCCTGGACAGACACTATGTGAAGCATCCTGGGCAGATACAGTGTGAAGCATCCTGGACAGACACTGTGTGGAGCACCCTAGACAGACATTGTGTGAAGCACCCTGGACAGACATTGTGTGAAGCACCTTGGACAGACATTGTGTGAAGCACCCTGGACAGACATTGTTTGAAACACCCTAGACAGACATTGTGTGAAGCACCCTGGACAGACACTGTGAACCACCCTGGACAGACATTGTTTGAAGCACCCTGGGCAGACACTGTGAAGCACCCTGGACAGACATTGTGAGAAGCACCCTGGACAGAGACTGTGTGAAGCACACTGGACAGACATTGTGTGAAGCACACTGGACAGACATTGCGTGAAGCACCCTTGACAGACACTGTGTGAAGCACACTGGATAGACATTGTGTGAAGCACCCTGGGCAGACACTGTGTGAAGCACCCTGGGCAGACACTGTGTAAAACACCCTGGGCAGACACTGTGTGAAGCACCCTGGGCAGACACTGTGAAGCACCCTGGGCAGATACTGTGTGAAGCACCCTGGGCAGACACTGTGTGAAGCACCCTGGGCAGACACTGTAAAACACCCTGGACAGACACTGTGTGAAGCACCCTGGGCAGACACTGTGTGAAGCACCCTGGGCAGACACTGTGTAAAACACCCTGGACAGACACTGTGTGAAGCACTCTGGGCAGACACTGTGTAAAACACCCTGGACAGACACTGTGTGAAGCACCCTGGGCAGACACTGTGTGAAGCACCCTGGGCAGACACTGTGTGAAGCACCCTGGGCAGACACTGTAAAACACCCTGGGCAGACACTGTAAAACACCCTGGGCAGACACTGTGTAAAACACCCTGGGCAGACACTGTGTGAAGCACCCTGGGCAGACACTGCGTGAAGCACCCTGGGCAGACACTGTGTGAAGCACCCTGGGCAGACACTGTGTGAAGCACCCTGGGCAGACACTATGTAAAACACCCTGGACAGACACTGTGTGAAGCACCCTGGGCAGACACTGTGTGAAGCACCCTGGGCAGACACTGTGTGAAGCACCCTGGGCAGACACTGTGTGAAGCACCCTGGACAGACAATGTGTGGAGTATTACAGGTTCTATGGAGGACTATCTTATCCAGTACCCGGGGTGAAGCTAACATTGTGGTTCCTGACTATTCCCTCTTCTGTCATCTGATATTTTAACTAAGTTTATGTTTCTTGCATGATTATTTGTTACACGGTTATGTAAGCTTCCCACGAATATCATTTTCTGTTTTCCTGTTAGGGGACTGCGCAGCATGGGATAACAAAGGATAGAAGGGCATGGGGCGAGTTGGTATGCCTAGTTTATTCCCTATCATCACAAAATGGCTTCCCGACTGGCAACCTTGCTTCTCCACTAATCCCTACCTCCAGCGACATGGATCATTTCACGTTTTGACTCCCTTCCGTGCCATGACAGCTTTCTCACGCTGTCTTCCTACATCTCGCTTCCCACAAATCTTTCCGGTTGTCACATGTTCCAGTTTTTGTCTTCTTGTAATGTGGCGAAGCAATGATGACTGTTTCTTTCTTATGTTTGTAATGAGTTGTCTTTACGGCTTGGCCTCCTTAAAAGTGTCTGTCCGTGGAATTTTCAGCATTCTTCTGTGAAACTATTATCTGCATAGCTGCAATGGTTTTATATACTTTTTGCTTGTTTACTAATTGTCCAGGATTCGCAGCCGTATGTTAAAATTGGTTCTATGTAACATACAAAAACTCTTTTTCTAACGTTCATGGACAAGAACCTGTTGCACAAAATGTTCTTTATTTGATAGAATTAAGGTTTTGCTTGTCCTATTCTATTCTTTATCTCTGTGATGCATCTTCCATCTGTTGTTATCCACGTGTCTAAATATTTGAATGTCTGCACTTGCCCCAAAACAACGCCCTGTACTTTAATCTTGGAATGTAAATGAACAAATTAGGAAGAACCTGGAAGCAACAGAGATGTGGTTCCTGAGACGAATGCTGCGAATTCCCTGAACTGCCAAAGTAACTTAACAACGACTGCCTGATCAGGCTAATGAAACTAGAACATTAAAATAAAAGTTAGTTACATATCCTTTACGGACGTGGCAGTCAACCCGAGCATATTTTGGTTGTTCGTGATTCATGGGCACGTGTACGTTCAGTAGTTTGACATAGCTTTCTGAACGACCGGCACCCATACCATTTCATAAAATACCAACGCAGCTGTGTTTCGAACGCGGGTATGCGGGATTACCAGCCACATCCGTAACACCTTCAACATTACATACAACAATAAGAAAGAGACAAACAGCTTTCCTCGGTCATGTAATGAGAAGAGAGGCATTGGAGAACATCGTGACAACTGGAAAGATCGAGGGGAAGAGAGGCAGAGGCAGACTAAGAAAATGATGCTGGATGGATTGAAACGGCGGCACGAAGGAATATCATCAGCAGAGTTGATCCAGAAAACCAAGTACCGAGATCTGTGGAGAGTCATGAACGCCTACGCCAACTGGCATGACGCTTGATGAGGATGACTATAATTGCACATATTGGCACAATCTGTTTCTTTGATATCACCATGACTTCTGTCTTTCTGTTGTTCAAACTAAAGCCCTTTTTTTTTCACTGTCTGCAACCACTGTATATATCGTTTCCTGAAGATCCCCCTGACTTGTTGCAATCAAGAAGGGGTCATCAGCATAACGTCAGTTATTTATATTATGTCCTCCAACCAGGATCCCTGACATATTTTCTGTAGATCTCACTATATATATTCACTGTACAATGAGAACACATCAGGAGACAGTACACAACCTTGTCTGACGCCCTTCTTTATACACTGAAATGTTTCTTAAATGTTGATTCTGTATATTCCTTACACAAGGTTAATTTCTCTCTTCCATCTCTTCTCTTTACATCAGTGGTTCGCAACCTTTTTTTTTGGCCCATGCACCCCTTCACCATATGTTCAGAACGTCACCCCCCCCCCCCTTTTCGTATTTCCTCCATATAAATCCCCCCCCCCCCACGCACACAGTATACATAAAAATGGAAGCTAAATTTAATAACACATACTAGATGTCTACATAAAACGTGATTTGCGGGTCTACTTACGTTATAAAACGAATTTCAGAAGGGCGGAAGTACAGAACCATCCGGGGGGGGGGGGGTAATTCCTCACCGGTTGAGAACCACAGCTTTATATGAATCGGAAATGTTACTTTATCTTTTCCTTATGATAATGGTGAGTCCAGGGCCCCAAAGGAGAAGTAGAGAGTAGTAGCACTGTAAGCTCCTGCGCAGATCGTGAAAGGTGACTAAAGAGGATAGAGTGAGTCTGTCTACTTCACATTTAGACAATTAAAAGTGTCATTTTTTTAGCATATCCTATTACAGGACATCGCTGTCAACACCAGCATTTCACCGCAGTTGATAAATCAACAACGGCGGTGAAACTGTCATTACTGCCCTTAATACCTTGCGGCGGAGGAATTTGGGCTTTTCATGAGCCTGAGAAATTAAGGCCGCTTGGCTTGGGCAGTCACTGCGAACTGTGCAGGTTAGGGTTTTATTAGTTTCCCCCACAGAGAGGGGTGGGAGAGGAGACCTTATTGAGGATTTGAACCCGTATCTCCCAAATTGGAGTCCGGCGTTGTAGAGACTCGGTCAGAAGCTAGTCCATCAAAAAATCCAACCAACCATAAACTGTTTTACAAAGGGCTTGGCATCCATTCTTGTGGGTCTATACTGCACTAGAAATCATAACGATAGAAGAAGGAGGAGGAGAAGAAGAAGAAGAAGAAGAGATGCCAATACCTGAGTTATTGTTTCCTTCAATATCAGTCATCTGTTTGACATCTTCCCGTTGATATGTGTTTGACGTGTATATGTTTTAGTATCGAGCTCTGTGAGTACGCCCAATAATTTTCACATTCTGCCATGTTGCAGATCTGAATCCACGTGTAAATCCTCGCAGTTAGTGTTTATCAACTGAACTTTCCCCACCACCCTATCAGTCATCAGAAGCAGTAAGACAAGACACACCTGATAGCAAAGTGTCAAACAGACAGACTTATCTCAGGGACGATATCTAGACATCGGGGAAGTGAACTCCAGAATGCCAGTTAAAATGGCTGCCAAAAAGTGGGCGGACACCAGTCGAAGGGAGGCTACTGCTCAAATGTTTGGATCGTTGGGGAGTAGCGGGTCATGGGGTCAGTAACCAAAGCTGCAGTTGCACGAAAATATGAAGGGGGTGATGATTGATTGCGTCAAGTGAAGACCTTGTCAGAATAAAGAACAAGAAAGGGAAGAAGAGTGTACGAAATTTGGTTTGCATTAATTGGATCACTCTCATTACACACGGATACTTCTATAAGTGCTCAGTCTCCTACGTGTTTTTGTTTTCACTGTCAGTTCGGGATATGGGAGGGCACTTGATGATGATGGTGATGCAGAATCTTGCCACATGAAATACGGTTGCTCTTAGTTCCTTTATCTGTTGTATCGGAAAAATAGAAATGTTGTTATGTAAACAGATAGACTTGTTATACTGACCACATACACGTTTCGTGTAACACGCCAACATGTCTGGAGCTTTGCCGATGCGGTTATTGGTTTCTGCAACCAGGATAAAGTCTCTCACTGGCAACCTTCTACTGCCCAAACATCAGACTGGATCCTCCTGCTGTCAAGCGCCGGCAACGACCGCTTGTGGTGGAATAGAATTCTTGCAAGGACCACGCCCCGCATCGATAGTGAAGGTCAGGAGGAGGCCCAAGCCTTCATCGAATTAGCCCAAGCTTCCTTGTGAGCGCGCAGAAGAGTCGCTCCGCAAGCTGTGAACGGGCGCAAAGAAGGCAGTATGGCAGCAACGACGTCTACTGACCGAGTTATAGCTAGCCACCATGGCAGAGGTGAAGACTGCGGCCAATTGCCGGAGGAAGAAGCTGGCTTTTATGCGGTCACTTACAGTGCAGCGATAACGCTGGTAGATGCACCGGGTGCTCGATGTTCGCCTCTCGAAGGTGGGTTGGCTTCTGGACAGACACTTAGCGATACCGATAACGGAATAGATAAGCATCTTGATGATGAGTACGCACGACAGGAGTGAAACGTCCGTGAGTCATGACCTAGCCGGGCCCGCTCCCTGAGAGTATAAAGAAGGTAGAATTGTGTTGAGTTGAGTCAAGAACCGACATCATTGCACTCGGGACATTCCCATACGTGCTCCGTCCCCTCGTTCAACAGCCAGTGAAGAGTCATACTACTAATCGTACCCACCGTTATCTGATTAAAAGTTCTCCTGGTCTTCCCTCTCAGTTTTGCGATTCTTCCAGAACCCCTGCCGATCCCCCGCAATCTCATTCTTTCCACATATGGGTTCTCAACCTGTTTCTACGCTTTCTCCACCTGGCTCTACAAGCGCACGACCACCTCCTCCTTGTCCATAGGCAAAATTCCACCAAGAGGTGCCTTCCCTGTAAGCCTATTAGCCTGTTCATTCCCCCGTACACCCGCATGGCAAGGGCAAAATATCCATACAATTCTCACGATCTGTGACCTCTGAAGCGACAAGAGCCATGCCACACGAAACATTCGTTTCTCCACCTTGCTAAGCATACTCTTTGAATCCGTAATGAATACAACGTGTGTTGCAGTAGTCTCCTCTAGCCACCGGAATGCCGCTGTTACTGCCTCCACCTCCATTCTCAAGCTGGAGGTCGTAGTCTCATATGCCAGACTTTCCTTTTTCAATACTCGCCTTTGCAATAAAGCCCCAGCCACTACGTCTGTTTCTCACCACTGACCCATCGGTGTAGATGACTATGTCGCCTTGATGTGTGTTGCTCTGGATCAGCTGTTGCACTTCAAACTCAGTGCGGCTCGCTGCCCATTCTCTGCACTCGCGACCCAGTGTTATTATTACATTGTGCCAGTCCGTTATGTCTTCCGGAACTTCAACCCACTCTCTGTGTGAACTCTTGTGTGAATAAAGAAGGTAAAGGGGCCGAAACATTGGCGAGGGGGGACTACTTCTGATGATCAAAAATCTGTCGTGCTTGCTCACCAGCGGAGTTTTACCACCCCTGCACACAACTCAAGCTGGTACAGTTTGTTTTCTGCGTCCTAGGATTCAACCTACTTCAGGAAGTCGTGATGTGTAGTTGTATCAGCGTCTATTATGTTGTGGGCTGACGAAGGCTTTTTAGCCGCGACGTTCACTCTGTCACTTGTGATTGTGTTATCGTCAAGCTGACAAATTCCACTTTTCATTGTTGTTGATTACTCATTGTGCTTTTACAGCTTTACATAGGTCCAACCCATTTCATTTCTGAAGCCTGTCAATACCATGGCAAATGAGAACGCAATGTGTTAATAACAGTAATCGTCTAAATAAAACAATGTTTAAGCCCGGTGTTCGAGGCGTGAAATGTGAGTCTGTGGTATGTTTGAGGCCGGGGATTTAGACATCATTAGCACTAAAAGTGATATCTTCTGTAGGTGTTGAGGACAAATCACTCCAGGAGCTCAGAATTGTCATTACACGTGTCTTTTTGTTGGATTTCAGGCAATCCAGATGAATTGCCATGTCGTGGCAGGATAATCTTAAGTAATTGAACAACCGATTAGACATTTCTTATCTGGGGATTTCGACAACTGTTAGTACGGATTTTATGTGCTTGCGTCATGGCTTTACTTCGCTCTTTCCATGCATGGGTATATATCCTGGGCTTCGACTTACAGCGCTACAGACATTTGGCCCTTTTGAATTGTCATTTTTCTGCAAGTTCGGCGCTTGTTTCGAAGTTACGACCCTTTAGTAGCATGCTCCTACCTGAGCCGCAAGTTAAATATACATGGAGTTTATAGAGAATATCAACAGACAAGGTGTCATGGAGAAATGACACTTACTTGGCAAGAGAGACACCGGAAGAGGGATCCACCATTCTCCGTGCCGTAAATGGTTAAGTCGCCTGCCTCGCTTCCTGAACGGCGTGGGTTCGTTTCCAGATTCGTTATTTGGTTCACAATTGCAATTTTCTAGGAGTCTCATGTACTTCGCCGTTGGAGATACGGAGCACTTGCTTTGCGGACCGATAACAAGCCATATGGGGTGAAATCTGGTGCAGTAAAGCTTTTAAAACCTATGTTATAACAAGCTGTTGTCTTTAAATCTTCTTTTAGTACAAGGAGTATGCTGAAAGATGAAACAGTTGAGGAACTAATCACATAAACAACATGTTGCAGGTCATATGCAGAATGTCTCTCTCATTACAGACCTCCAGGAAAGACTCTCGATCTGTCACCACTTCGCCTGCCTCGTTAGGTTCCATTCCCAACGTGTCTTTAATGTCATGTCTTCACCGCTGGGTCGATCCACGTCTGCCTCTCCTTGCGGGGACCATGCCTTCCTGTACTGGTCTGTCTAAACCTCTGTGACGTTGACTGCAGCCAGAGTAGTTTTACTGAGACATGACGCTGTTTGCGCAACATCGCTTGAGTCATAATAACGAATGATGGAGAGAACTGGAGAATCATGATCGCCAGTGCCTGGTTCAAACCAAGCACTCCAAGAAGAAAAAAATCTTTGTGGTGGAGCCGTGGTAGCAATAAGTAGCTAGTGTATTCACCGTCCGATCTGGTGGTTCAGCGGTTACAACTCCAGGGATCAGGCGTCGTTGGGTCTGAGCTCAACTGATCCCCAGAGAATTGGGTTCTAGGACTGGAAATAAAGGGGCCTGCTTGATAAGGATTAAGTCATCCACAGACTGCCGTTTGATCAAGTAAATCCGAGCGTAACTTTTATCCCTATATACACGCCATTGTGGGAGTAGCGATAGGGTTGTGGGCTAGATATTTCACCTGCCGGCCACTGCCGATTGTAAAATAAATTTACCTGGGTTCCTATGTCGACCCAGTCTTAAAATGGTACCGGGAAATGTAATGGGAAGGAAAGGGCACCAATGTGATACTGACCACATCAGTCAGCGAATACTGGTCAGCCTATACATAGATGGGTGTAGCACCATTGCCCACCGCCGCTCAGGCGTGTACAAGAGTCCTATACTCTACTTACATACCATATGAACACTGGATTCTCTCTCTCTCTCTCTCTCTCTCTCTCTCTCTCTCTCTCTCTCTCTCTCTCTCTCTCTCTCTCTCATATGTATATTTTCCCGCGTTTCCATCCTGTTTCAGGATATTGCGGTCAACATCAGCATCTTTCAGTTGTATGTTGATTCCTAGGCTAGATTACGCTCATCAGCACGCCACGACTTTCTGAGTGACCGGCTTCATACTCTCATAAGTCACTGGCGCGACTCGAACCGCTTCCAATTCTCGTGCGCTCTCGTCAACCATGAGAGTATTCAGGGTTACGGAGAAAGCTGCTAACACACACACACTAGCTGACCCGGCCCGGCTTCGCCCAGTCCCTGGCAGGGATCTGTCTATCTATCTATCTATCTATCTATCTATCTATCTGTCTGTCTGTCTGTCTGTCTGTCTGTCTGTCTGTCTGTCTGTCTGTCTGTTTGTCTGTCTGTCTGTCTATCTGCCTGCCTGCCTGCCGAAAAATGGGTTCGTAATTTTAGTATTTTAACAGGTGTGCTGCGTGTATGGTATTTGTGCAGGTCTGTATGCCTTTTTAAAATTAAAATAAAGCATATACACATTTTATGCAAGTGTGAATTTTGTACTGACCTTCTCCCGGCCAAGCGAACGGGGGGAAAAAAATGCCTCAATATCCAAGATATGCTGGGTTGACTTCGGCATAATTCAAAAGTTTCTCTCCCAAAAAAGTACAGAAATAAAATTCTAACGTATCTAAAATAAATCCATTATTTTTAATGAAAACTGTTTTAAAATCACCTACATGACTGTAGATAACTTCTTTAAACATGAAAAGATCAGTTAGAAAATTTTCACGTGTTTAGAATAGATGCATTATTTTTATGAAAACTTTGAAAGTGCCTTAAAGATTTTATCATTATCTATTATAACGCATATGCCTGTAGATAACTGTAGATAAAAATGTTATAAACCTTTGAGAAAAAAGCAACAGTTATTTAAATTACATATATAGCAATGCTACTAAAAGTTATTTCCCTTGATATAACTTTTCTTAAGTTAAGTCCCCTTGCTATATATTAATTATAATGTAATTTAAAAAATAAATTTTATTACGTAAATAACTGCTTGTAAACTAACAAACTATGACAGTTGGCTGGGTGGGAATGAGAAGAACATGTGTAGAAAATGTCATCTCAATCGGATGGACCGTTCGCGAACGCATAGAGGACATACGTACATACATACTTACATACATTGTCTTTTATATATAAAACCGCCATGGAATGTGGACCTATAGTCACCACAACTGTACATTCTTCTTCTTCTTCGTTCATCTGGAGTTTTTTTTCCGGATGTGATTGCGTTGTGCCTGTTTACAGCAGAGCTGCGTTCTTGCGCCGTTAGGCCGACACATCCGACTTCTGCGGGCATTTGTTGACCGGGTTAACCTTCCCGGGGGTTTCTTAGGACGTTTGACTCTCACTGTTGTGGTGTTATCCCCCATCCCAGCTGGTCCATATAGAACAGCCAAAGATCCTGGTCAGCCCTCAAGGGAAGGCAGGGGCAGACCATGGGCATTCCCCGCCATCCAAGGAGGCTTCCATACTTGCAGAGCCGATACATAGCGCTCTGATACTGGGCTCACCCAAGGAATCGTCACGTCCTGCACATGGCTGCTTAGCCTCACTTCCGTATATTGGGCCTTCCGTTCACCAAAGGCTGTTCTTCCGGAAACCAGAAGTATGCAGTCTGCAGATGACATCCACACAGTGAGCTTTCGATTCGGACTTTCCATGTAATGGATTTGCTATCCAAGCAATATTCCATTTCGTGCCACTAGGACACTTTTCCACCTTTTGTGAAGCCCACACAGTGGGCTTTTGATTCGGACTTTCCACGTAATGGATTTGCTATCCAAGCAATATTCCATTTCGTGCCACTAGGACACTTTTCCACCTTTTATGAAGCCCACACAGCGAGCTTTCGATTTGGACTTTCCACATAATGGATTTGCTATCCAAGCAATATTCCATTTCATGCCTCTGGGTCTTCATGCACCTTTAAATGTCAACCTGTATGTAGTTTAAGTAAGCTGCGGTCAACTTTAGCTTGTTGATATCTCCATAGAGCTTGTCCTCAAATGAAGCAGGTGTGGGCCAAAATATCTTTCTCTGTTCTGCATACGTTGGGCAATCCTGCAGCAAATGTTTTGCTGTCATTTTTCCAGTTCCACAATTACATTCATCGGTATCTCCTATCTTTAGTTTATTGAACAAGTGGTATTTCAGCCTGTTATGTCCTGTGCGGAGTCTGAAGATTGCTACTTGTTCTCTTCCGTCGAGTTTGTAATATGCATCATCCTTCTGATGGCCTGGATGCTCTGATTCCCATTTGGTTCTATAAGTGCTTTTTATCAACCTCTTTGCCTCATTATAGGTTATGTCTATGTCAGGCTGTGGTAGTCGTCCGCCTTCTTTTGCCAGTCTGTCAGCCTCTTCGTTTCCGGGTATACTGCAATGTGATGGGATCCACTGTATTACAACTTTTTTGGATTTCTGGCATAGACCATGGAGTGCTGCTCTTAGGTCAGTTAGTTCTGTGCTGTTATTGCTCTTCAGTATTGAGACAGCTGACTTTGCATATGTGAAGATAGCTATTTGTTTCTCTTTATTTTCCTCCATCAGGAGCATTTCTGCTGCAGTTTTCAGAGCCTCTACCTCCGCTTTGAAGTTTAAATTTAGGAGAATTCCTCCTCCTCCATTCTCTATTGAATTTTTGGCTGATCCATCTGTATATGCATGGGTCCAATTGCTGCTTGGGTAATGTTCTTTTATGTAGTTTAGGGTTATTTCTCTTCTTTCGGTTTCATGCTGAGTGTTCTTTTTCTCAATACAAGGAATGTTTTCTATCATCTCAGGCAGTTGCTGCTGTCTCCAAGCTGGGAACTTGTCTGCATTGTAAATAGGTTTGACTGTTGATATGTTAAGTATGGGATCTGCCCTAATTTTTCGTTTTGCAGTTTCTACAAAGTTGCTACGCTTCAGTCGTCCCTTTCCAAAACCACTAAACCTTTTATACATAGGGTGATCTGTCAATCTTCTAAATTTTTCTGCTTGTTGCTGGGCTCTGCTATCTCTTCTATCCTGCATTGGTTGTAAACAAGTGATCTTTTATAGTTCATTAATAGGCGTTGTCTTCAGGCTTCCAGTTATGATTCGCATTCCTTGGTTTTGGACTCTACTTATTTTTTTAAAGTTTAACTTAGCTGCTGTTGCCCAAGCTGCAATGCCATATTCCAGTACTGGCCTCACCCGTCCAGTATATAACTTCTTGAGAACTTTCTCATCTGATCCCCACGTTGTACCAGCAAGCTTTTTCATGATTGCCATTCTCTGCCTTGCTCTTGTTCGATTTTTCTCAACCTGTGTCTTCCATGTCAGGCGACGATCAAAGGTGACTCCTAGATAGTTTGGATTTTCTTCATGGCGCAATATTTTTCCATTCTTCTTCTTCTTCTTCTTCTTCTTCTTCTTCTTCTTCTTCTTCTTCTTCTTCTTCTTCTTCTTCTTCTTCTTCTTCTTCTTCTTCTTCTTCTTCTTCTTCGTTCATCCGGAGTTTTTTTTTTTCGGATGTGATTGCGTTGTGCCTGTTTACAGCAGAGCTGCGTTCTTGCGCCGTTAGGCCGACACATCCGACTTCTGCGGGCATTTGTTGACCGGGTTAACCTTCCCGGGGGTTTCTTAGGACGTTTGACTCTCACTGTTGTGGTGTTATCTCCCATCCTAGCTGGCCCATATAGAACAGCCAAAAACATCCTGGTCAGCCCTCAAGGGAAGGCAGGGGCAGACCATGGGCATTCCCCGCCATCCAAGGAGGCTTCCATACTTGCAGAGCCAACACACAGTGTTCTGGTACTGGGCTCACCCAAGGAATCGTCACGTCCTGCACATGGCTGCTTAGCCTCACTTCCGTATATTGGGCCTTCCGTTCACCATAGGCTGTTCTTCCGGAAACCAGAAGAATGCAGTGTGCAGATGACATCCACACAGTGAGCTTTCGATTCGGACTTTCCGCACAATGGATTTGCTATCCGAGCAATATTCCATTTCGTGCCACTAGGACACTTTTTCCACCTTTTTTTGAAAGCCCACACAGTGAGCTTTTGATTCGGACTTTCCACATAATGGATTTGCTATCCAAGCAATATTCCATTTCGTGCCACTAGGACACTTTTTCCACCTTTTTTGAAAGCCCACACAGTGAGCTTTTGATTCGGACTTTCCACGTAATGGATTTGCTATCCAGCAATATTCCATTTCATGCCTCTGGGAGGCTTTTGTAACCGACATACCTGTGGTATGAAGTGTGGCAGTCTGAATACTTCTTCATACACCTTTAAATGTCAACCTGTATGTAGTTAAAGTAAGCTACGGTCAACTTGAGCTTGTTGATATCTCCATAGAGCTTGTCCTCAAATGAAGCAGGTGTGGGCCAAAATATCTTTCTCTGTTCTGCATATATTGGGCAATCCTGAAGCAAATGTTTTGCTGTCATTTTTCCAGTTCGACAATTACATTCATCGGTATCTCCTATCTTTAGTTTATTGAACAAGTGGTATTTCAGCCTGTTATGTCCTGTGCGGAGTCTGAAGATTGCTACTTGTTCTCTTCTGTCGAGTTTGTAATATGCATCATCCTTCTGGTGGCCTGGATGCTCTGATTCCCATTTGGTTCTATAGGTGCTTTTTATCAACCTCTTTGCCTCATTATAGGTTATGTCTATGTCAGGCTGTGGTAGTCGTCCGCCCTCTTTTGCCAGTCTGTCAGCCTCTTCATTTCCAGGTATACTGCAATGTGATGGGATCCACTGTCTTACAACTTTTTTAGATTTCTGGCATAGACCATGGAGTGCTGCTCTTAGGTCAGCTATTTCTGTGCTGTTATTGCTCTTCAGTATTGAGACAGCTGACTTTGCATCTGTGAAGATAGCTATTTGCTTCTCTTTATTTTCCTCCATCAAGAGCATTTCTGCTGCTGTTTTCAGAGCCTCTACCTCCGCTTTAAAGTTACTTGAAAACTTTCCAGTTGCCACTGAATGTGTTTTTTTTCACTCCATTTTTTAAATTTAGGAGAATTCCTCCTCCATTCTCTATTGAATTTTTGGCTGATCCATCTGTATATGCATGGGTCCAATTGCTGCTTGGGTAATGTTCTTTTATGTAGTTTAGGGTTATTTCTCTTCTTTCGGTTTCATGCTGAGTGTTCTTTTTCTCAATACAAGGAATGTTTTCTATCATCTCAGGCAGTTGCTGCTGTCTCCAAGCTGGGAACTTGTCTGCATTGTAAATAGGTTTGACTGTTGATATGTTAAGTATGGGATCTGCCCTAATTTTTCGTTTTGCAGTTTCTACAAAGTTGCTACGCTTCAGTCGTCCCTTTCCAAAACCACTAAACCTTTTATACATAGGGTGATCTGTCAATCTTCTAAATTTTTCTGTTTGTTGCTGGGCTCTGCTATCTCTTCTATCCTGCATTGGTTGTAAACAAGTGATCTTTTTAAGTTCATTAATAGGCGTTGTCTTCAGGCTTCCAGTTATGATTCGCATTCCTTGATTTTGGACTCTACTTATTTTGTTAAAGTTTGACTTAGCTGCTGTTGCCCAAGCTGCAATGCCATATTCCAGTACTGGCCTCACCCGTCCAGTATATAACTTCTTGAGAACTTTCTCATCTGCTCCCCACGTTGTACCAGCAAGCTTTTTCATGATTGCCATTCTTTGCCTTGCTCTTGTTCGATTTTTCTCAACCTGTGTTTTCCATGTCAGGCGACGATCAAAGGTGACTCCGAGATAGTTTGGATTTTCTTCATGGCGCAATATTTTTCCATTCAATACCAGCTTAGGTTGTTGAGTTTTATTTGAGAGGGAGAACACTGTGCATGTTGTTTTCTCCTCACTTATCTTCACTAGCCATGATTTTGACCAGTCCTCTAGTGCTAATAAGGCTTGCTGTATTCTGCTGTTAGCTGTACTAATATATTCTTCAGATGTCCATATGGCTAGGTCATCTGCAAAGGATGATGTGTGTACTCTGGCTGGAACATTTTCTGTGATTTCGTTTATATATGCTAGGAATAATGTTGGTGAAAGAACTCCTCCTTGGGGGACACCTTGCTCCAACAGCATCATTTTGCTTGTTTGTCCTTGTACTTTTGTCCTGGCAGTTCTGTTCTCAAGGTAGTGGCTGATCCATTTGTACATTTTCCCCACAAACATGCATTTTTTGCAGTTTTACTTTCAGTCCTTCCTTCCATACTTTATCAAATGCTTTTTCTAAATCTATCCAGACCGCTAGTGTGTGCTTTTTCTCTTGGAAGGCATCCTCTATTTCCTGAGCTATATAGGTTATTTGATCTTCAGTGGATCTGTACTTTCTGAATCCTGCTTGGTGTGGTGTTAAGAGTTTGTTTTCTTCCAGATGCCATGTTAGCCTGCCATTGATAATGCGTTCCATTAATTTTCCTACACAGCTAAGTAGACTGATAGGTCGATAGCCATTTGGTTCTTCCAGGTCTTTTCCTTTCTTTGCGATTGGTATTAGTATAGCTTCCTTCCATGCCTGTGGGACTATTCCCCTCTTCCAGCTGTAATTTAGGACTGCTAGTAGTTTCTTTTTTGCCTTAGTGCCTAGTCCTATTAGCATTTCATTTGTGATTCCATCCTTTCCTGGTGATTTCTTCTTTGTTCCATTTCTTCCATTGTTAGATTTGCCATCATATACTCTGCTGCTGTCTCTGTATTTGTATGATGTATCTGTTTATCTTTGATTGCTTTCTTCTGTTCGGTTGTAATATCAATGTGGTTTGCATTTGCATAGTGTTCCATTAGTGCATTTGCAGCCTTTTTTCCTGTAAGCAAGGCATTTCCTTGTTTAATTGTTATTTGTTTGTTGCTAGGTCCTTCATTGTTCATGGCTTTCACTAGTTTCCATAGTTTGTTTCCATCCCTGTCAAAATTCAGGTTTTCTGTTTTTTCCCTCCAACAATCTCTTGTTGTTTGATTTACTGTTCTTTTATATTTTGCTGAGATGGCTTTGAGAGAGATGTTCGCTTCAATTGTTTGTTCTCTCTCTGCTGTCTTCCTGGCATCTTCAACTTTGTCCTCCAAACTTTGTAGTTCTTCAGTCCAGTATGGTTTGTAATTTTTCCTCGCTCCTCTTGGAATGGACTCAGTGGCTGCCTGTATTATCGCTCTGTTTAGACTTTCCACCATCTGCTTTATGTTGCCATATCGTGTATTTATGTTTTCACAATATTTGTCTGTTAGTATGGCAAATCTGTCCCAGTCTGCTCGTTTGTAATTCCAGCGGGGCAAGGGCTTTTGCTCCTGTGGAACATACTCCATATTCATTACAAGCTTGATTGGTCTGTGGTCACTACCTGCTAATTGGTCCAGCACATGGCGATCGATTTTGTGGAGGATGTCTCCTGTGCAGAAAGCTAAGTCTGGAGTAGAAGTGGTAAGCCATCTTCTGGAGTAGAAGCTCGGTGTGTCATCCGCTTTGTTGAGTAGATGGAGATTTGAGTCTATTTCCCAGTCCTCCAATTTATCTCCTCTTTTGTCAGTATCTGGGTATCCCCATCTTTCTGAACGGCTATTAAAGTCTCCGACAATAATGCAGTTTGTGTCAGTTATTTTCATGTTTGAGAGTGTAAGGTCCTTATCTGCTGGGCTATACAGATTGTAGATTCTTATTTTCACGTCCTTTATCATTATATCAACACCTATAATTTCCGTTTGGTTGTCAGAGATCACAGATACTTCGCTGCAAGGTATTGTATTTCGTGTAAGTATTAGAACTCCTCCTTTGTGTCCTTCGCGGTCGAAACGTGTGGCCTGATATCCTCTGACTGAGAATTTGTGATTGGCGTTGAGGTGTGTCTCTTGAATGCATGCCACATCTATTCTATCTTTATGAAGACGCTGTGTTAGGGAGTCTTTCTTCTTGTAAACTCCTTCGGCATTCCACTGTAGTATGTTGAGTGTCCGGGGTATTTGGTCAATAGCTCTTAACCTACTCCTCTGTGCCTTGACTCCACAGCACAGGGGAAGGTGACCACCAGTAGTCATGGGTGGACCCCCTCGAGGCAGGGGGCCCGGCACTATCGCCGCATGATGGAACTTCTCGGGATTAGCACCATAACGATTAATTTTGATTTGTGACATCATGAATTAAGTTACGTTGCACTGCTTTGTCAAGCCTGTGGCTCAGTACATCCGATTTTGACAAGCATGTATTCGGGGTGCTTTCCCTAGCCTTTGACTGTCCCCAGTCTACCTACAAGGCAGCAGGTTTGTGTGTCTCTTCGTCTGGTCCCTCTCCCTTGACCTGTCCGACATGGGTGGCCCTACCAGTAGCTGTGCTACCGTCGGCATAGCTCTTGGGTTCATTGGGACGCACAAGCCCCTCTACCTCGTCACGGTGGACACACAGCAGAGGGGACTGTACATTCTAATAACCGAAGGTTAGATTGGAGATGAATGAATACTTGTTGTCCAAATTCCTGGTGCCATGGGTTAACCCACGATCCTGTCCCACAGTTAGCGTCCCCTTTGTTTCATGCGCATACCAATGGCGACATCCAGGTGTCCATTATTTTGATGTTTTGATTTATTAACCTCCTCATTGTCCTGTTTGCTTTTCGCCGTCTTCTCCCTTGGTCCTCCTCCTCTTCCTCCTCCCATTATTCTTCTTCTTCTTCTTCTTCTTCTTCTTCTTCTTCTTCTTCTTCTTCTTCTTCTTCTTCTTCTTCTTCTTCTTCTTCTTCTTCTTCTTCTTCTTCTTCTCCTCCTGCTGCTGTTGCTCCTCCTTCTTCTTCCTCCTCCTCCTACTTCTTCTTCTTTTTCCTCTTCCTTCTCTTCATCTACGTCCTCTTCCTTCTCTTAATCTTCGTCCTCTTCCTTCTCCTCCTCTCTTCATCTTCTTCCTCCTCCACTGTCTGCCTGTATGTGTCCAATAGCCGCTGTCTGCACAGCTTGTATGACTTCACCTGCCAGACGCCCGAGTGGCGTCAACGCCCCAGTTGACAGACGCGCCCTACGATATGACTAATGTTACCTGCTGCACTTGTATTAACTTTTACCCGACAATGCGAAATTTCATTTGAGACAATTTGAAATGCGCTGGCTGAAAGAAAGAGTTATCAAGAAAAAACACATTTCTATAAACGGCTCCCAGCCTAGAAGTAGAAAGCTAATGGGACCCGCCATGATTAACTTTTAAATGTGGATAAAAATCAGCCGTCAGGTGCAGGAGATTCGCTGAAATGGCGGAGACAGTCAGCGCAGACATCTAGAACATATCTGGCGCATTATGACTTCAGACATTCTCAATGGAAGTCCCAGGGTCGAGGTAAATGGAAGGAAATCTTGATAAAATGGGTAATGTAATATTGGAATCTAATATGGAGAAATGTACGTGTGGTGGCACAGTAGATAGGGTGATGTGGCTTACCAGCATGGCATTCCACGCCGTCTCCAGGGTAATTGATTCAACAGGAACTGAACCAGCCTGTAGGCAATATAGATGGCAGGGACAGTCTGTGGGGAAGTTAGGTGAACTTCCTTCTCTATAATACCATGACTACACAAACGCGCTCACGGGTGTGCACATATACACACGCTTGCAACCCGTATTAACAACACACACTTGGTCATAAAGACGGGACTGAAGACGAAAAGCGAATAGCGGTACATGCAGTCAGCAAGTAATGTCTTGACTGCAGGGGCGTCACTAGGGGGGTGCGGGCCGCACCGGGTGACACCATCAAGGGGTGACACCAAAATAAAAAAATTGCAAATTTGACAAAGCAGACATAGCTCTGTCTAGTCGGGTTTCATAACCGTTCATTGTTAATTTTAGAAATTTTAATGTTAAATAACAAAAATTTAACTTTGTCCGAGTTTGTCGAAGTTCTTTATTTATGTTTTACCTGAAGTATTGAAGTTATATTGTTCAATTTGTTTTCTTTCTTATGTCCTTATTAACTTTTTGAGTTATTTTACAAACATTACTATATGCGATTATATATGGTACAGGAACACTCGGAAGAAGACCATGGTGAAAGTCTAGAGGGGTGACACCAAGAGTTTACCGCACTGGGTGACACCAACCCCAGTGACGCCACTGCTTGACTGCCTAGGATATGCGTGTCAGACTCGAACATGGCCTTACTTCAACTCCTAGTGGGCATTCTTGACTGACGCCGCGTCACCACAATTAGAGCAGTACAGAACGGGATCACAAGCAGAATTCAAAATAGAGGTCAGCATGACCGAATGAATAACAGCGACCGATCTTAAACGTCTGGTGTGGGGGTGGCGAGGTAGCGGGTTCAACCCCTACATCGGTTAGTTGGACTAAAATACAAACAAAATCAGTCCACTTGTGGACTACGCTCGAGTTCAAAGCGTCAAAGTTAGTTGCATATCTCTTACAGGACGTTGCAGGGAACCCCAGCATCTTATGGCTGTTTATGATTTCTTAGCAAGCTTACATTTAGTAGCTACCCATTGCTTTCTGAACGACGACACCCATACCTTTACATGGCAACCAACTCAAGGCTGTCTGTTTCCAAATCGCCCGCAGCTGTGTTTCGAACGCGGTACGCGGGATTACGAATTGCATTAGTAACGCTTTCGCCACAGAGCAGGCTCAATTCAAAGCCAGCGAACTAACAAAACAACAACAACAACAACAACAAAAATAAGAAGACAAAGTTATTTGTTCTAATGTGGAATGTGTTGGCCGAATGCACACATGATGCAGTCTGGCTATAAAAGGACACAACTCATCTAACGTATGAAAGAAGACAAGAGAAAAATACGGTGAAGTAGTTTTAAAGGCGGTAGAAATGTTCTTGGCTTCCGCGAAGAATGAACTTGATAGAGTAATGGACTTACGAGGAGAATGGACTAGCAGAAAGAATGTACTTGCAGGAGGAATATTCTGGAAGGGAGAAAGAACACAAAGGAAGACTGGATGTACAGAATACTTGACGTGAAGAAAGAATGGACATACATGTAGATTGCACTTGCATGGAGAATGGACATGTCGAAAGAATAGATTTGTAGAAAGAATGGACGTGCAGGAAGAATGGAATAGGTACGTTTAGTTGTATCAATATATGCTCTAAATGGCCTGGGGGTCGATCCATCCTAAACCAGGGTATTTATTGGAAGTACAAACGGCCAGTGTGAATCTGACTACATCACGCACTGAGTTCATTCATTCATTCATTCATTCATTCATTCATTCATTCATTCATTCATTCATTCATTCATTCATTCATTCAGTAGCATGTCCTTTGCAGAACCTCGCTCCCATAACAACCTTCCCGAAAACTTCTCGATCTCAAGCAAGATGTACCGCGTCCGATACACCCATCTGGAGATCATCTGCCACATCCTGCACCCATCTTCTCTTTGGCCTTCCTCTTCTTCTCTTCCCAGGCATGTACCCCTCCATTATTGTTCTCTCCAAACATTCATGACGTTTCAAGTGACGAAAATATATCAATTTTCTTTGTTTTATAGTTTTTAATTAATAGCCAACCCCCTTCAATATTCAGCTCTTGAAATATGGATGCATTTGTTCTTTTCTTTACCCAAGATATTTATAGAACTCGTCTCTAACATTTATATTCAAAGACTGAGTGCTGACTGGTTTATACAAAAATGGATCCAGCACCATATGTTCATTGTTAAGGCGAGTAAAAGCTCCTTTACCCGTAACATGGGTTTGTCAATGTAGCAGGGGTTTGTCAATGTAGCATGGGTTTGTCAATGTAACATGGGTTTGTCAATGTAGCATGGGTTTGTCAATCTAGCATGGGTTTGTCAATGTAGCATGGGTTTGTCATTGTAGCATGGGTTTGTCAATGTAACATGGGTTTGTCAATGTAAAATGGGTTTGTCAGTGTAGCATGGGTTTGTGAATGTTGCATGGGTTTGTCATTGTAGCATGGGTTTGTCATTGTAGCATGGGTTTGTCAGTGTAGCCTGCTTTCTTCCATATTCTTGACCTCTACTTGGCACCATTTTCTACTTTTGTTTTAAAAAATGCCGGTAGTTGTGTCCCGTAACTAGCTATAGATGTGTCCCATAACTTGCTGGGGATTTGTTCCGTATTGTACTGGCGATTTGTTCCGTGACTTGCTGCGGATTTGTTCCGTAACTTGCTGAAGATTGTCCCCGTAAATTGCTGAGGTTTGTCCCGTAACTTGCCGAGGATTTGTTCCGTAACATGCTATGGATTTGCTGTGAGTTTGTGAAGGTTTAAGACATCGCATTTTCCAGGCCTGGGTGCACGGAGGATAGGTGTCCAGTCTGTCCCTCCCGTAGCGAGCGACGGGTGCAGGCATCGGAGCCTCGTCCGACTGCACTCGTGCTATTATCAGTGTAACCTCCTAACGATAAATCTCACCGCGTCCGTTACATTATGTGCAGATACATATATTACAACAAACCGGCGGTGATATACACACACACACACGCACGCACGCGCGCGCGATCACATCTTTAAAAGACATGTTTTTTTTTTTTTGCGTATCCTTTTACAGGACTTAGCTGTCAACAGCAGCATCTTTCAGCTGTCTGTTGATCTCTTGGCAAGATTACGCTCAGTAGTTTGCCATTGCTTTCTGAGCGGCCGGCTCAGTATCCGCAAGTCACGAGCGGGGGTCGAACCACCTCAGTTCTCGCTCCGCTGCGAGACTCTGCGTGATAAACGGGATTACAGAGAGAAAGTGTTGTAACCCCACAGCCAGAGAGACCGGCCTTTAAAAGACAGGGTGAACATAAACCCTTTTTCGCTATTCTTTCCTGTGCAGTTCAGTGACCACTGACAGTCAGTGTTCTCTCCTTCTTTCTCTCGCTCACTCTCTTTCTGCCTCTCTCACTTTCTCACCCTCTCTATGTCACTTTTTCTCTGCCTCTCTCTCTCTCTCTGTCTGCCCCCCCCCCCATCTCTATCCCTCTCGCGCTCGCTCGCTCTCTCTCTCTCTTTCTCTCTCTCTCTCTCTTTCTCTCTCTCTTTCTCTCTCTCTCTCCCTCTCTCTCTCTCTCTCTCTCTCTCTCTCTCTCTCTCTATCTCTCTCTCTCTCTCTATCTCATATCTCTCTCACATATTACGAAGGTGGGTTAACTCTTCGGCCATCAAAAGTATAGTAAAGGTCTATTCAAGCTATCACTTATGAAGCGTGGAGCGCCGTTCACTTTCAGTGAATTGAACGTGATTATGGTATGTTGATGATGATTTTAGTGTGTTGATGGTGATTATAATCAGCTTTTGGTCTGCTGGCTAGAATGCCGGCTTCCCCTTCAGGAGACCTGGGTTATCGAATCCTCGGTAAAGTGTGGATTGTTTCTGTCGGGGGCAAAAAGAAAACCCTAACCTGCACAGTTCACGGCGATTGCACTAACCAGGCTGCCTGAATTCCCCAGGCTTAAGACACCACCCCCTCCCTCACCCTCCCTTGTCCTACGTCGCAAGGTACTATAGGTAATAGGTGACAGTTGATAGTCAGATGATTATGTTGGCGACAACAATGACTCTTCCTCTTCTTCTTCATCCTCTTCTTATTATTATTCTGCTGCTGCGGCTTCTTCTTATGATGATGATGATAACGATGATGGTGGCACAACTTTTGATACGTATTTCAGTAAGAGTTATATAAACACAAAATATGCACGTGTGTGCGACACAATTGCACTGATACTTCGTTTTTACATGCATTCAAGCAAATGATATCATCATGTATTCACTTACTGGCGCTTGTATTGTCACGTCTCCTGTAAAACACCGTGCGAGCCTAAGTCCGTGTATTGTCACACACAGCCAGAATGGCCCATTCAATTGACGATCCTGTAATTCAATCACCCAGCTCCTATTCCGTGCAATATTGTTTTCTTGGTGGGTCTTCCGTCGCGGACAGTCACGGAGAGACTACATCAACGTCTCACTGACACGCCTGTCTTTGTTAGAACTGGAGAAACAGACCGTGCCCGCGGCAGATTTGACATTTCTGACAAACTGATACAAATGCTTGTCCCCAGCAGGAGATCTGGCCGTAAGCACAATCATTGGGAGTATATGACACCTGCGCTGGAAAGCACCAAAATCAGGAGAACGTCTTCCAAGTGTTGTCTTCTATTGTCCGTATAATTGAAGTGCTGTTGCTGCTGCTTGAGCCATGGGTTTGTATGGGGGATGGTACCATCTGGGTACTTTTCTTATAATGACTTCAGTTAAACTCCTATTGCCCGAAGCCGTGTTTTCACAGATGTTTCTATGAGAGTTTCGAGAGACAAATGTAAGGGGACGAAAATTTAGAAGTGGGAACATCAAAGAATGGAGAGGCCACGGTATCTCTGTTCTTATATGTTTGACGAGGTTAGGACACAATGGAAGATTTTGAGTGTTGGTGCTTCTTTCATGGCACTCACATTTTTAGAAAGGATTGATCGTTTCAGTTGTGATATTCTCTGGATTCGGAGTCCTTATCAGATTCCTTATGGTTAAGGCAATTCTAAACTTCCATCTTCAAAATTTGTAGTGCTTCATTGTTAATGAGAATAACTAACTTTTGGAATCGCCGTGAAGGTCTCTCACATACTCCTGTATATACAAACTAATACTTGGGTATTATATACGTGGGTATTATGAGTTTATCTTCTTTGGTTTTAATGCAAACCTTTTGACGTGGACATTCATTATTTAGTGAAGTCAGTAATTCTTGTATGCATTACCTTGGTTATCGGATGTTGTGTTATTATCCAATGTTCCTGCAATTTCCTCCAGCCATACTTCCTTTGTTTATTTACATAATTTCTGAATTTTTATTGAATCTCTTCACATTTTTCATGGTCATTTTTTTTGCTTCAACTGTGTTTGCGTTGTTTTTAAAATGTCTTCAATTCGGAAAGGCCAACTTGGTCAACAAACGCCCGAAGAAGTCGGATGTGTCGGTCGAAAAGCACAGATATCGCAGCTCTGCTGTAAACACTGTTTAATAGACCTGACGCTAGATAATTCACTGTATGACGAGGGAGAGAGAGAGAGGGAGAGGGAGAGAGAGATGCATGATGCAATCTGATGCACTGTTCAATAGACCTGACGCTAGGTAATTTATGCTATGACGAGAGATAGAGAGAGAGAGAGAGAGACAGACAGACAGACAGACAGACAGACAAAGACTGATGTATGCTGCAATATGATGCACTGTTCAATAGACCTCGCGGATGAAAGCTAAGTAATTCACTCTATGACGAGAGAGAGAGAGAGAGAGAGAGAGAGAGAGAGAGAGAGACAGACAGACAGACAGACAGACAGACAGACAGACAGAGACAGACAGACAAAGACTGATATATGCTGCAATATGATGCACTGTTCAATAGACCTCGCGGATGAAAGCTAAGTAATTCACTCTATGACGAGAGAGAGAGACAGAGAGAGAGAGAGAGAGAGAGAGAGAGAGAGAGAGGGGGGGGAATCATGGCAATTTCCATTCATTCACTGTCCTCTTCAGTCTACTAACAAAAGAACCAGGGCGTCGACAGGGCGAAGGTTGCATGCCATGGGATATTAATTTCCACCCCACTGTGAAAAAACCCGCCTACATGGAGAAATTTGTCTGCAGTGCTGTGTTTTTTCAAGCCTAGCTATCAAAATAGAAGCCTCGCAGCCAGGGTCCTTCCATTGGCAAATTGTTGGTCTGTCGATGGAGGTCTGGCAGTTTCTGATACCATCCCTGACCTGCCGAAATTGAATTTGCAAAAGAATAACACATCCGCTTCAGATGAGCACAATATCACGGGGTATTCCCGACATGCTTGTACGAGAATGGAGAATAAAAATGGAAGGTAATTTTTCAAGTGTTAGTCGTTGGGAACGAGTGAACTTTATTTTCAAAGCGTTACACATTGGGAACTTAGGCCCGTCTTACATTCGGCCCTTCCAATCATTTATCTTTCGTACATCAGTTATCTATTGTGTATGTTTTATTCGCTTAAAAACAAAACAAAAAAAAACATTGTGAAATGAATGTTGCGAACATAAATCCCGGCAAGGAATGGGTGCCGGTGCCTCCAGCTTTTAGGTGCACTTTCTCCTGCATTATCACACTCGACAGACGGTGCAGAAACCAGAACCCTGCCGCTGTCAATGCAGAGGTGAACACTCAGATAGCCTCGAAGTGTTCATCTATACAGAAGGATCTGTTGTAAAGCAGCAGAGAAGTGCGTGGGCATTTACAGCCCGTTCAGCGGGCCGAACCGTTCAAGAATCCAGTGGTGCCCAATCTATGACCACGAGCAGCATGACGATGGAGGTGATGGCAGCTACACGGGCTTTCATATGGCTGGAATTACAGCATTGTACCAACGTGTGTGTACTAAGTGATTCAATGAGCATGATTCAGAAGGTCGTAGCTGGATCTGTACGTAGACAGTGGACTGAGTCGCTGCGGAAGTCTGTTGTCCGTAAAGTCACCTTCATCTTCGTCTCGGAACATGCGGGAGTTGAGGGAAATGAACGAGCTGATAAACTGGCTGGCTCTGCACCCCCTGTAGATGGCCAGCCCATGGATCGTGCCGATGTTATTAACGTCCTCAAAGATAATGCGAGAACAGAGGACTTTGACGTCAGTGAATCCACATCGCTGTCCAGGATGAAAGACCTGGGAGTAAGAATCGGCACGGCCAGACACGTGAGGTACATCGGGAAAACGCGGTGCCTCGTCAACCAACATAGAACTGGCACTATTAGCCACCGAACGCTGATGCATATGCTGGGGGGGGGGGGGGGGAAAGGATCTGAGCACCTATGGACCTGTCCGGAGTGCAATGAAGATACCCCAACTGATAACTGATAACTGAACATAATCAATGCATATTACCAGGTTACGAGACAGGCAGGCAGGTAAGCACGCACACACACCCATACACACACACACACACACACCCATACACACACACACACACGCGCGCGCAGGCAGACAGACAGACATGCGCACACAGACACGCACACACAGACACGCACATATACATAAACACATACATACCTACATATATAACTACACACATACACACACACATACATACACACACAGACACACAAGTTAATAACACCAATGGGAGAGCTTTGAAACAACAGAGATGTCGTTCTTGAGACGAATGTTGCCTATGCCTTGGACTTTCAGAGTTACTAACAATTACTGCATGGACGAGGCTAATAAAAGTAGAACATTTTATACAACTATTAGAGAGAGAGAGACAAACAGCAATCCTTGGTTATGGGATAAGAAGGGGGACATTATAAACGTTTGACAACTGGAGAGTTCAGTGGGAAAAGAGACAGTAGCCGGCAGAGAGAAATGATGCTGGATGGACTGAGATGGTGGCATGTAGGAGAATCATCAACGTTCTTGATCTAGAACACCAAGGACCGAGTTCTGTGGAGAGACATTGTCATTTGGCGGGAAACATGATGATGATAAGGTCATTGCGTCAGCCATGAAAGCACATTACCATGCCTGCCAGTGTTCAACACATCGAGTGGTTTTGGTTAAAGTCAGCAGAAACCACAGATTGATTATCTCATATTAGTGCGAGTACGAAGTAAAGATATACAGATAAGAATGATGAGAACACACTGGATGGAAAGAAAGAGCAATGAAGATACCTTGAAAGAGGTCAACTCACAAAGACAACTGGTTAGTCGCATGAGAAGAAAATATTCCACAAGTTGTAGGCATGTCGTGAGAAGGGGACAGATGAAATATGTCGTTATTACAAGTATGTTGGAGGGGAGAAGAAGCAGGGGCAGACCAGGAGACAAGATTATAGCCAGCTTGCCATGATATGGAGGAACATCAGTATCAGAATTGGTTGGCAGTTCACGAGACAGAAGAATGATTGACAGCAAATGAGACAAAAGACTGTGGACAGACATGGTCATCAGTGCCACACGGCATGTGCTGCTATAAGAAGAATTCTGAAGGTGTACCAAGCAGCCGCGAAAAAAAAAGAATAAGGGAGAGCAGGAGACAAATAATAATAATAATAATAATAATAATAATCTCATCTCATCTTGTTCTCCTTGCGTAACTAGTAATAATAATAATAATAATAATAATAATAATAATAATAATAATAATAATAATAAGAAGAAGAAGAAGAAGAAGAAAAAGAAGAAGAAGAAGAAGAAGAAGTGTGTTCTTCTCTATTATTGATTCAGCTGCTATTATTTTCTTGATCATATTGCGATAATTACCAAAGGAATGGAATGTGTCAGTGAAAAATGACACAAATCCGTGACTCTCGAGAAACATTAATATATAGTGATAGTTAAAGATTGCATTGTCTGCACTGTACATTTCTGACATTCAATATCGTGCTTGGGCACGTGGTTTGTTGTCTCGCATTCAATAGCGCGGCTGCTAGGTTTATAAATGTCGACATGTAGGAAACATGTAAAGTGTAATTAGTGTCAAAATGCAGGGAACTCCATTACATGAGGATATGAGATTTATAGGCCGGTTAGAACTTGAGTCAGCTTTGATGTATATTCGGAAATTCCTGCGAGTGAAGCGTGGTCCGTAATTGGGGTGTTTATGCAAGTTACGACAGCTATCGAATATATCTCCAATCCAGGGAATTCCAATGAAGTGTATTGTAATTTAGGTATTGACGCTGATTAGGACATCTGATGGGTAAAGTTACTATCCGAATCCAGGGAATTCGGTTGAGGTATGCAGTGTAAATGAGATCTTTAAGCTGACTAGGACAACCGTCAAGTATAATTAATATCCAAGGAATTCGGTTGAGGTATGTAGTGTAAATGAGATGCTCAAGATGCATCCGTGTATAATTACCGTGGGCTCAAAACTACCGTGTATAATTAATATACGAATCCAGGGAATTCGGTTGAGGTGCGCACAGTAATTGAGGTCTTTACGTTGGCTAGCACAACTATCAAGTGTAATTAATATTTGGATCCATGGAATCCAGTTGAAGCATGCACTAAAATTGGAGTCGTAACGCTTGGATAACCACCAAGTGTAATAAATACCCGAATTCGAGGAATTACGCGTAGATATGTACTGTGCATGGGATGTTCAAATTATGACACCTACAAAGAATAATTATTATCAGAATTGAGAAATCCCACAGTGTCTTAATTAAGGTAAGTAAATTGGTAATGACAAGCATGAAATAATTGCTAATCGTTCCAGAAAAAAGGTCTAAAGGCACGTACCCAGAATATGTTTGCGCTAATTAAGACAACTACCAATTGAAATGTATGTTGTCGGTGCCGATAATGGAAGTATTGATTAATAATATAGTAACCTACCATACGTGTCGTAAAAGGCGACTAAGGTGGTGGAGGGGTGGGGTGGGTTCGCATGAGACTGACTACCTCGTTTTGTATAACTGCAAAATTCAGCCAATTAAGAACCAGTCTGCAAAGGTCCTTGGGAGGGGTGATTGAGAGTCTGTGAGGCCATTGGGAGATTGCAGGCAGAAGACGGGGAAGAAGACAACTTGTTGTAACATATCTTTTTTTCTGGGTCGATTTTCTAACCTTGAAATGTTACCTCGGCACTGGCTGTTTGACCAACTCTTTTTATTTCCAACTGCCGAATAATTTTTAATGTTTTCGCCATTATTCGTTAAATTAGTAACTTATTTGAATAGAAAGCGGTAAAGGAGCAATGGCTTGGGATAAAAGCAACTGACACGGGTAGAAAGAGTTAAGCTAGCAACTAGAGGGGATTAAAAGCGTTAAAGTAGCAATGGCTTCGTTTTAAAACAGTTATCGTAGCAACTACTTGGTGTAGAAAGAGTGAAAGTATCAACTGCTGTATGTAGAAAGAGCTATACTAGCTATTTAGGTAAGAAAGAATTAAATTATCTTTTTGGGGTAGTGAGAGTTAAAGTAGCAATTTTTTGGGGTAGAAAGGCTTAAAATAGCAACTGTTTGGGGGTAGAAAGAGCTAAGAAATATACAACAGCCACCACAAAGCGGATATGAACTACCTGTTGCGCTAAAGCCGGCACATTTTATTACCCACGGCTGTAGAGATGTGAACAGCCTGTTGCGCTAAAGCCGGCACATTACAGTACCCACGGCTGTAGAGATATGAACTACCTGTTGCGCTAAAGCCGGCACATTTATCAAGCACGGCTGTAGAGATATGAACATCCTGTTGCGCTAAAGCCGGTATATTACATTACCCACGGCTGTAGAGATATGAACAGCCTGCGGTAGGCAGTTTTTCCCGCTGCGTTGTTTGTAAACAAGGCAATTAGTTCGTTAGCTCTCACAAACACAGAACTCCTTCGTTTATATTTGCACTAGAGTTACAGATGCAGGGAGACGCCGTGAATCTCCCCATAAATTCTTGTGCATGCATTGGCATCTGCTTTTTAACGGGGACCCTATAACCGCAGTGTGTGTCCATGTGTGTGTATGCGCGCGCGCGTGCGAATGTTTTTTGAGTGATGGGCGTGATGCCATATTGCTGGAAGCTTATGTTAACTCCTTTCGTACACAAACAACTTACCATTTGGCTACCAGTCAGTCCTCGGGTGAGCAATAAACGTTTCCTCGTCCTTCAGTGCCCCTATGCCAGGAAGGTGCTGATGTTACCAACTCTGCTCTGGATGTTACTGTCTCGCCTTCATTACCAGATTGATGTTACTTCAGCTCCTTCATTCCCAGATTGATGTTACTGTATCTGCTCCCCCCCCCACCCCCGACTGATGTTACTCTACCTCCTTCATTCTCAGATTGGTGTTACTTTATCTCCTTCATTCCCAGATTGTTAGTTACTTTACCTCCTTCATTCCCAGATTGATGTTTCTTTATCTCCTTTATTCCCAGATTGGTGTTACTTTATCTCCTTCATTCTCAGATTAATGTTACTGAATCTGCTTTTTTCCCCGGGAAGGTTAACCCGGTCAACAAATGCCCGCAGAAGTCGGATGTGTCGGCCTAACGGCGCAAGAACGCAGCTCTGCTGTGGACAGGCACAACGCAATCACGTCCGAAAAAAAAACTCCGGATGAACGAAGAAGAAGAATCTGCTTTTTCACCCAGATTGATGTTATTCTACCTCCTTCATTCCCAGATTGATTTTACTTTATCTCCTTCATTCCCAGATTGATGTTTCTTTATCTCCTTTATTCCCAGTTTGATGTTAGTTTATCTCCTTCATTCCAGGATTGATGTTACTTCAGCTCCTTCATTCCCAGATTGATGTTACTGAATCTGCTTTTCCGCCCATATTAATGTTACTATCCTCCTTTATTCTCAGATTGATGTTACTTTATCTCCTTCATTCCCATATTGTTACTTTATCTCATTCAGTCCCAAACAACTGATACGTTAACCCCTTTGATCTTTTTCTTCTTCTTGGTCAGCTTTATTTTAAGCACTTCTTTGTAACATTTGAAATCAAAAGGCCCAGTTGTCATGTTTATTTATCGCAAGGTGGCCGAGGTGTACGTACACAAATTGCCACCAGAAAAAAAGCACGTCTCGACAATGTTACTTTAGCCTGTCTGCTGGCGCTGTGCCGTAGGTTCCCAGTACCTGTCTTGAAACTCAGGTTGAACATTGAGAATAGGTGTGTTCAGTTATCAATCACCGCCTCCAAATATTGCTCCTTGTTGTTTAGCAAGCGGGGGTAGATGCTGGATACACAGAAATAGATGTTGGATAAACAGAAACAGCTTCTCGGGTTGTGTTTAGTCTTCCTGCTGGCAGGCTGATCTTTTGTTTCTTCGTCTTTTGTTTCTAGCGTGTAGACATGTTTCATGAACATAAAAGCCGTGTTTCTGTTTGTCCACAAGTGTCAGGTTGTGTCTGGGGAGAAACATTGCCGACCTTCGCCTAATCCTATTGGTAGGCAGTTCCTATGTGCAGTGCTGAATCATGACCTAGTTACATGCTGGTATGCTCCAGTGCAAGTTTGGCATACCTGGTTCCTGGGTTTGACGAGGACAAGGAGAACCCGGCAACCGTTATTGTGGCAGTGGTACTTTGGTAGCGGGTTGGGCGTAGTCTCTATATCAAGCTCACTGAGATAAGGGCAAGCTTCTTTCAGGCCTGTCAGTTGGACTGAATTGTTTCACCCGGCTGCCAGTTGGATTGAATTGTTCCACCCGGCTGCCAGATGGACTGAATTGTTCCACACGCTGGCCAGTTGGACTTTATTGTTCCACACGCAGGTCAGTTACTCTTAATTGTTCCACACGGCTGTCAGATGGACTTAATTGTTCCACCCGGCTGTCAGATGGACTGAATTGTTCCACACGCTGGCCAGTTGGACTTTATTGTTCCACACGCAGGTCAGTTAGACTTACTTATTCCACACGCTGGCCAGTTGGACTTAATTGCTGACTTCTCGTTCAGAAAGCAGTTGCAAACTACTGAACGTAAATGTGCCTAGTACATCACAGACAACCAATAGGGGCCGAGAGTGGTTGCCACGCCCTGTAAAGGACATGCAGAGAGTGGTTGCCACGCCCTGTAAAGGACATGCAGAGAGTGGTTGCCACGCCCTGTAAAGGACATGCAGAGAGTGGTTGCCACGCCCTGTAAAGGACATGCAGAGAGTGGTTGCCACGCCCTATAAAGGACATGCAGAGAGTGGTTGCCATGCCCTGTAAAGGACATGCAGTGAGAGAAAAGAAAACATAAACATACAAGTCATAAGGGTGGAGACTGGGCTTGTACTGTATTATATTCTGACACAGGGATCTGCCGTAGCGCAGTAGCTAGAAGTCCTGCATGTCGGTGGTCATGTGCTGCTTGCTTGCTTACTTGCTTGCTTGTGTTCATTGGCTTGAGCTCCAACGCAAAGTCCTGTATGTCGGATGAAGACATCCTGTTGTCCAACATCAGTGTGATGTCATACAGGACCTGAGGTTTGCGTGAGTATCCGTTGTCCCATCTCTGGCTTATTGGTGTGCAGACTGGTGGTTCCTCGCCATACAGGCAGACACTCTCCGACTTCGGAGGAATCGGCGATCCTATTGACTTCAGCCAGGACCCCGAAGGGACCTGTTGCCCAGGACGCTCGGCGAGGACGCGTCAATAGGTCTTGGCCAGTATATAACCTGGCCCTGGTGCCTTGGAAACACCTCTGCGTCCCTGGTGGTCATGTGTATGAATCCCTGTCGAAGAGGGGGCGTCATTATTTTTGACATGGACTGCGAGGTGCACTCAGCTTATACTGGGTATCAGAAAATAGGAAAGGGGGGGGGGGTCGGGGTGGTGAGGCGGACAGCGTGATACTGATCACACCAGCTGTCACTTGATACTGACCAAAGCGTTTATCACAGTATACTGACCAGCTTGATACTGACCACACCATCTATCACATGACACTGACCAGCGTGATACTGACCAGCGTGATACTGACCACGCCATCTATCACAGTTTACTGACCAGCGTGATACTGACCACACCATCTATCACAGTATACTGACCAGCGTGATATGACACACCATCTGTCACAGTATACTGACCAGCGTGATACTGACCACACCATCAATCATTTGATACTGACCACACCATCTATCATATGATACTGACCAGCGTGATACTGACCAGCTTGATACTGACCATACCATCTATCATATGATACTGACAACACCATCTATTAATGATACTTCCTAGCTTGATACTGACCACACCATCTATCATATGATACTGACCACACCATCTATCATATGATACCGACAACACCATCTATTAATGATACTTCCCAGCTTGATACTGACCACACCATCTATCATATGATACTGACAACACCATCTATTAATGATACTTCCCAGCTTGATACTGACCACACCATCTATCATATGATACTGACCACACCATCTATCATATGATACTGACAACACCATCTATTAATGATACTTCCCAGCTTGATACTGACCACACCATCTATCATATGATACTGACCACACCATCTATCATATGATACTGACAACACCATCTATTAATGATACTTCCCAGCTTGATACTGACCACACCATCTATCATATGATACTGACCACATCATCTATCATATGATACTGACAACACCATCTATTAATGATACTTCCCAGCTTGATACTGACCACACCATCTATCATATGATACTGACCACACCATCTATCATATGATACTGACCAGACCATCTATCATATGATACTGACCACACCATCTACCGCGTGCCTGTTGGTGTCTATACACATATGTGGCTAGCATAATAAACCCAGTGCGCCTCGAGGCTGGGAGAAGGGCCTGTACTTGAGTCTTTCCTTCTGACACGTTAGGAGAAGAAATACATTGGATAATTTGGCGACAGCTGGCAAGATTGAGGGGAAAAGAACAAGGGAAGGCAGAGAAGTAAATACCTGGATGGCTTGGCCACGTGATATTGTCGAGACAAGAACACAGAGCTGATCCACGACTCTGGTGATCGTGTGAGATGGCGAAACATGACCGCCCACGCTTATCGGCATGGCACATGGCGATGATGATCTTTCTGAGGGATGTCGCGGTAGTACATTGGCCGGCCCGTTGTCCATGTATTCCAGTACAGCAGTGTTTCCCAACGTGGGGCCCACGCCCCACAGGGGGGCAATTTGACTGTTAAGGGGGGCAATTCGAAAATGGAAGAAATCGGCTGAATATAACAAAACGGGGAGACTTGAGACTGAAGTTAACTAAATTGGAACCTGACATAAGATCTCTTTGCAGCAAGCATCAAGCTCAAGGATCTCACTAAATTTAAATAATAAATAATTACTAATAATTAAAATAATATAGAAAAATCTTTCATTAAAATTATTTTGTACTTGAATTTCAGTTCTCCATTATATGTTTTGAAAATTTACTTACTGTGTTTGCTCAATAATTTCCTAGTGATTTCTTCCTAAAACCTATCATTCAAGTTTCTTTAGTGAACATTTCAATTTTTGAATATTGAAAATAATGTATATGTTGAGGGGGGGGGGGGGGCATGGGGCAGGGGAGGGGGGCAATATGAATTTTAGAAAGGCTTAAGTGGGGCATGGTACAAAAAAGGTTGGGAAACACTGCAGTACAGCTTCAAAACGGGAATATCCGTTTTTGTCCCATTGACAATGAACATCTGCGGTTTTAATAAAAGAGAAGAACTCATAGAAACAATGGAAAAGAGGAAAATTTGACTGATGGGAATAGCGGACACCAGAATAAAGGGGGAGGATGTAAGGAGAGCCACCAGTTACGCATTAGTCTTTTCCGGAGTGGAACAGCAAGAAAGAAGGAAGGGCAAGACACGGCGTAGGAATAGTCATTGAACCATGGCTAGCAAGATAAATTTTAGAAATAAAACATATTTATCAGAAAGAATTATAACAGTGAGAATAAAAGAACAGACTATTACTACATTTGTACAAATGTACACACCGTATAATACAAAGCATCCGGTGTGATACCGTATACATCATCCATCGAGTGCCGATTGGTCTAAGAATACGGGACTAGCCTCAGATAATATAAATGCCTCATTGCTGGTCAAGAGGTCCTTTACTTGTAGCAATGTTTGGCACTCGCCAATCTTTATATCTGTTTTTTTTCCCCCGTGATGAAGTCTTCTCCTGGAAACGCTGCCTGTTTCAATGCTTGATGGAGCGCTAATACAGCTAACCTGCTCCACATTTTTGCTTTCCCCCGCTATTAATTACATTCTCACAGATTCGTCGCAGTTAACCCCACTTGGCTCCCGGAGCAATAAATGAATGCAGTTAAACTTAAAAGTGGTGGTTATCAGCATTTCTACTCAACGCCTAAGTGGCTAAATGACTTGAGTGGTCGCCGCGATAAAAAAAACTCCGGCGATAGATAATCACAATCGCTAAGTGATTGACACCTGCAAGCAGGTGGGTCGTGGTTCTGCTGAACCTGCTGTTTGACACATGCAACCGCACATTTTATTAGCTTAGGAGAGATTACTGAACGCAGTTTCACAATTCCCCGACATATCGGGTCCATGGGGGTTTTTTTTGTTGGTTTTTTTGCGCTCGCTCGCTTTGAACTCAAGCGTAGTCTATACAAACTGCTTCTAGTAGTGCTGAACTGAATTTTGCGTGTGGATTAGCTTTTCCGATTACTAGTGTCCCTCGCCATCAGGCGATCCCACTCCAGAGGTACTTGTAGTTTACGTCATCAAGTCAAGGACGAGAAGTCAACATTGTATTCCAACCGTCCGGTGTAAGGGGTTGAACCCCTTACCTCGGCATCAGCACAATGGATGTTTAATAACACGCGTTCCTATCCATTCGGCCATGCTGACCTCCGGGTGGAGGGTTTGAAATCAGACGCGGGCGATTTGGGAACAGAATGCTTTGCGTTGATTTCAGTGGTTTGAACGTTGGCTGTTCAGAAAAGAATTTCAAACTAAAGAACCTAAAATTGCAGAGTTCATCGCAGAGGTTTGCGTGGCCGAGGAGCTTATTGCGATCGTGCTTAAACTTCTTGTGCGCTGACGACGAGGTAGTAGATTAGTTCCACACACCGTCAGTTAGACCTGAACGTTGATTTTTGGTTTATAAAACAATCGCAAACTTTTTTTTGGTTTTGTTTCCATATCCTTTTTACAGGACGTCGCAGTCGACACCAGCATTTCTGCCGATGTGATCTCTTGGCAAGTTTACGTTCAGTAGTTTGCCTTTGCTTTCTGAACGAAGGGCACCGACACCAAGGCAAAACGAACCCAACGCTGTCTGCTGCCAAATCGTGCGCAGCTGTGTTTCGAACACGGGTGTACTGGATTCCGAACCGCATCCGTAAGACCTGTGCCACGGAGACCGGAAATCGCAAACTTTTTTTTTCGCATATCCTTTACAGGACATCGCTGTCACCACCAGCATTTTACCGCTGTCGTTGATTTCTTGGCAACATTACGCTCAGTAGTTCGCCACTGATTTCTCACGTATCCCGTAAGTTACTAACGCGGCGAGAACTGCTTCCAATTCTCGCGCGCTGCGTTACCCTACGTGGAAAAACGGGATTACGGAGAAGGTCGTTTAACCCTTATGCCAGGGAGACGGAAGTAACATTTCCTAGATAATCAACCTTGAGGTGATCGCAGCGTCCCGCAGAGGACATGAGGTTTAAAAAAATCATAAACAACCAATAAATGCTGAGGTTGATTGCAACGTTATGTAAAATGCCATGTAGCTGAATACCAGGAAGGACGGAGTGTGCCGGGCTGGTATTGAGACTTCACATCTTCGGAGTTGCACGTTAGTATGTCACCGGGTCATGATCAGTCACATCTCGTACAGGTTTAGGTTGGTGTAGGTTGACAATTGGGTGTAAAAGGCGAGAGAATCGACTCCATTATACTGGGTTGTTTCACATGTGGCTCGGTCTCTTTCCGCAAGGCGGGCCTGCGACAGTGTCGCACACAGCACCAACTCCGTAGCTCCAGCGACGACCATCAGGAGTTTCCGAGAAAACTGCACTCGTGAGCCGAACGAGGTAGCCCGGAATCGAACTCAGGACCTTTGGATCGCGAGACATGCGGCACGGAGAGTCCATGCTCAGGTCGGTAATGTTTCCTCCATCTACAGGGTTTGAGGTTCTTCATTGGACACAGACTGTCTCATACCTTTCTTGATGTGTTCATATTGTACTACTTGTTATTAGTTTTTATGGCAACATGTTGTTTTCGTGGTCACATCAGAGAAAAAGATAACACCAACATGTGATATAACAAAAGAATGGAACATATTTCATCAAGACAAAAATATAACAGCAGATGAAAGATGCGTGACAAAGATTAAGAGCAGGATTTTCTCAGCCAAAGATACATCTTAGAAGATGAAATATATTAGGGAAAGCAAGCCCACACGCAAAACTCAGTACTTTACTACTTTAAACAGTGTGTAAGGACTACGCTCGAGTTTAAGCGAGCGAACAAAATGAAGAAGAAGATCTTATGCAATAAGTCATCATTGAATGTCAGAAAAAGAGTTCTGAAATGCTATATAGAACCTGTTTTGCTGTATGGCAGTGAATCATGAAACGTTGATGAACAAATTAGGGGACGCTTGGAATAACGAATCCCGTTCCTTTGACGTATGTTGCGAATATCTTATCTACCACTGTAAATAACAATGATTTCAAGGAAGAGGCCAGGGAGTCTTCGTGGTGAAGTGGTCAAGCCGTTTGACTCGGGCTCCGAAGGTTGTGGGTTCGATTCCAGGCCGCGTTCTTCGGTTCACGAGTTAAATTTTTCGAAGACTCCTGTGAGTGTCGCTAGAGCTACGGAGTTCGTGCTTTGTGCGACGCTTTACGCGCTGCCGAAAGAGACCGAGTAATATGGGATAAAAACCCGGTGCAATGAAGTCGACCCTGTCGACTTTTAAGCGACTTTTTTTTTAAAGGAAGAGGCCAATGGAAGTATAACATACGCAGCTATAGGAAAGAGACTAATAGTGTTGTTGTTGTTGTTTTTTTTTTGTTTGTTTGTTTGTTTGTTTTTTTTTTTGTTTTTTTTTTTTTTGGGGGGGGGGGGGGGGGGGGGGTTATGTAATGAGAATAGAGGCATTGGATAACATCGTGATGACTCGAAAGATCAGTGAGAGAAGAGGCAGTAGCAAGAAGGAGGCAAAGAGAAAAGATGCTGGATGGACTAAGACGATGGCATGGAGGAACATCATCGGGGTTTGTTTGATTTGAACACAGAGGGCCGTTGGCAGTGACCATGATGACGATGACATGACAATAGACAAAACGGTAACACAATAAGAATAGAGGCATTGGAGAACATCACGACAATTGGAAAGAGCTGCTGTAGAAGAGATAGTGACATCCCAGGAGACAGATGCCGGATTGTCTAATGGAAGAATACCATCACAGAATTTACCAACGTCGCCAGCGACCGAGATCTGTGCAGAGATTATGAACGACCTACACCTTTTGTAGATGAGTTGAGTTAGCTGACATCACAACACTCGGGACATTCTCATACGTGCTCCGCCCTCATCTGCAACAGCCAGCGAAGAGTCCCACTACTAATGGTACCAGTGACATTCTAATAATACATGTATCTCTGCCTGGCCTTTCCTCAGTGTGTTGAGTATAAGCCAGATTCCCAGGTCACTCCCTGCAGCACACGGTGACGAGGGTCATATTTTTTTTTTCCAGCGACACAATAGCCTGCTCTGTGGTGAAGGTGTTACGGACGCAATTCGTAATCCCGCATACCGCGTTCGACACAGATCTGCGGGCGATTTGGTAGCATAATACCTTGCGTTGGTTTCCATACAACGGCAATGAATGCCGGTCGTTCAGAAAGCAATGGCAAACTACTGAACTTGCCAAGAAATCACAAACAGTCAAAAATGCTGGGGTTGTCTGCGACGTCCTAAAAGTGATATGATCCTTACTTTACCGCAACAACTGATTTTGGAACATCTCTAAATGCATGCACACATTACATTTCTGTCCGTGAGACCTCCCATATGTATTTAACCTACAAGTTTTCCTAACGCTCACCTTTCTTCCCAAGCAAAAGTACAGCAGCTCTCTCTCTCTCTCTCTCTCTCTCTCTCTCTCTCTCTCTCTCTCTCTCTCTCTCTCCCTCTCTCTCTCTCTCTCTCTCTCTCTCTCTCTCTCTCTCACACACACACACACACACACACACACACACACACGCGTACACACATCATTAGAGAATACTCCAACTGGGACACATCTGCGAGCCTTGCACAAAACGTTTTATGATACAATCTCTTGGATGTTGCCTCACAACTGCCACGCTCAATCAACACAAAACAATAGAGGTAGGAAGAATCCCCGACGTTCGTGTGTTGTTTTTAGTGGGGTACCTTTTTGGAATGATATGGTACATGTCCAGAGTCATAACTCATCTAGTACGTTAAAGCTGGTTTATGGTGATTAAGAGTTGTTGTGAGTAATGCGGACTTACGGGTTATTTCCAACTCCGGTGTGTTTAATGCTACCCTGAATTCACAATCTGTGTCTTTGAGATGGCAACGTCTAGATCAGTGGTTCTCAACCTTTTTTGACCCGTGCCCCCCTTCACCATATTTTCAGAACTTCATCCCCCCCCCCTTTCCTATAAAAAAATTGGCTCGTGCTCCCCTCCACCGTATTTTCAGAACGTCATCACACCCCCCCCCCCCCTTTTCATATTTCCTATCTAAAAATCCCCCACCCCTACACAGTATACGTAAAAATGGAAGGTAAATTTAATAGCATATGCTAAAACAAGTCTAAACAAAGAAAACAAAACATGATTTGTGGGTCTACTTACTTTATAAAATGAAGTTTAGAAAGATGAAACGTACATAACTGTAAAGTATGAAAGGAAAACACAATATCAAGTAATCGGTTCTTGTATTAAAGCGATCTTGAAATGGTCTTCATTCCCCCCTGGAAACCCTAAAATTTCCCCCTGGAAGGGGGGGGGGGAATTCCCCACCAGTTGAGAACCACTGGTCTAGATGCAGCACAAACAAGCACTGTAGTTACGGAAAGAGGCTGCTATTTAGTCAGTCCAATGACAATTAAATTAGAAGCCACGTGACATTTAGCATGCTACAGACCAAGAAATGTGGAGGGGTGGGAAGGAGGGATCTATCTCCTCTGAATATCTTTCATTGAAAGGAATACGCGTCTGTAATATGTGATAGATATATCAAAAAGGCATAATAACTACAATCCATGGCGGTAGCGAATGTGACTGATCAGACCAATTCGCGATGTAAATGTACTTCCACAATGGATGCATGTGAACACATGGTCATTTCCACCATCACGCACCATCTTACGTTTCACATGCTCAGTGTGTGACCTATCAGCAACCATTTTATCCGTTGTCTTTATTCCATTTCTGATCTTTGCTCTTCATGCAACACGTTTAATGTCGACTTTCCCCCAATGTGCAATATCAGTCTGTATCAGTCATGTCCCGTTTACACACATCTTTGTATCGCAATAGAGGCCGACCACGATCTCTCTCTCTCTCTCTCTCTCTCTCTCTCTCTCTCTCTCTCTCTCTCTCTCTCTCTCTCTCTCTCTCTCTCTCATATCCCTTGCAGGACGTTGCAGTCAACATCAGCATTTTGAAGAAGCTGTTGATATACTAGGCAAGATTAGGCTCAGTAGTTTACCATTGCTTTCTGAGCGACCGGCTAACATACCCCGTAAGTTACCAACGCGGCGAGAACCGCTACCGATTTCGGAGAAAGACGTTAACAACTAGGCCAGGGAGACCGGCCAGGATCTCTTATCTCTATCTATAATTATTATATATATGTGTGTGTGTGTGTGTGTGTGTGTGTGTGTGTGTGTTTCTGTATGTGTTTGAGATCGCGTGTATGTGAGAGAAAGAGATGAGGCGAAAAATAAAAGAACCCTTTTCCAGTGCGTGTATGTGAGAGAAGAATGATTCTAAGAAGAAGGGAGAGGAAGAAGAAAAGTAGATCGGAAAAAAGGAATAAATGAAGGATAGAACGAGAGAAAGAAAGAAAGAAAGAAGATCAAGAGGAGGAGGTACACCCAACCAACAAGATGTGGGATTATATTCGCGAGAAGGTACACTGATTCCCCGGCCCAGCTTCACGAAGACATGACTGAGGCGGCGACTTGATTCCCTGTGATGTTTCTCTCCTTTCATCATGTGATTGCGCGGTAATGATCCAGCCTGGACCCTGTGTCAGCAACGCCAGCATGTAAATTATTCAAATGGGAGTACCGGTCTAGCGGCTACTCCAGGGATGATTACAGGCGGGTCGGCACTGCCGCGTGTGTATTCTTAATAGCTAATCAGACTGCGCTATTAGGGATTCCGAGGATTTGCATACAGCTTCAAAGAAGACAAATATGCTTTGGCTGTGTGTTTAGAAAAGAATAAATACTAGCGGACTTTCACTGCCATGTAAATGAAGATCGGCAATGGAGGGGCATTATCGTATTGAAATGACTACCAACAGTCAAATTAGACGAGGGCGCACGGTAGTTGTGTGTCGAGTTACTGGTGTTGTTTCTATTGCGAGATCAGAAATAGAAGCAGAGGTCTGTGTGGGGAATCAACAGTTCTTGCCTAGCAACCGGCTTGGAAAGTGTTGTTATTTGATGGACCAGTGAATGCTAAGATCTAGCACAGGTGGAATATGACCAGCGGGGTTATTGGTCGGGGACGTAGGGGAGTCTCCGTGAGCATGTGGTGAAAGTGTCTGCCTCCAGCTCTGAAGGTCCTGGGCTCGTTTGCGGCCTGAGTTGTTATGACCACGAGTGCAGAGTTTCTGGAGACCACTGGGATTCAGCACTGGAGCTAAGAAAGAAAGAAAAGAAAGAAAGAAAGAAAAAAAGAAAGAAAGAAAATAGAAGAAGATGAAGAGCAAAAGAAGGACGAACCAGCAAGGAAGAAATGAAGAAGACGAAGCAGCAGCAGCAGCAGCAGCAGAGAAGTTGCAGTAGGAGGCCGGAAAAAGCAAGAAAGAATGAAGGTATAAGAATGCTAAACATAAATAAAGCGACATTCGTAGACACCCACAATAAGAGAAGTCTGCTAGCTAACGGTACGGTACAGCCCGTGTAACCACGCACTGCGATTGCCAGTGGCCACCTGCTGAATTAGGAACGTGTTACTTTGATGTACCCCAAGGGCTTCTCAGAACACTCTATTTCTGGGAGGAATGAGGTCTCCATGGCCAAGCCATCAAGCCGTCTGTGGAGATGGTGGGTTCCTTTTCGGACGGCATCGTTCAGACCACACATGCATCTCTCTCTCTCTCTCTCTCTCTCTCTCTCTCTCTCTCTCTCTCTCTGTGTCTCTGTCTCTCTATCTCTATCTCTCTCTCTCTCACACCCCCCCCCCCCCCATCCTAGACCCCTAGGGGTTATCGCTGGAGCTTCGGTATTCGTGCTTTTTGCGATGCTCTCGGCAGATAACCGACCGTTGTGCAGAGAGGACCGGAGCCAGATGGGGCAAAACTCGATGCAGGGAAGTCGAACCTCTCACCTCTAACCTCTAACATTTTAGAGGAACGATAAAGAAATAAAGAGCGTAAATACTAATTTACATCTAGAATATTCTTCTGTGCCTTGTTGTGTGTACTTCCAAAAGCTACAGTTGTTCTCATCATTGAAACCCACACCCGGGGTATAGTTAGACTGAAATACTACCGGAAACCAACTGTCAGACTGGCGGGGAGATTAAGTAGGATTACTGACAAGCAAACTCTCCAGGGATCTTCACCTTCTCTTCTGTCTCGCCGCTGCGCTTGTCGCCTGCACCACATAACCCGAACATAAACGCGCCCTTCCCTGTCATTGAATCCGTGTCGGGTGGCTATTAATAAAGCCTGTTTAATGACAACATGGAGTTGCCAGGGAGTCCGCCAACAGACAGCAGATGGACAATAATGGCCAAATGCATAATCAAATGCGGATAATTTCCATGTGGCCAAACTCCAGCGAAAGCGGGCTAGCGGGGCGAGTGCTCACATGCATCAAACACCAGATATGCTGGTAATATTATCTATAATCAAACACGGAAGCCCTCTAATTTAAACAGACCGGGCAGCTTGGAGGAATGGTTCCTTTGTCGTCGCATGTTATTGATATTGATGGGATATGCAACAGGCGGTTAAAATATGAGATCTCATCCGAACTGACCCGGAACTTTCTTGCTAACAGACACACACCCGCGGGAAAAAATATGGGCTGGTGGAAGAAGACAAGGAGAACTGGGTGTTGTAGCTTCTGACATATCGGCTAAGTGTGTTATAGGTGCCATTTGT